>ML780034.1:69257-113535 GCA_009831015.1 Picea engelmannii | reverse complement strand
AAAGGAGGTTTCCCCCTCGAAGAGGCTTATTATCTAAAATTATCTCTTTTTCAAGGCGTTGAGTACTTTTTCTGAGGTTTTTATATTCTATATTGATGTTTGGTTCTTAACAAATGGAATCTCACACTCGATTGGTAGGACGGCTTCAATGCCATAGACCAACTGGAAAGGAGTGAATCCAGTTGAAGTTTTCACAGAGGTGCGATAGGCCTAGAGAGCGGAGAATAGTTGTAGATGCCACGATGTTTTGTTTTCCCCTACCATGCGTTGGATCATGGTTTTTAGGACTTTGTTGATAGCCTCAACTTGTCTGTTCGCCTGAGGGTAGTAAGGGGATGAGTTTTCATGGCGAAAACCCAATTTGACATGTAACTCGCTCATCATCTGGTTTTTGAAGTGTGCACCATGGTCAGTGACAATGGCACGTGGTACACCAAAACAAGTTATGATGTGGTTGAAGAGAAATAGAGTTGTCGTACGGCCATCATTCAGGAAGGTAGGCATAGCCTCAGCCCATTTGGTGAAGTAGTCGACGATGACGATGATGTAACCATGCCCCCCGGCTGAGGTAAGCTTACACTGCATGAAATCGATGCCCCATTTGGCAAAGGGGTCGATGGCGATAATAGGGTGCAGCGCCATAGGGTGGGTGTGTGCCTTCTTGGTAAAGATTTGGCAGGGTGGGCATTTCTTGACAGCCTCGATACAATCTTTGAAAATCGAGGGCCAAAATTAGCCGGCACGTAGGATTTTTTGGGCTGTGGCCATTCCGGAAAGGTGACTGCCACAGGCGCCAAGGTGACAATCATTCAAAACACGTTCAGCCTCCTCGTGAATCAGACATCGCCGAAGGATGGTGTCGATGCCACGGCAATACAAAGTGTCGTGGAGGATGATATAACGGTGAGAGTAGTGACGAATGCGTCGACGCTCTTCGCGAGAGATGTTGGGCTGAAAACGTTGTGTTTGAAGGTAGAGGAGAATGTCTTTGTACCAAGGATCAGAGGTGCTGATGAGGAAGAGAGATTCATCGGGGAGAGAATCTCTAGGTTCGATGTTTTCATCGACACGAGGGAGAGCACAGATAATCTCGGCAAACACCAGGGATTTTTTGGCTTTAGCCTTTGTAAACTCAAGATCGAATTCTTGAAGAATAACGATCCATTTTCAATATTTTCCCCCAAGTACTTGACGTGTCAGGACGTGGTACATGGGGTTGGAGTCTGCGATTACCGTGGTGGTGTGTAATAAGATGTAGTGGCAGAATCTTTGGACAACGATGACGGCTGCCAGAGCCAGTTTCTCAACATGCGAATATCTGAGTTCGGGTCCAGATAAACTCTTGCTCAGATAATAAATCACATGTTCTTCACCGTTGGAATCTTCTTGGACTAACACCATTGCGATGGTGGAAGTAGAAGCGGCCAAGTAAAGGATATAATCCTTTGTATATTCAAGGGGATGTAACAAAGGTGCATGGGTCAAAGCATGTTTGAGAGCGTCGAATGATCATTGAGCTGTGTCATCCCAGATGAACGGGACGTTTTTTTGCAGTAACCGCATAAATCCTTTGGTGATCTCGGCATAATTGCAGATGAAATGGCGAAGAAAGTTTGCTTTGCCTTGCAAACTTTGGAGTTGAGTTAAATTGGTAGGTGGAGGTAAGGCTAAGATGGCCTTGATTTTTAAGGGGTCCACCCTGATCCCATCTTTGGAGACAATGAAACCAAGGAGTCGACCGGATTCGACAGAGAAAATGCATTTGTGTGGGTTCAGACGAATACGGTAGAATCGACATCGTAGAAAAATTGCGTGTAAATGATCAATGTGATCAGATCGATTTAACGAATGTGCGGGTAAATCGTCGAGATACGGTTCTGCTATATGTTTGATGTCATGAAAAGTGTACGACATGGCTCACTGGAAAGTGGCTCCAGCATTTTTAAGGCCAAAAGGTAGCTTTCGGTAAGCGAAATTTCCCCAAGGGCAGATGAAGGTTGTCTTGTGTTGATCTGTAGGTAAGATTTCAATCTGGTTATATCCAGAAAATCCATCCATAAAAGAAAAGATTACGCTTCCTGCGCAATTATCGATGATTTGATCGATGAAGGGCGTAGGGTAATTGTCCTTAGGACAAGCTTTGTTGAGGTCTCGATAGTTAATGCAAACACGGATGGTCCCTTGTTTCTTAGCAACCGGAACAAGGTTGGAGACCCATTCGGTTAAAGGGACGGGATAGATAAAGCCAGATTTTAGAAGTTTTTCAACTTCTGCCTTTATAGCTGCGATTTTCTTGGGATGAACTGGGCGAAGCTTTTGCCGAACCGGTTTCGTGTCAAGGTAAGTTTTGATTTCATGTGTGACGATCGAAGGGTCGATCCCTTTCATTTCCTCGTAACTCCATGCGAAGACATTGTGGAATTCCTTGAATAAAGCGGTGTAAGAAACCACTTCGTCGGGTGTGCAATTAGCACCAAGGTTGATGTTTTCCATGACACCTTCTTTGATTGAAATGTCAATCGTAACCGTGGTAGAGATGTTACCCATGTTCCCCTCAGAGAGAGTATCTTGTGTGAGGATAGGAGATTGAGGAGCTTCGGTAACATCGGGAGGGAAGACAGATCGTATGTCTTGGATTTCTTCCAAAGGTGGAAGAAAAGAGGATTGATGGTGGTTGTCATCCCAGGGCAGATCGTCAATGCTAATCATTTCCATGATAGATTCGTACAAAGGAAAAATTTGGGAAATGTAATCAATGGTGGATGATAGGGAATCTAACCACGAGGGCACCGAATAAGTATCGGGTGCCAATGAATGTGAAGTGTTTGAAGAGGGAGAGGCAGATTGAATGGCTACGTATGCGGCCTCGGCTGGACTCAGTGGCATTGTGTCCCCGAGCGCATCAAATTCCAAAGGAATAGGCACAACCCAAGGGTCGGATGATTCCAAGGATTGATAAGGCATAGTCGAAATCATATTGACAGCGGCAATATGATGTGCGGTAGGTGGAAGTGGTGTAGGGAAAGTACCCATGAGGCTAGAATATTTCAATAAGCCAACACCAACGCTTTCATACGTAACCGGGTGGTCTCCCAGAAAGGGAATGTTGTTGGTAGCAGGGATGTGAGCATCGGGTGTGCAGAAATCGAGCTGATCGATGGTAACAATTTTTCCTTGATGGGGGAATTGTACACATCGAAACACCGACGAGGCGACAGCGGTCATCGTGTAGAACCAACTTCTTCCAAGTAGTAGGTTGTAATCGAGGGGGGCATCGACCACCTCGATGTCAACAGTGACAGTTTTTCCACCCAACTGAACGGCTAAGGATTGTAATAATCCGTGAGGATGAAAACCTCGTCCATCGAAGGCACGTAACATGGTAGCGGATTTGTTAAGGGCAGGTGATTTCAAGCCTTTCCAACAGGCTAGAGACATGACACGGGTGGAGGCTCCCTCATCCAGGATAGTCCGGTGGATTTGTTGATTGTGAACAACCACATCGATTTGGAAAGCTAGCTGGTGGGAGAGTCGGGGTTGATGATCATCCAGATTAAACGTGATGTAATTTGATGACTCTGGATCGAAAGCGCCAATAGAGGCTAAGAGCGTTCTACGTTGGTTGGGACAATGTTGTAGAACTTCCAAAGAGGACATGGCACACAGGGCTTGGGCCAAATCTTCTACGATATTGTAGTTTTGGGCAGCCCGTGAATTAGGATTGAATGTAGATTTTTGGATGGTGCTCTTAGGAGGGCATAGGATGGAGTCAAAAGAAGGTTTCTCAATCTGAAGTGGCCCGGATGGAGGGCTAACAGATGGAGAATTGACGAAGGATGGTAATGGGTCTGATGTAGAACCGTTAGCGATATTTGGCTTATCAGGTTTAACTGGCGTGTCATATGTCGTAGAGCGAGTTGTTATATTAACTTCATTAAACATGTAAATGTGGGCACTTGTCGAGGCCTCATCATGGGGTTGGTTGGAACTGCCCCCCGGCGTGGGGGTTTGTGCAACCAATGATTGTTGCTGCGGAAAAGGCTGAGTGAGCACAGCGGGTTGCAAATTTCCTTTGAAAAGTTTGGCCACTTCATCGCGATGTGGGCAGTCTCGAGTGTAGTGATCGTCACCACAAATGAGACATGGGAATTTCGGTTTTCGTTGTGGTTGTTTTTCGGCAGCAGGGGTTTGCGGTTGGGTCTTGGGTTGCTCATTGTTGTTCTTCTTCTTTGGTTTGTTTCTCGCTTTCTTCTTGCCCCCAAGTTGTTGTGAAGGGGTTGATTGGACCACATTCACATCAGAGACCTGAGTTTGGGGTGGGGTAGAAGAGGGTGCAATCGAACTGGGAGAAGCCGTGGAAGCGGGCCACTGGATTGTTCCAGTAGACTGGGTAGTATATTGAGCTTTGACGGAGCCAATAACTCCATCCGCATGCAAAGCAGTTGATGGTTTGGATGGATCGTTAGTGGCACGGGTAGCATTCGGTATCAACTCATATAGAGTACCGGATTGTGAATAGACTAAGTCTAAGTACTGAGCTCGGGCGATGGCTTCTTCCTCGGTGACTACGCCACCCATGGTAACATCACGAGCAATCTGGGGTAATAGTGATTTCATGAACCATTCTGCTAATAATTGGTCAGGGATGACCACTTTGATTAGCCTTCGTCGTCGTCTCCATTCATGGATATGATCGGAGATATGTATGGAAGTTGTCTGATGAAGAGAGGTTAATAGTTCAGTACTCGTCTCGTACCGAATGGGTAGTTGGAAATGCGTGAGGAAGGACATGGCGAGGGAGTTGAAATTGTGAAAGGATGCGCGTGGTAATTCAATATACCATTTCGCTGTGGAACCCATGAGTGTTCATTGAAAAAGACGCAAACGAATCGAATTGTCCATGAGGGAGTTGGATGAACACCACAAATGGAAGGTCATCACGTGGTTGTTTGGGTCTTCTCCAGAATTTCTGTCGAATTTTGGGATATCAGAAGGAAGTTTAGCTGGAATAGCTGGCCAAACCGAAGAATGATAAATGGGATCATTCGTTAACCGAGACAAGTCTGGAAGGTCCGGGGTGGCTAGAAAAGGTAGTTGTCGGTTAACCTGTGGGTAATGTTGGTGTGGCAGAGGGACACCAGTGGGGCCCAATACTGGGTTATGTGGATAATTATAACTCGTGGGCCCTCTCATGTGAGGTTGGTTTTGACCAAGGTACATAGGATTTGAGATGTTTTGAGAAGTGTTTGTGAGCGGAGGATAACCGGATGGGTTTTGTGGATTATAGGGTGGGTTTGGCATTTGTCCATAAGGGGGTGGTTGCGGAGTCTGAACATTTTGTCCCGTGGAGGCATGTGGGTTTCCTTGAAAAGGGACGCTCCACGGATTGGGTGCGGTGGACACATTTTGTCCTTGTGGTTGATGGTGCACTCCGGATTGAGGCTGCCCCCCAGCATGAGGGTGCCCCCCGAATGGAATTTTTCCTCTGGTGGGAGGATGCCCCCCCAGCATTAGGGTTCCCTCTTAATGGAATTTCTCCTCCAAAGGGAGGATGCCCCCCATTTTGAGGTAGAGTTCCCAGGATCTTGTCGAATGGGCTGTCTGGAGGGGAATAGTAGACCTTGGGCCTATGGATGGTATGTTCGGACCAACGGTTGGTGTGGTTGTAAAAGTGGTAGTACCGGTGAAGTGATTTGGGGGTACAGTGTAGGAAAAAGGTGCATCGGTACCTTCAACTGTCCCATAAATATATTGCACCAAGCGTGGTGGACTCCGAACGACGTCCGCAGTCCAAAAAGGGTCATTGGCTCAAGGGTTTTGAGAAGATCTGGCTGGAATGTCAGCAGGATTGATGACAACAAATTCTCCAGCGGAATTCAGGTGGAGGATCTGTCGTTCGTATCCCTCCAGAATGCGATAAGCTTCCGGGGATTCTGAGACAATTCAAAAATTCTCCAAAGGAATGGGAACTTCTTCCTGGGAAGTTGTAGTATTATGAACCTCGCTCTGTTGAGGGGATTCCTCCATAGAATAGGGGGGTAAAGGGGTATTTCCTTCCATATTTTACGGAGGAAGTCCCTGTAACCTCTGCGAGCGACGTGGAGGGTCGATTTTGGCGGAAAAGAGTCGGTGAAAGAAATCTATGGCCAACTAACGAAAAGAAACAGCACACGCTAAAAAATCTAAGAATCACAACCAAGCAAACAAGACCTTCTTTTGATGACTGTACTAGTTGGTGATGAAATCCAACGTTGTGTGATCAAGTCCAGAAGGGGCGGGGATAGGGTGGAACAGTTACAATGGCGACCTGCTTAACGGACTTACACCTTGGTGCAAGCTTCCACGCAGTAATTGTGGATTTACCCTCCAAGGAGCCCGAGTGAGTTTGACCAATGTCTTCTCCAGGTACAGTGAGACTTCCCGTCACCATCACCTTGTGTAAGACCCTAAAGATTATGGCCACTAAGGTTACCAATTCGCAGTCAGCCCCTGGGCGGGAACAGTGGATAGTCCGATCCGAACGTATGGGCCGGGTATCAAGCCCGAAATCAACTAAAAGGATTCCATGCAGTAATTGTGGATTTACCTCAAAGTGATCCCCATAATACGATCTGACCACCACAATCAGTTAAACCACGGAGGGTTAGTCCCCGTAGCTTACCCGAATGCGACCTTGTGCGTAACCCCTGTGTGAGAGGGGGATCCCAGGCAGAGTTATACGATAACTGGATTTGACTCTCCCTAACTCAGGATGCTAGTGTTGGTTTTGAAAACTTTGGAGAGTTATGCTCACAACCCTAATCCAAAGTACTATCCTAGTCTACTGTTGGTGGAGGATCCTAGAAAAGAAAAATTTCTAGATAACTTTTAATTAACGTTGATTTTATGGCTATTCTTTACGCAAAGGGGTGCATGGAAGTGAAACAAATGGAATTATGACTCAGACCCAAAGAATGCATCAAATATGATAAGCAGTCATTTCCTTTCGATGAATATCTATCTAAGGGAGAGAGAAAGTTCTTTTCACTAATCAAGCACAAATAAGGAATTCCCTCAAACGATTATTTTCTCAATCAAATCCTGATGTAATGCAAAAACTTTTTAAATGCATTCTAATATGCGCAATCAATCATAAAGATGTCTTTTATTGTTTGTGTATGAATGATGATCAATACAACACAATGCTTGTCTTGCTAATTATATTTTTGTATGGATGAAAACCAAACTAGCACAAGCAAAAGTCACACAAACAATACACCCTTTCGTAGCAGTCAAAACAAAAAAGCGAAAGAAAAGAAACAATCAAAGAGAAAAACAAACTTCACACCCAAAAGCAAAATTTGAAGAACAACTGATCTTGACTGAAATCAAGATAAAGAGGTATGTAGGCCTTTGATGACCTTCACGAGGGTTTTTACTCAGCTGATGAGGAGAGAAAACAATGCATGGGTTTCAAGCTTCACTCAACAGGGAAAACTCAATGAAAATAGTGAAGAAGGCTACAAGATCCAACTAACGAGATGTTTGTTCTTCAAAAGTATATATGTCAAGGTTGAAAGGGAAGAAACATTGACTCACAAGGCTAATCAGCAGAAGAGACACAAAGGAAAAACCCAGAAAAAGCAATTATGGAGGGTTTTTTAGCCAAAGAGGGATGGCGCTTTGTTGCCAAAGGCAAGGAGTGTTATAGCTCTCTGTGCAAAGCTATGGGAGAGTGTTGGCACTCTGTTAACACTAGGACAGAGGCGCCATGGTCTAAAACTCCCAAAAATGTCAAGAAAATAAAAAAATTGCAATTCAATTCCGACAATTATGCTGAGTGTGATAGGGCAAGGAGTCGATCAGCTCATGAAACTAATCAAAAGAGGAGTGAACCAGGTCTGAAACAATCAAGGGATAGAACAAGGTCAATGAGGAGAAAAATCTGAACAAGAAGTTTCGATTTGAGGTTATCTCCCCAGTGGAGTCGCCAGTTTCTGTTGTAGGAAAATCTCCCCGCGGACAGGTAGATCGCCTCTAAGAGTTTGACCCTAACTCTAGACAAAAAATGCTTAACATGGACACTAACTTCCTTTCAAATCTATCTAAACTAACACATGAGAAGGAAGGATGACAGAAGTACCTTTTATCGACGTTTGTCCCTGCACGCTCCGAGTTGTGCTCCAATCCTTTGCTCCTCACTGAGTTCTGTGGACAAAACAAGATATGACCACTTCCTACTCTATTGATATTAGCTTGAAAACAGATCTATCAATAAATGATAAGTTCATGTGACATTAGACACAAACTAGAAAGAAACAGGCCAAGCGTGTTATATTGATGAGAATAACGACAGCAGTACTTACAATCGTAGATGCGAATGCGACAGCTTCGTCAAGTCCTCTTCATCTAACCCTTGCTTGAAAGATCAACGACCTGGATAACAGCAGCTTGACTGATCACTCTCCTTTGGCTGACTGTGGGTTTCCTCCAAGATCATTAGTTTCATATCTTCAGTTCTTCCCCCTTTCCACCATCATAGAGCCTGTTTATATAGGTTAAGAGGAGCTCAACCTCTTGAGTTATCTTTAGAACAAGTTGGGAACCTTCTCCTTAGATCAGGGATCTCTTGATGAAACCAAGAATTCGATCACAACTGCCTCCTAATCTCGAAAGATCCTCCCCTTATTCTCCTCAACGGGCCAACTACTGCCTCAGATTAGGCAGCGCTCCCTTAGAAGGGGCATCAGAGCACTGTAGCGCTCCCTAGTAAGCTTTAGGGGAGCGTCAGCGCCTTCAAGATGAGTAGCGCTCCTTCAGAGGGGGCTGGGGAGCATTATAACGCTACCAGAAGCCTTGTGGGGGAGCGCCAATGCTTCTAGAGCTGAAATAGGGGAGCGCTCCTCCTCAAAACCTTTGTTTCAGGGCTCTCTTCAGATGTCAAGAGTTATTTGACTTCAGTGAACCAATTCTCCTTCTTCAAATCAAGCATATGAGATGTTATAAGTATCTCCTTAGTGTCGTTGACATGGCAGTATGTCTGAACATCATTTGTGACACTTGTGACTAACTTGCGACACTTGCGAAAGTTGTAAGGAAGATGTGACACTTACGACAATTGAGAGGGACATGCGACACTTATCCAGCTGAGTAATTTTGACGTGTAACAGTTATTCTGGTATTATTTTGGTATTATTGTGTTGTTGTTCCGGTTATATCATTGTTTATCTACCATTTCTAGCTAATTATTTTTGTTTTGCATACTATTTTATATCTAGAATATTACAAGTGGTATCAGAGAACCTTCCTTGATAGAAAATTGTGGGTTGAATTTTTTTTCAGGGTAGAGATGTATTCTGGTGTCTTTTAGCTACATAGATCTGTCGTTACATGCATAAACGAGTGGTCAGGGATTCATACACGCAGGAAATACAAGTGGTACTTAAGCACACATCTGTTGGCCACCCTTGTAACCCATGTCCGTGCCCCTTAGAGTGGTAGCGCATTAGACAACACCTATATACGGATCAACCTAGATCTCCTGAAGCCTTCCATAGATAAACCAATCGGTCGCCTGACTACTATAGTGCCACCGAGAACAACACTCAGGAAGATACTCTCTAGCACCTGGTTAGTCGGGTAGTATGACTAAGGGCATGGTCTAGCCTCCTTAGTTGGTGTCCTGAGATATTGGACCAAGTACTATTGTTGGACCTCGCATGTATATCATAGAGATATAACACATGGAAAACCCTTGTCTGTAGAACCCTTGAATACCTTAACCCTTGGGATGGAAACAAAAATAGAACATACAAGATTTATTGCCACACAATCGTGTCTCCTGCATTCGGGTTGTGAAATTACTACACATTTCTTCTTGTTAAGCATCTGGGCATTTCGTCACTGCAGTATTCTTCAGATCGGAGTATAATTCCGCGGAAGTAAAAAAAAAGAAAAAACGAGTATGGATCTATTGGCACCATTATTTGAGATCTATCACGTTAGATTCCTCTCTTCTCCCTTATCGCATTCATACCTATCATTTTTCAACAATTTGTTTTTTTCTCGTGGACCCGACCCCCTTCCAACACCCTTATTTGGGATTTACCCCATTGGATTCCACTCTTCGCCCTGATCGTTGTGATACACTTCACCCATAACCCATTTTCTTGTGGTCCCACTTGTCCCTTTTCGTGTTCCCTCTTCATCTTGGCCCACATGTAGCCAAGACTTGGAAGCTCACTTCAATGCCTTGCACTCTAATTTCACAAAAACCCAACAAGAAGTGAGACAAATCAGTGCCAATGTTGCCACCGTCAATAAAAATATGCATTCCTCCATCGATGCCAAAATAGAGGACCTCAAACAATACCTTGCTACCCATCTTGAAGCCTTCAATACCCATTTTGTCTCCTTCACTACGATGATCTCCGCCAAGCTGCATATCCCCTGCAGATCTTCCCTCATCTGACCCACCTTTGCAAAATGAAGGTGAAACTTCCTCTCATTCCCAGAATTTTCAGCCCCATCACTTTCAGCATGACCTACGCCTTCTACGTGTGGATGTGACCAAATTTGATGTCTGGGATCCCACTGGATGGGTAACTCAAATGGAACAATATTTCTCTTTATATGGCATTAAAGATGAGTTGGCCAAACTTCGATATGGTGTTCTCCATCGAGATCAAGAACGTTGGAAATGGTGCCAATGGAGACAAAATGTTCGCCAAGGGTATGTGTCTTGGAAACACTTTGTGCTAGAGCTTTATGAACGCTTTGACATTGACACCAAACATTTAGGTCGTTTGAAAAAGTTGAAACAATCTGGCATAGTGGAAGACTTTATAGCTGCTTTTGAGCGATTGGATTTTCGTATAGAAGGCATGTCTGATGATTTTTCCCGAGAATGTTTTATGAGTGGCCTCAAGGATGAGATTTGTTCCCATGTCCTCATGGCTCTTCTTGAGAGTTGGGTGGACTCTACTAAAATATCTAAGAAAGCACAATGTGTTGTCTCTTCTCAAAACCGAAAACCATCATTTATTCCTCGCACTAAACCAGTCACTCCCACTCCTCCTTCTACTCCACTAATGATCCAAAAATGGATCCAAGAACCAAAATGGGTCCAGGAAGGCCTAAAACTCATAAGTTATTAGAATCACTTCAAAATGGATGTGTGCGTAGGCTTCATCGTTACGAATCCAACGCAACTTGAACGGGCTCAAACAGACGTCATATGTGAAAGATACTACGATCTTTTCATTTTGCCAAACATGCAATTTTTTTGCCGACTGTACAGTCCATACAATGTTGACATGCCAAATGACCGTACAGTCCGTACGACCATACAGTGACATGGAAGGAACATTGGCATACTGACTGGGCAATTGAT
Organism: Picea engelmannii; assembly: GCA_009831015.1. Taxonomy (NCBI): domain Eukaryota; kingdom Viridiplantae; phylum Streptophyta; class Pinopsida; order Pinales; family Pinaceae; genus Picea; species Picea engelmannii. Next base: position 102,164 of record ML780034.1, on the reverse strand, counting down.
GGCTGACAGGTGGACGAGTTATATTGTGACACATGGCACCACTGCAAGGGTCACACGTGGCACGTCTGTACAACTGAGTTGGCATGGGACAACGTGGCAAGGTAGTCCCGTGGATGAATTGGATGTTGACATGTGGCAGTTAGTGGGCAACTGTTATGGTACCACGTGGCCCAATCATGGGCTTCCATGTGGCACCCCTCTGTTGGTTGTATTGGTAAAAGTTTTATGGACTCCATGGGAGTTGAACCCATGACCTCTAGTATAGGCAGAAGAGTTTTGGTAGGGTCGGGTGACCAGCCCGCCCAGGGTAGTGCTTGTAAACTATAGTCTAAATTAAATATTTAATGTGTAAGGAGTGTTATGGCTACGGAGTAAAGGGTCAGGGCTATTCCCCATCCCGCAGTCCTTTTGCAAACCATATGCCCACCGTTACCATAACACTTGGCGACCATTGCAACAGATTATCCCGTGGTTCTGTCCATTGCATATGACCCGGAACTTCCACTGTTGGCACAATTTCGGGTTAAGCCCTAGTCAGCAGAGGCAAGCCCCATCCGACTAGGGGCTAGAAACTAGGGGTCTAACCATTTTACATGTGCATGGATCTTGGGGGCACGGCCATATGACCAAGCACATGTGACCAGGACCGACCGTTAAGGGGCCAGTGCGCCAAGCACTCAGCATAAGGCCACATGGAGGCACGCATGTGACCAGGGCCCTCCGAATAGGGGGTTGTGCCTGCATTTTTCCCAATTTTGGGTTTTTAACCTTATTATAAGATTTTTATTGATTTTTCAGCCAGTTTTGAGAGATTTTGGCCATTATTGGAGGCTCTGGAGCTCTTTTTGAGGCCATATCTTGGGGGGAAGTTGGGCATTTGTTGCCAAATTCAAGCCTATATAAACTAGATGTTCTTGGCAGCCTAAAGGGAGGTTCAGAACAGTAAATTGTTGAGGAAATTGACAGTCCAAGCCATTTTTATGCAGGGAAGCTATTGAGGAGAGCAACTTTGCAGGCCATTTTTGAGAGCTTCGTTCATCCGTTTTCAGTGTCGTCAGTTGTGTTGGGTTCTTGAGATATAGAAGAACACAGCCAGATAATTTTGTAACCCATTTGGAACTTTTATGATGTACTTTTGAATCTTTGAAGAGAAATAAGAAAGCCTCACTCACTGAGACAAAGGCCCAGAGACATAGGCAAGATTGTCGAACTCCGTTAACAACTTTTGTTGTTATGGTTTTGCTGATTATTGTGCTTATTTACATATCTGTATATTTCATTATGGATTCCATGTTACCTATTTAATTATTCCTCTTTCATCAATTTACTAAATGGTTAATGAACTCATGTTTTAAAACTCAACCATAGTCTTTAAAAGATCTTTCCGGATCAAGTGGTATCAGAGCTAGTTGACGGTTGGTTTTTGAGTTTGCATGATTACTAGGGAAAGGATGAATTGTGGTGAAGGCGAGCTTGTTGAAGAGAATATTGAGATTGGATCAAGAAAGAGAACTTATCAAAGAGAGAATATGGCATCAGAAGAGGGACTTTCTCATGAGGATAAAGAGTTTTGGAAGACCTTCTTCGCCATGTTGGAGATGGTGAAGGTTTTATATGATGATTACTTGAAGCGAAAGAGACCGGTTCTGGGTGAATCTTCAATATCCAAAAGTGAAGAAGGAGAGGATCCTCCTAAAACTCCTCCTTCACCTCCTTCTTCTCCATCAACTTCTTCTTCTTCAAGTACAAGTTCCAAATCCACCGCAAGAAAACATTCCCATAAACATAAAAATGAAATGCCTTTACTTAAGATTGATGTGAAATTTGAATTATCCATGTATGATGGGAAGTCAATGTAGAGAGGCTTAATAACTGGTTCAGACAGATGGAAGTTTATTGCAGTGTGCAACAAATCAAGGATGAGGCAACTCAAATCAAATTGGCATCGCTTTGACTTGCAAGCACAACACTCATCTGGTGTAAAAGTAAGTTGCAAAATGGCACACAACAAGTGGGTAATGTATTTCCATCATGGAAAGTTTTTGTTTCTTCACTTAGAAATAAATTGTATCCTTTGGGTTATAAAGAGAAGGCTTTAATTGAATGGCAAGGTCTTGAACTAAGAAAGGGACAAACAGTGCAAGAATACACAAATAAATTTTGTAAGATGTCATTAATGTTTGACATTCCTTTACATACCCAAGAAACTCTTATGAAGTATATAGGAGGTTTACCTGCACATATTCGTAACATTGTATTTATGTTTGAACCAACTAATATTGATGAGGTTTATGTTCAAGCAACATACACTGAGGCAGGGAAAACAGGAGTAGGTGTATCGGGGGAATCGTCTTCGAGAAAAGAGGACAAAAGGAAGTGGAATGGCAAGAAGGCAAATTTAGTAGCAAGAAAGGAAGAGAAACTCTCTTGCAAGCATTGCAAGAAAGAAGCGCATGATGATGACCATTGCTGAAAATTGCATCATGAAAAGAGACCAAAGTGGTTCAAAGAGAGAAAAGGGAGGCAAACAGTTGCAGCAACATCACAACCAACATACTTGGGATCAGATTTGGGAGATGAATCTAAAATCTCAGCAGTTGGTTTGACAGGTAAAATTGGTGATGGATTTGATTCTAGAAGTAAATTGTTTCATATAAGGATCATAATGAGGCATACTAAGGTCGACACATTGATAGATAGTGGATCTCAATCTAACTTGATTTCAGAGGAAGTGGTTAAACAATTGCGATTAAACACTCAGATGCATCATAAACCTTACTCACTTAAATGGATAAGCAACAACCATAAATTGCACATAACAAAGCAATGCACATTAAAGTTTTCAATTTCATATAATTTTGTGGATGAGGTAACATGTGATGTGGTGCCACTCAATGAATGTGGAATGGTTTTAGGGAGTCCTTATTTGTATGATCTCAAAGCAATCTTCTACAGGGAACAAAATCAATATCACTTAATCAAAGCAGACGAGGAATATGTTGTACATGCTCATCATTTAAAATCAAATCAATCCCTTCAAACAATGGAACAACTAAGAAAGGAATCTCATGCAAGCAACACACCTATAATTGTCCCAAATCAAGCAATTGATCTTAAGCAAGAACATGAGATGATTGTAGAATGGAAGTTCAATCATACTTTGCTTCAAGATAAGCTAATGTCGTGCAAGTATTACAAACATATGATCTCATTTGTAGTCATATTTATGATGTTATCATTAGTAATGTTGTCAACATGGATGATAGTAGCCTCAGTAAGATGTGATAGAGTATAGGTGGATTACAATACGCTATCAATTATCATGGTTGTTTTGTAATTGATCTTGATGAAACAGGTGCACAAGACAGATTTTAAAGACAAATATCAAGTGGGGTGGCCTATACCACACTTGATGACTGGTTAGTAATCTTTTGGAGGACCAAAAGTTCTTAGTGGGGAGGATTGATCCAAAAATGGATCTAGGAACCAAAATGGGTCCAGGAAGGCCTAAAACTCAAAGTTCTCAGAATCACTTAAAAACAAACATGTGTGTAGGCCTCGTCATTAAGAATCCAATGCAACTTGAATGGGCTCAAACAAACGTCGTATGCGAAAGATATCGCGATCTGTTCATTTTTCCAAAAAGACAAATTTTTTGTTGATTGTACAGTCCATATAGTCCATACAGTGTTGATGTGGCAGTTGATCGTACAATCTATATGGTTGTATAGTGACATGGTAGGAATGTTGGCATGTTGACTGGACAGTTGATGGCTGACAAGTGGATGAGTTATATTGTGCCACGTGGCACGTCCATACAACTGAGTTGGCATGGGACAACATGGCAAGGTAGACCCATGGAAGAATTGGATCTTGACACATGGAAGTTAGTGGGCAATTTTTATGGTGCCACGTGGCCCAGTCATGGGCTACCATGTGGCACCCCTCCGTTGGTTGTATTGGTAAAAGTTTTATGGACTCCACAGGAGTCGAACCCGTGACCTCTGGTCTGGGTGGAAGAGTTTTGGCAGGGTCGGGCTACCAGCCCCCCCACGGTAGTGCTTGTAAACTATAGTCGTAATTAAATATTTAAAGTGTAAGTAGTTTTATGACAACAGAGTAAAGGGTCAAGGCGAGGCCCCAACTCATGGTCCTTTTGCAAACCATACGTCCATCGTTACCATAACACTTGGTGAATGTTGCAACGGATTAGCCCACGGTTCTGTCCATTGCATATGACCCTGACCTTCCACCGTTGGCGCGATTTCGGGTTAAGCCTCGGTCAGTGGGGTCCAGCCTCATTCGACCAAGGGCTAGAAACAAAGGGTCTAACCATTTTACATGTGCGTGGAGCTTGGGGGCACGACCATATGGCCAAGCGCATGTGACGAGGACCAACCGTTAAGGGGGCAGTGCGCCAAGCACTCAGCATAAGGCCACATGGAGGTGCGCTTGAGACCAGGGGCCTGTGAATAGGGGGTTGCGCCTACATTTTTCCCAATTTTGGGTTTTTTACCTTATTATAAGATTTTTATTGATTTTTCAGCTAGTTTTGAGAGATTTTGGCCATTATTAGAGGATCTGGAGCTCTTTTTGAGGCCAGATCTTAGAGGGAAGTTGGGAGTTTGTTGCCAACTTCAAGCCTATATAAAACAAAGGTTCTTGGTAGCCTGAAGGGAGGTTTAGAACAGGAAAATGCTGAGGAAATTGATAGTCCAAGCCATTTTTATGTAGGGAAGCTATTGAGGAGAGCAACTTTGTGGGTCATTTCTAGGAGCTTTGTTCATCCATTTTCAATGCCGTTAGTAGTATTTGGATTCTTGAGATCTAGCAGAACACAACTAGATCAATTTGCAATCCATTTTTCACTTTTATGATGTACTTTTGAAGCTTTGAAGAGAAATAAGAAAGCCTCACCCACTGAGACAAAGACCCAGAGACATAGGCAAGATTGTCGACTCCGTTAACAAATTTTGTTGTTATGGTTTTGATGATTCTTGTGCTTATTTCCAGATCTATATATTTCATTATGGCTACCATGTTACATCTTTAATTCTTCCTCTTTCATCAATTTCCTAAATGGTTAATGAACTCATGTTTTAAAACTCAACCATAGTCTTTAAAAGATATTTTCGGATCAACTAAAGATCCAGAAATTGACCAGGACAGAAATGGTTGAACACCAACTCAAAGGCCTTTGTTATAATTGTGATGACAAATATTTTCCTGGGCACAAGTGTAAGGAACAAAATATTTTTATGGCCATCTTGGAGGATGTTTCGAAAGACGATGTTGAGGCTCCCCTTATGGTCGTGTCACATGAACCCACTAACATGACCCGTCCCTCAAACCCTCCTCAAACCCTCAAGCTAATTGGGTACATTAAGCATAGGAAGGTCATCATTCTTGTTGATAGTGGAAGCAACCATAAATTTATTCATCACTGCATTGCCCAAAAAACAAATTTCTATATCTGTGCCATCAATAATTTTCAAATCATGATTGCCAATGTTGGGTCCATGAAATGTGGAGGGCATTGTGAAAATGTGTGTCTCCAAATTGGTCAGTACCACATGAAATATCATAGGTTTTCTATTGACATGGGCATTTGTGACATTGTGTTGGGTGCAGAATGGCTAAGGACTTTGGGTCCCATTCTCATGGATTTTAAGGAATTAATCATAAAATTCGACCAAGAGGGTCAAAAATATAAGTTCCAAGGCATTGTCGTCGGTTACCTGGAGATCATCAGTTCTCATCGCATGGAAAATATGCTCAAAAAAGGTCATTCTGGCATCATTGCACAACTCCATTCCATTCAAGCCACTGATACACCCTCTATGCCACATGACATCCAATCCATCCTCTCTAAACATCAAGTGGTTTTTCCACTCCCCAGGGAATCCCTCCTTCTCATGGTGTTCATGATCATTCCATTCCCCTTATCCCCAAAATCCTTCCTCCTAATATCCATCCCCATCGTGATCCCTTTTTCAAAAAAAATGAAATTGAGAAAATTGTTCAAGAATTTCTCAACGCAGGTGTTATCTGCCCTAGTACGAGCCCCTACTCTTCTCCTATGGTCATGGTCCTTAAGAAAGAAGGTTCTTGGTGCATGTTTCCTGACTTCTGCGCCCTCAACAAACTCACCATTAAAGACAAATTTCCCATTCCTATCATTGATGACCTCTTGGATGAATTGAGTGGCGCCCAGTTCTTTACTAAACTTGATCTTCGTTCTTGCTACCACCAAATACGTATGAATGAGGTAGACATTCTTAAGACTTCATTTAGAACTCATGAGGGCCACTATGATTTTTTGGTCATGCCCTTTGTCTTGTGTAATGCTCCCTCCACTTTCCAAAGCCTCATGAATCATGTCTTATGTCCTTTTCTCCATCATTTTGTCTTAGTTTTCTTTAACGATATCCTCATCTATAGTAAAACCTGGAAAACCCATCTTTCTCATGTGGATCAAGTTCTCCATCTACTCTCTCAGCACTAACTTTTCCTCAAACAATCTAAATGTGCTTTTGGCGCCTCAAAAGTCGAGTACTTGGGTCATCTTGTTGGCAAGATTGGTATCAGGGTAAATCCTAAAAAGATTGAAGCTATGCAAGATTGGCCTCACCCAAAGACTCTCAAAATATTGCGTGGATTTCTGGGTTTAACAGGTTATTATCACAAGTTTGTTCAAAATTATGGAAAGATTGCAACACCTCTCAGTGCTCTCCTTAAAAATAATTATTTCACTTGGACTCCAGCATCTTCTCAGGCTTTTCAAACCTTGAAGATGGCCATGTGCACAACTCCAGTCCTGTCCCTTCCCGATTTTACAATGACCTTTTTCCTAGAATGTGATGCTTCCAGGAGAGGAATTGGAGAAGTCCTTATGCAAGAGGGTCAGCCTTTGGCGTTTACCAGAAAACAACTGTCAGAGTGACATTTTGGAAAATCAATCTATGAAAAGGAAATGTTGTTTATTTTGCATGTCGTGGATCTTTCGTTCCCTTATATATTGGGGTAGCGCTTCCAAATTAAGACAAATCATCAAAGCCTCAAGTATTTTATGGAACAACGCCTTTCCTCCCCATAGCAAAAAAAATGGGTGACTAATCTCTTTGGATATGATTATGAGATCATTTACAAGAAAGGCACAAACAAGGTGGTTGTTGATGCACTTTCTAGAAAATAGGAAGATTAAGGGTCCCTTTTTTCTCTCTCCTTCATTGTACCAGATTAGCTCCAACAAGAATGGCTACATGATCCCAAAATTTCGTATCTGATACAACAATTGCAGGCCAATTCTCCAGTTTCCCCAAGGTACTCTTGGCTCAATGATGAACTTCGATACAAAGGCCATTTGTATTTAAGTAAACAGTCAAAACTTATATCCATGGTACTTTCTGAGCTTCATGCTACACCCACCGCTGGGCACTCAAGGTTTACCAAAACCTATGACCGGGTCAAACGTTCTTTTTTTGAAGATGGTATGAAACATGACGTTCACAATTTTGTGGTTGAATGTGATGTGTGTCAATGCAACAAGGGCGAAACAGTCAAAGCTCCTAGCACACTATAACCTCTTCCAATTCCACCTACTATTTGGAGGGATATCTCTATGGATTTTATTCTAGGCTTACCTAAATCGGGCAATAAATCAGTCATCATGGTGGTAGTTGATCGTCTTTCCAAGTATGCTCATTTCTATGCTCTTCAACACCCATTTACAGCCTCCATTGTGGCTCAAATTTTCATGGATCAGATCTTCAAGCTTCATGGCATGCCTCATTCTATTGTTTCTGATTGCGACCCAAATTTCACTTGCAATTTTTGGCAAGAACTGTTCAAGATACAAGGCACCCAATTGCATCTCAACACAACTTATCATCCCCAGACTGATGGTCAAACTAAAATTGTCAACGAGTGTTTGGAAACATATTTGAGGTGTTTTGCATTGGAAAGGAAAATCAATGGGCTCAATGGTTACCACTAGCTCAATGGTGGTACAACACTTCTTACCATACAACTACCCGCATGACTCCTTTTGAAGCGGTATATGGACAAAAACTACCTTCATTTCTATCATATTTTCCAGGTGTCTCAAAGTTCCAGGTGGTTGACCAAATGCTTACAATTCGAGAGGTTATTATCCGTACCCTCAAAGAGAATTTAGTCATGGCCCAGAATCACATGAAGAAACAAGCAGATCAAGGTCACTTAGAATGTCAATTTGCAGAAGAAGATCATGTGTTTCTTCGACTGCAACCTTAAAAGAAAATTTCCCTCAAGGTTGACCATTGTCAGAAACTGGCGCCCAAATTCTATGGTCCTTATACCGTTCTCAAGCATGTGGGATAGGTGGCCTATCAGTTAGCTTTGCCCATTCATTCTAAGCTCCATCATGTTTTCCATGTTTCCTGCTTAAAGAAGGTGATTGGAACTAAGTGCCAAAATCAAACCAACCTTCCTGAGTTGGATGAAAAAGGTTCCATTTGGCTACAAACACAAGCATTTTTGGACTATCGTGAGCGTTGTCTGCGTCAGCGCACCATCAAGGAAGTGTTAGTCCAGTGGAAAGATACAACTCCAACAGATGCCACTTGTGAACCAGCTATCATTCTGCATCAATTTTCTCATCTCAAGTCTTGAGGACAAGGTTGTTTTTAAGGGGGAGGACATGTTAGGGACCTAACCCCTCACATAGGTAGAATGATATATTTCCATGTAATAAAGGTCAATATTAATAAGGCCTAGCAATAAGGAAGAACAATTCAAATGTAAGAAGACCTAATAGAAGCTTCTGCTTCTACAAGGATCTTCCTCTAGATTGTTATTTTGGATAGACATATTTAGTATAAATAGGAGTAGAGGGTATGCGAAGTTTTGTCTTGGATATTATTGTAATAGAGCTCTGCTCTACTGGAGGTTTCCCCCTTGAAGAGGCAAGTGAACATTGCTCTATTTAATCAAAGTGCTCTTTCTGGTGTTGTTATGGTATTATTTTGGTCTTATTGTGATGTTGTTCTGGTTATATCGTTGTTTTTATGCCATTTCTAACTAATTATTTATGTTTTGCATAGTATTTTATATCTGGAATATTACATAAAAATATTATAGATTGTAAAAATAAATTTAGAAGAACACGTTTGGAAGATTAACATGGAAGGATTTATACACATATGAAAGGGAGTTTATAAATCCAAAATTAAAAGTGAAGCATGTGATAATTAAATTACAATTACACAAGTCACACAAATTTCAAAGAAAAGAATGAGGAATTCTATGAATCGACAGAAAAATACTCCATCTGAAAGAACTTTTCTTTATCCATAATAGAATTAGACATAGATGGGGAGAAAAAGAAGTATTTGGAGTTCAACCCATGCAACAATCTACGAAAAAAAAGAAACCATGCCTCTTCGATTGATTTTTTTCTATTTTGTTTGCAATCTATAAAACGATGTAGCCTTGCATCTTCTATTAAGGATTTAAAAAAAAAAATTGAAATCTAGGAAACAATGCAACCCGACCTCTTCTCTTGAGGTTTTTATAAAGAAAAATGAAATTTAGCTCAAAGAGAGAGGGGAACTTACGTTTGTAGTGTAAGTGACATTGTGTATTCAAATACTTTCCAACCAAATATTAATAAGATTTACGTTAACATGGAATTCCACTAGAATTAATTATATTTTAAGGCTAAAGGTTTTTAAAAAGAGGCCCCGCCTTCCTTCTTTCATACGTATGTGTGTTGTTTCTTCATTCTTTGGAAGAAAATTTAAACTATAATGAATACATATAGACAATAAAATCCTATATAATCCAAGTACATACAATAATAATAGAATGATTACAATTATGAGGAGCTCAACCTTGAGCTCCATGGGAATTGAAGGTCTGTAATGTAATTTATGATAAGAAAATTTAAACCACAATGAAAATGAACATACAACAAATATTGGATAATCCAAATACATACAACAATAATAGAATGATCGCGATTGTGTGAAGTGCAACTTTGAGCCCCATGGGAATTGAAGACCTATAATGTAATTTATCTCGACAAATGCATATTCTAATGGCAATAGGTGCACCAATGTTGGGTTAAATGTAGAGCTCTTAATAAAATTATAATGGAGCATGTTGGATTATTTATTTGAAAACTACCTTAGAAATATAATCTTGAAAAAAAGTTTTAAGGTGTCTCGCTATGTTAGCTAATGTGGCATGCATGATAATTCCTTTACGCATATGGAGAGAAAGACATGAATTCTATATTTTAGGTGTTCTATGTTACCAAGTGTTAAGGTGTTAAGTGATAACAGTCCCTCCATGCAACATTGGCTCACCCACCATCAAATATTTGCAACCAAAGGTTTCATGCAAGTGCCTTGATCCTTCATTGTCCAAGACTCCCACATGTCCCATGTGTAGAATGATTATTGGCAAAGATGAACAATGAGAGAAAGAGTATACTGTAACTCCCCTCAATTCTTGTAGGTTGGTTATTATACCCTAGGGTGAGCTATGATAAACTACCAAGTGGTGGTTAACGACCCCTACATATGCTTCTTTTGGTGTGAGTTCCATTACTATGTAGGTTGTTCTAAGTATTGTTCACATGACATATGGTATCTCATTCATCTTCATTTTCTCTAAAGATGAGTAGCATACGAACTTTAAGATGTCTTCAACCCTATTTAATATCTCCTCTTCGTTGAGATTATATTGTTTAGTACATTGTAAAGAGACGAGAATTTTAAAATGCCTTGAAATATATTTAATATGTCCTCTTTGTTCATATCATAGTATTTAGTTTTTCATAAAATATAAGGATCTTTGTGTGGGGATACCTAGGTTTATATGTACCACTAAAAAGATAACTATTCAAGTAATTATCTAAGTCTGAGTGATCTTAATCATTAGGGAGTCTACATTTTAAATGCACATTTTCCCTGCATCCCCCATCCTCTTGTATATTTAATTGTTGATGAATTTTTAAATGCACACATTTACCCCATCCCCTACCCTATGAAATAGTGAAGATTGATATTATGATTTTAGGACCAATACGAACTATGCTTTTAGGTTAGCTAAAGATTGATTAATCCCATGATTTTGGTCCTATTAACACTATGTATTATCTTACATGGAAAATGGTTGTTTATTCTGTTTATTTGACATGGAAAGAAGCTATCTATTGAGTTGTGAAAACTATGTATATTCAAAACTAAAACATATTTCAATCAAGTGATATAAGTTCTATAGACATGGAGTAGCCTCAATGAAGCTTCTCCCTTGTCTTCTTTATAGTTTACTACTTAAATGTGGACACACAACACCTCATAACATCATCTCAATACAATTCCCTAGGTACTTGTGTTGTATTTTCTATAGTTATTTTTTTGTTACATTACATAATTTTAATATGAAATATAATTATATAATTTTAATGATACAATTATAACTAAGGTTTAATATATACACATCTACTTTCCAAAATTGATTTATATAATGCATTGAATATCAATCTCATCATCACTTGAACATACCAAGACATAATATTAGTAGAAAAATCAATTTAATTAATTGTGTGTGCCAGTGCCATACCATGATCTTATGCATGCTTGCCAAAATAAATGTAAACAAAAAATTGACTACATAAAATATAACTTGTATTTTTCATTTTTTTACATAAAATATAACTTGTATTTTTCATTTTTTTAGTATAAACATTTACTCTTATTTTTTTCATTGTCCATATCAATTATAATTTTAAAAAATATATATATCAATATGTATAATTGGACTTCTAAAAAGTTTATGATCTTGATAAGATGGTGTGACCCCTAGAAATACCTTAAATTCATAAGTTACCAATCTTAATTCTAAGACCCATCTCATAGGAGAAGGTAAAGGGTGAGTGTTGGACTAAGATTTAGGATTCAATTCATTGCCATGAACCCTGAGGAGGTCGCCATGGACAATCCAGGAAGCTGGTATCTACCAGCTCCTCCCTACCCTGTACCATCTCTCCTACCACTAATCTAGATCCCCCCTTGCCCGGAGGAACCTGCAGACCTTGGCTCCCTCTAATTGAACATCTTCCTCATGACCTACTCACTGGATATTTTACCTGATATAGTCTTGATGTTGTCTTCCACAATGATCATTTTTATTCACAACTTCCCTCACTCTTTTACTCTGATCTCTCTGTCCTTTAATTTACACACAAAACTTACAAGCTACCATTCTACCTAGATAAACTATACTTCCTCACCTTCCATAATGTTGGAGAGTGAATTCAACGCCTTAATGGGCACAGACAATGAGGCCCTTTGGAACAATGAGGGCCTTTTCACTATGACATATGAACTAGAAAAACTAGCACATATTGTCCCCTGTCGGACTGGGCCCTCACTACACCCTGGCACCATAAACAATCTCTCGACCCTTGCACTGACCCCACCATCCTACCTACCTCATCTCCCTCTTCCCTCTCTTAATCACCTTTCCCAACCTTCCCCCACGGTTCTTCGGCTCCTTCTGACACCCTTCACAACCTCTGCACATAATACATCAGAAGTTATTCCTACCTTTACCCTCCCTGAAACTCTACCATTTGTACATTCTTCCTTCCCTACCAACATCAGGGAAAAAACATATTCGACACAATGGAGATCTTCTCGCCTACCTTTACATAAACGTTCAACTATTTCCACTTCATTATGAGGCTCAAAACCACATATTAGACCCTGGAGCACAAAAAAACAAAGAAAAAAATGGTTCTAGGGAATGATATTGGTTTAGAGGACTCAGTCTCTCTCAGTGTCTGTGATTTAGTGGCCAGGATATCGTATAAACACCTCTGTCAAACTGACCTTGCTTCTTGGCTGCAAACAAACTGGAGGCCATTGTTGGGATATTCCCCGGAGATCTCCTTTCTGACCAAGGGTTGGCTCTTCTTTAAATTTAATACACTGGAGGAAACTACCACTATTCTGGAGAGTTTTGGATCTTGGACGGTAGTAGCTTGATGCTCAAGCATTGGTGAACCAACTTCAACCCCTCACAAGACTACTTTCAACTGAGGCATTTATGGGTTCTCCTCCCTGGACTACCACTACATTTCTGGAACCTGAAAGCCCTTGATTCCATCGGTAATACTCTGGGTCGCTTCATCTATGTGGACCCACTATCTCTCACTCGCTCGGACAAGAAGCTGGAAAAATTCATGGTGGAGATGGATATACACGAAGGTTTATTAGAGACCATCGATATTGAATGGAGAGGACAACTTATTCGTCAGAACCTGGACTACCTTGGCATCCCTTTCAGGTGCACTCTCTGCGGAAAAATGAGCCATCTCAGAAGCGTCTGCTTGAGTTACAAAGAACAGGAACAGACAAAGGAAACTATGCTCGACCTCTCCACAAAGATGGATTCTCTGGATATAAACACTCAACCTTCCTACCCGAATCTATCGGACTTTGATGATTCAGTCGACTCTAACTCTCTCACCGGTAAGCTCAAAACTATCTATCCCTCTCTCTTCATCTGTCTAACTTCCTGGGAAAAACATACTTTGAACTCTGCAACCACTTGGATACCTGGTGCTTCCTCTCCTCAACCTGACCCTCTTTAGCTAATACTTTCCTCGGTTGCACCCCCCTTACTTCACCCCACCGGACTACCAATGGATAATACTACTTATGCAATGATTCCTCCTCCCAAAAATCATAGCATAGACTTATCCCAGTCGTTCCCTACTCTAGCCACACTTTCTACACCTGCTCCTCCCCTTTCTCTTCCTCTACTAACCACAATCCCTACACCTGTATACACCAACCCTCTTCCTCTACTAACCACTTCCACTACAATTGTTTCATGCAGCTCGACTCCCTTAATTTATACACCTTTGTCTATTGTCATACCTTGGGCCTCTACCTGAAGGTTTTCACTTCCGGTCTCAACCCCCACTACACCTCTCGAGCCTGAGAGCCATGATCGTGAGCCTATTGAACATGATTTGACTCAGGACTTGCTGGGTACCAGTGAAACTCAGCCTGGGAACAACACCCTCAGTGATATGCTAGACTCTCTCCTCCCGGATTACAAAGAGGTTCTCGCTCCTTCTCCCCTGCCCACATACCTGGGGAAATCAATCCTCAAGCTACCATCTGCGGAGGGGATCACAGGATGCTCGACACTTTCAGATTCTCTTCATGGAAAATCTCACACTTGGTCAATAGGTATTGGATACGAACACTCAAAGATCAAAACAAGAAGCACCTGAAGCAAAGAGGGGCACACATTACCTTACTCCACAGGTTCTTCTTCACAACATAGTGATAATGGGGCGCTTAGAGGCATAAAATCCCTAGCGCACACCAAATAATGATCATTCTCTCCCTTAATCTCAGAGGGGTTAGAGGGCCCCTAAAATCCTCCGCTTTCATAAGACTACTTTCTTGGTCTTCTCTTGACATCATTCTCTTACAGGAAACCTTGGTTGATGGACAGAAAGACATATTTTTCCTCAACAAGTTTTGTCCTAATTGGCTCACTTGCTCAGTAAATTCGTTGGGAAACTCTGGAGGATTAGCCGCATCATGGGACCCTACAAAATTCGACTTAGCACCTTTCTTGTGTTGTGGAGGCATTCTTCTAATTGGTACTAGTGGCTGGAACAATCAACAGATTAACCTACTCAACACTTATGGCCCTTGCCTTCACAGGAATATTTTTTGGGACAACATGGAGTCCAACGATCTCCTTGATCTCACAAATTTGATCTTGGATGGTGATTTAAACTTCACCACCTGCTCGGGCGAAGTCTGGGGTGCCTCCGCTTCCCAAAACCCATTGGCGGATTATTTCAACACTCTTTTCCAAACACATGGGCCGGTTGACCTCCATTCGGAAGTCTTGGCACCTACCTGGCACAATGGCAGAGAAGGATCGACGTTCATCTCCAAGTGGCTTGACTGTTTCTACATTTCAGAAAGTATGATTTCAGTGGATGACAGGATCAGATCCTGGGTAGACTCACCATTCTTGTCAGACCACACTCTGATATTTATGCAATTTGGTACACCAGTTGTGAGTTCATCCCTACCTTTCAAATTTAATTCTTGTTGGCTCGTCAAAGAAGGGTTCATCAACATTGTTAATTCTATTTGGAACGATCCTATGTTCCTGAGTGAGGTAGGAATACAACATCATTTCACTTGGAAGCTGAAGCTTCTGAAATCACATATTAAAATATGGGCTACACAACATAGGTGTCTCACTCTACACCGTCTTCGGGCGCTGGAGCAAAGCATCAAAGAGCTTCAACTTTATGATCCTCTAGATGGGCATGCTGGGATAAGGCATCATCATTTAAAGATGTTTGAATCTAAGAGGAATAAAAATTTTCTTGTAGACGAAGCTCTCTGGAGGCAACGCTGTAGAGAAAAGTGGATTCAGTGTGGAGACCTCAATAACAAATTCTTCCACTAATATGCAAGCTCTTCAAGGAACAAAAATCATATCTGGGATATATTGGATGAAACTAGCACAATACATAGTGGACAACAAGCAATCAAGGATGCAACTTCTGTTTACTTTAAATATTTCTACGAGGACAAGCCTCTCCCCACACTATAAAACCATGTTGTTGTGGAACAACTCTACTCTCGTTCGATCACTGAAGAGGACTCCTCATCCCTAGACAGTCCCTGCACTCTACAGGAGGTTCTGGATGCTTTAAAATCTTTCTCATTGGATAAAATCTTGGGCCCCAACGGCTGGACCATTGAGTTCTATCTGCATTTTTTTGATTTGGTGGGGATAGAGCTCCAGGAGCTTGTGGAAGACTCCAGACTACAAGGTAAGATCATTGGGGATATAAACTCTACATTTTTTACTCTTATCCCGAAAGAAAATCACCCGACCATATTCGGTGACTATAGACCGATCGCTCTCTGCAATCTTTGCTACAAGCTCATCTCAAAGATCATTGCAAACATAATTAAACCTATTCTCTCACAATCTTTGTTTGTCGAACAACTAGGCTTTTTAAAGGGTAGACAAATCCTCGATGTTGTTGGCTCCGCACAAGAATGCTTACACAACATTAAACATAAAACCTGCTCTCATCCTCAAGCTTGATTTAAAAAAATCCTTCGACTGTATAGATTGGAACTTCCTCAGATTGATTTTAATCCAGTTTGGGTTCATCCAAAACACTTTAAATTGGATCATGCGCTGGGTTAGCAGTGAAAATTTTGCAGTGCTCATAAACGACAAACCCTCAAACTTTTTCCACAGTGGTAGAGGCCTCCGACATGGCTGCTCACTATCTCTGC
Source organism: Picea engelmannii (assembly GCA_009831015.1). NCBI lineage: Eukaryota > Viridiplantae > Streptophyta > Pinopsida > Pinales > Pinaceae > Picea > Picea engelmannii. Next base: position 85,812 of record ML780034.1, on the reverse strand, counting down.
TTCTTTTCATCCTGGTCATGGAAGGTCCAAGTATTCTTCTCAAAAAAATTCAAGCTGAAGGTAGGATTATAGAGATAAAAAGTTTTACGGTTAGTAAAAATCCTACACCTCCTATTTGTTGATGATGTTCTCATAATGAACAATGTCAGTTTGCTCGAATGGAGGGAAATCTCTAGACTTTTAATGGTCTTCTGCTCAGCTATGGTTCTCCAAATCAACTGGACTAAGTCGACCTTCCATTTTGTTAATCTTCAAGATCAACATTTGGATCAATTGAAGGTCATTTTCCCTCACACCTTCACCCACCTATCAATGGGTTTCAAATACCTCGGATACTTCATTAAAGCTTACCACTACAAGGCATCAGACTGGAACTGGTTAGTCTCAAAGGTGGAAAACAAAGTGGGACACTGGTGTAACAGATGGCTCTCCATTAGAGGTCGTTACACCCTCTTAAAATCAGCACTTGAAGGCCAACCAATCTACTTGATGGTGCTTGCTTCCATACCCACATCGGTTCTGGAAAAGCTTCATAAATTCACCTACAAATTCCTCTGGTTGGGCAACAAGGACCACCACAAATTACACCACTGCAATTGGGAATCGTTGGCAAAACCGAAATACAAAGGTGGTTGGGGGATAAGGAATATCTTCAATTTCAATCAAGCACTGGCCGCAAATTCCCTCTGGCATGCCTTGACATCAAGTAGCATTTGGAGTGTTGTCATAAAATAAACATACTTACCTTTTACCTCTGTCGCTTCCTGGATATGATCCAGAGCTCCACACTCAATGCACGTCTCTCGAACTTGGAGGAATCTATCAAAATCAGTGCCTTGGATCACATGTTGGATCTGTTGGAAGCTGGGCTTTGGCCACTGCATTTTAATTGGCAGGGACCACATACTAGGACTCGACCAAGCCTCCATTCTCTCTGCTCGACTTATTACACATCTAAACTTAAAAAAACACCTACTATCTCTTTCAAGCTAGCCATTGCAGCAATTCTGGAACCTCGACTTCAGACTGGAAAACTTGCAACGAACTCGAAATACCTTCAGAACTCGCTGTGGAGTGGGAAAGATATTGTATGGAATTCACCCACGCGGGCATCATCCTGCACGATGTGGAAGATCAACTATTATGGGCTGGAGGGGATAATTCAGGCCATTTATCGATCAAAAATCTGTACACTGCCATTGCTAACACAGCTTGGAAAAACAACTTAATTGGTTGGCGCAATCAACTCTGGAAATGGAAAATTCCGCTTAAGATTTAGCTTTTTACCTGGCTTACAGTTGAACAAAAAAAAAAGGCTGGACATGGCCCAACATCAACCTTCTTTGCTACAGGGACGAAGAGACAGCCAACCATATATTTTCCCAGTGCCATTTCACCCACCTTGTCTGGGATAGGCTCATTCTGGACAACAATTTAAACACAAACTGGATAGGGACCTCCATCTCTACCTGCTTCGATCATTGGACTTCAAACGAACACTATTACAAACTAGTTCCTCCACTGGTCAATTGGTTTATTTGGAAGACTAGAAACTCAAAAATCTTTGAAAATAAGCAACCTTCTTTTAGTGATGTTGCTTACAAAGCTCTTGGCCTGTTTCAAACCTGGAAAGACATACATCCAGAAAACAAAAAAAAAAAGACTTTAATCAACCTCATTATCCTTAAGGATACTCCGGCGGGATGGTTTGATGGTGCAACACAACAATGTGGAACATTGAGTGGCGCAGATGGACTGATAAAAATCAGCAGCAACTCTATTTTCAGATGGACTCTCTGCTGCGGCCCAGGCTCTAACACAAGGACAAAATTTTTGGGTGCCTGGGCATCACTATACTTGGCCTCCAGACTAAACATTGAAAACCTTCATTTGATCAGAGACTCTAGAGTTATCATTGATTGGTTGAACCAACAAGGTAAGCTACAAACTATCACTCTCCTGGAGTAGAAAGATAGAATCAAATCACTATTTTTCCACTTCAAGAAACTCACTTTCTCTCACTCCTCGCGAGAATTCAATAAGGAAGCGGACCTGCTATCAAAATCAACATTACATAAAAAAGCAGGTGTTTTCTCTTATAACCACTGGTTGGATGGTCATGAGGGCCCCACTCTTGCTATCAAAATAATTTAGGATTGGGGGATTCCACTTGTTGGCAGTGTTCAGTTTATTCACAAAATATTATTAATTTTCGCAGCAACAATCTTATGTATATTCTGCATAAATCCTGTATTTTTTCACTTCTCCAAAAGACTTGCAGTAGCTATTGAATTTTCTCTCTTCATACTCTTGATATCTTGCCAACTATCTAGCTATTAAATAATTTATAGGCGAAAAATGTATTTGACAGTGATCCCTCCACTGATGTAACTTGATGTGAAAACACATTATATTTCTTCAAATATAATTGAACAATTTCTCATATCACGTTACAAAGACCAATATTTTGCTTCACAATTTCTGACCATGTACAAAGATGGACTATGGACGAAGAGCAAAAGTCAAGTCTAAATTAAAGAGACGTGATAAAAAGTTATAATCAAAATAGTGGAAAAATTCTTAAATAAGATAATTCTAATTACTATAACTTTATAGTTATTATGAACAAAATTATTATAAAAATCTCTTTTAATTTAGCATTTTTATTAGTATATTTAAAGAAGATACTAATAAATATAAATGAATATATAAAGTTGAAATTTTAAAAATTAATAAAATTTATTAATTTTTTATTAATAATAAATATTTTAAAAATATAAAATAATAATAAATATCTTTAAAAAGAAATAATAAAAATATGGAATAATGGCATTCTTATTAGTATGTTCAAAGAATATACTAGTAAATAGTAAATATGAATGAAAATATATTATTGATGAAATTTTAAAAATTAATAAAATTTATTAAATTTTTATTATAATAAATATCTTTAAAAAAAATAATAAAAATATGGAATAATAATAAATATCTTTAAATAATAATAATAATAATATATTTATAGTTGATATTTTAAAAATTAATAAAATTTATGAAATTTGTACTAATAAATATATATCTTAAAAAAAATTAAAAAAAAATATGCAAAAGTAAGACTCTAATAATCCTTCTCGGATTCTCTTTTTCTCCATTTATGAATTTAAAATCTTACATCTTTGTTGACTCTTCTACATGGTTAGTGCATCCAGAATTCAATAATAGTCTTCTTGGCATCTCTTTTCGCTTTATTTATTAATTTAAAACCTTAAAATCTTTTGTTGGTTCCCGTAAGACTGCAATAATCCGTCTCGGTATCGTTTTAAGTCATTTCGCATGAATAGTGTGGAACCCTCCAATACCTCGGTATCCTTTTTAGTCATTTCTCAAGCATAGTGTGGGATCCAAGAAATTCCCATATCTAGCATAAGATAAAAAATATTTAAAATTGTAAATATTTTTATAAAATTTTAGATAAAAAAATTGGTAGAAATTTAGGTGTTCAACATAATTTCACAAGTCAAAATTTTAAAGGCATAAAGGATAGTTCCTCTATGCCTCTTCGAAGTGACTAAGAATCTTAAAATAACCTAGAGCTTTGTTTTTTTGGATTTTTTTGCTTCGTCGAATTCCGATGAAAATGAAGTTTTTCATGTTGTTTTAAACAAGCAATATACTATGTCCTTTTGATTTTGATTTTTTTTCTAAAACACGCAAAAACCTACAATACTTGTAGCTATTGGCTTAGTTTTTGTTAATACAATCTCAAGACTAACATGTAGTGACATTATAAGTGTAGACAAAACCTAACCACCTGTAATATATTGTTTGTTCGTAAAGAGACATAATTTGCAATATTCTTGATACAATATATTATGCAGAACATAAAATCTAGCAGGTAATGACAAAATAATAATGATATATCTAGAAAAATATCAGAAGAACACCAAAATAATCACCAGGGAGAGCAACTTTATTATGATAGCAACGTTCACTTGCCTCTTCAAGGGGGAAACCTCCACATAGCAGATCTCTATTACAATAATCTCCAAGACAAAATATCCAATGCCTCATACTCTTATTTATACTAATTCTACCTTCCAAGGAAACTTCTAGAGGAAGATCTTTTTAGAAGCAAAAACTTCTATTAGGTCTTCTTACATTGACTTATTATTCTTTATTTATTAGGCCTTATTAACTAATGTCAACCTTTATTAAATAGAAAACATATACTACTAACTAATAACCCATGGAGAGGGGTTAGGATCAGATCCTAACATGCCCTCGCCCTTCAAAAGCAGCCTTGTCCTCAAGGCTGCAGGTGCGGAAATTGTTGAAGTATGGTCGTAGGTTCTTAGGTCACCTCCTCTGGTGTTGTGTCCTTCCACTTGATCAACACTTCCTTGATAGTGCGACCATGCAACTGACGGTCATGGTTATTGATGACTTCTTCTAGTTGGAGCCACATGGAATCTTCTTCATCTAATTTCGACAGGATGGTTTGGACTCTGCAATTCTGGCCCACCACTTTCTTCAGAAAGAAAACATAGAACATCGGATGGATTTTGGAAGTAGCGGGAAGGGCCAATTTGTAAGCCACAAAACCAATACGCTTGGTAGGGTCCATAAAACTTAGGTGCCCATTTGTGATATCCCTGGCCTGTGTGTGATGTTTGCTTGTAAGGTTGGATCCTAAGAAACCCCTGATCACTTTCCTGCTACATCCAAATACAACCTTGGGCATGGATGCCAACCAACTGATGGAAACAAATGCCTAGCTGACTCGTGAGGTTTCCCACTTACAGACCTCGGTCGATGAGCTTCATGAAAACGTTTCTCCTCTTCAAGAAGATAACCATTGTTTGTTTGAGGAATTTCATGCATTAAGAGAAGATTATGATGCCATGTTATTGCAGCTCACTGAGAAGGATGAGACTATTCATGGCTTGCAGGACTGCAAACAACACATTGAAGAAGAAGTTTGTTGACTGTAGAATGTTGAGAAGAATGTTGAGAAGAAGATTTTTTCCATTGAGCTGCTAGACTCACCCAATTCTTATTTCACCATTTCTATTAGTCCAATTGTTTGTGAGAAGATTGATGTTGTTGAGCCTTCAAGCTCACCCATTCTTTCTCCACCCTCTGATGCTCTTTATAAGAAAGATGTTGTTGATTTATGCATTAAGACTAAGGATTGTGTTGTTTCTCCTAACTTTGAAAAACACACTACACATATAGGGTCTTGAATGCTCAACAAGATGAGACACACTGAAGGAGGACTTGGGAAGAATGGATAGGGTATTGTTGCTCATATTACACCTGAGATGAAGTCACCAAGAACAGGGCTTGGATATGATGTGGCTATTGCCTCTTTGCCTACACCTACCCTTGCTTCAACCAAGGAAGTTTTGTTTGTTATAGGTGGAGTTTAGATTGATTTCCTAATGAGCCATGTACTGTTAATTGTGTTGAATAGATTGATAAGATCGTTGTTCCTAACATACAAGAATATGAGAATATTATAACGGATGATCTTGTTGTTGATATACCAGGTTGCTCTATTATTGAGAGTACACCAGATGCTAAACCTATATCTCTTGATCATCCAACAAAGAACTTTGTGCCTTATCGTCATCCTCGCCTTAGAAGTCGAATGAATGGAAATTATGCTTTTTGATCTTTGTAGAAGAGACATGAAAGATAACGTCATGGATGAGTATCGACTACTAGGATAGATTGTTTAGATGATTTTGGAAATAAAACATATCTTGTTGTTGATCCTGAGAAGGAGGTGAAAACTTTTTCTCATACATAAAATGTTGCCTTAAAGACAGAGAATTCAGGACTGAAAAATCAGTTGAAGAATGAAGAAAACGTGTTCCATACTACTATGGCTAAGAAATCCAGGAGGGTTACTATCATGGGGAACACCATGGAAATATTTTTCCAGACTCTTGCAAATGAAGTTCAGGACAAGTTTGGCCTTTTTGAAGACTTGAATGAAGAAGTGAAATCTCTTCCTCATCCAAATACAACCTTGGGCATGGATGTCAACCAAATGATGGAAATAAATGCTCAGTTCACTCGTGAGGTTTCCCACTTACATGCCTCTATCGATGAGCTTCATGAAGAAGTTTCTCCTCTTCAAGAAGATAATAACTGTTTGTTTGATGAATATCAGGCATTAAGAGAAGATTATAATGCCATATTATTGCAGCTCACTGAGAAGGATGAGACTATTTAGGGCTTGCAGGACTACAAACAACACCTTGAAGAAGAAGTTTGTCCACTGTAGAATGATGAGAAGAATGATGAGAAGAAATTTTTTTCCATTGCACTGCTAGATTCACCCATTTCTTCTTCCACCATTTCTATTAGTCCAATTGTTTGTGAGAAGATTGATGTTGTTGAGTTGCCAGGCTCACCCATTTTTTCTCCACCCCCTAATTCTCTTTGTAAGAAATATGTTGTTGATTTATGCATTAAGACTAATGATTGTGTTATTTCTCCTAACTTTGAAAAACACATTACATGTATAGGGTCTTGACTGCTCAGCAAGATGGGACACACCAGAGGAGGAGTTGGGAAGAATGGATAAGGTATTGTTGCTCCTATTACACCTAAGATGAAGTCACCAAGAATAGGTCTTGGATATGATGTGGCTATTGCCTCCTCTCCTACACCTAACCTTGCTGCAACCAAAGAAGTTTTATTTGTTATAGGTGGATTTTACATTGATTTCCTAACGAGCCATCTATTGTTAATTATGTTGAACAGATTGATAATATCGTTGTTCCTAACATGCCAGAATTTGAGAATATTATTACAGATGACCTTGATGCTGATATATTGGGTTGTTCTATTCCTGAGGGTACACCAGACACTTAACTTATATCTCTTGATCATCCAACATAGAACTTTGTGCCTTATCGTCATCCTTGCCCTAGAAGTTGAATGAATGGAAATTATGTTTTTTTATCTTTGCAGAAGAGACATGAAAGATAGTCATGGATGAGTATCGACTACCAGGATAGACTGCCGTTAGATTGATGAGTGGCCATGGGCACATTTATCCATATGCTTGAGGACTTCATACCATTGTGTATCGTTCGTTGTATGGCCATGAAATGTTCCTCTTCATTTCTAATTGCTTTGTAGTGGTCGACCACAGATCAACCCGACTTAACAATCCACTGATGTTCAATTGGGATATTGGTCGACTGAGACTCGACCAGAGATGATAGTGGACTGGAAGTTTTCGACCACATATTCCTCGACTTGACCAAATATGATAGTGGACTGGAAGTTTTCGACAACGTATTCCTCCACTGAGTTTTCATTGGCTATTGTTCATCGATTAGTGTTTTGACAAAGATCTATTGTTGATACTTTGATCCCTTAGTTGTGTTTGGGGGGGAATAATTGAAGTTGTTGATGTGTAAACCTAATTGATGTGTTTGGATTTGCTAAGAGACCAAATGAACCATGTTTGACTGTGTTTTTGGGAGTTGTACTTCTACTTATTGTACCTGATACAAAGACTGTCTAGCTTGGCAGACACTGTTGGATTGACAAAAACTGATTATATTAGTGTTGTCTTATTGTCTAGTCGGCTGACCGACTGGGACCATGTTTGGACAATGGATTTTGCAACCAGTTTGCAATGGATGACCGCCCTTTTCGCCTTGATCCATGTTGATGGCGATCAATCCTCCTTAGGAGTGTTGTTGTACCGTCTCATGATCAAATTTTGTAGTCTGAACAAATTTAGGGGGGGACAACTCTGTAAATTTGTTTTCCTCTGGGGTGTTGGAACATGTAGTTCCATCATAAGCCTCATCTTGTTGGTTAAGTGGGTCGACCAATTGTTTGGGTTGATGGTCGAATAAATTGATGGTTGACCATATCCACTTAGGATCCTAGATCTACATTTTATGGACAGGTGCAACAGACTCCACTCGAGATTGTTGGTTTGGTCCTTGACCGAATCCTATTTATAGATGATCTTTGTGATTAGTCTATCATCATCGGGAGATCTATTTGCGCTCTCATGGAGCATGCTCATGCTTCAGTGCAACGATGTCTTTAGACACCACCATTGCTCTTAGATTTGTTCTTCTATGTGGTTAATGCTTGTCCCAATAGTGAGCATGAGCCGCATGCAAAGGAAGAGGTCGTGACCTGAGAATTGTGGTAGAACTAAGGAGTGAGATTATGCCTGGGAGGTGTTGGCCTTTATTTAGGCTGCAAAAGCAGAATGGACGTTACTATTCTCAAGTTCGTGAAGCGAGTGAGCCAACTCAAAGATATTTCTTTACTTATGGAACATGTATTGTACGTGTTGTTAGTTTCCGTGGCACACCAAGGTTATAAGTAACTGTTGCAAGTGAAGTTATTGAAGATTAGAGGGTAGAGTACATAGTGACTTTCATGGTAGAGCCCTGCGATGGAGTGCAAAGGAACAAGAAAGATTGCAAGTTTGTCAATCATAAATTAAAGAGGAAAATACGACACTAAATCTTCTAGAGGCTCTTAGATATTTGATGCCAGTGTTAATGTTTGATGAATCCCATGCCTTGGATGGTGAAATCACCAGTGGCTTGGTGAATATATTTGACTCCACTGCCTTTGAAATCGCAGTGTTATCCGATCTCTTGTCCTTTGCTCTATTGTCATGACAAAAGTTGTTGCTTGGAAGAAGGTCCCATGCAGATTGAGTGCTATTGCAAAGCATTTTATCCATATGCCATCGTGGAAAATAGTGGCCATAGTTGTGCAAACAACCACCCATCATCATTGTGAGAGAGAAGTAGCCATCATTTGTAGGTCTGAGCCACCAACAAAAGGAGCACATTGTTGCTTGTGATTATGGGAGCCATGAATCTCTGAAGTCGAAGGGGTAATTTGAGGTTTCGTTCAACATGGATGGTTGTCTAGATAGTTTGAGATGTTGGAGAATCAGAAAAACTATACCTCATTGGGGCTATGAGATATGCATGTGGGGATTGCTATCCAATAGTTCAGGGGAGATCCAAAGCCTGAAAGTTCAGTATCATACTTTTACTTTTACAAGGGTTATGAAACATTTCAAGTACTAATGGTGTCCAATGATGCTAGGGTCACACAACTAGGAGAGTATACCTTTCGAAGGAATAGGTGACAACCTGTTGGAGTTTGAAGCCTAAAATTTTTCAAAATGGTCAAAGACGTTGATGAAGACCTTACCTGACATAGATAAAGACAAATACTCGATAAGAGGGGTTGTTGGAATTATTAACTCCTACTTGTCTTATTGTTTAATGTGTGAGTCTTCATCATAGATGAAGAAGATTATGGTTTGTTAATGTATCGATTATTGTGAGGTAGAGATAATCTCTACGGTTTGATTATAAGATTTAGGAGATTGTTAAGATTCTCTCCAATTAGCTAGTTCCTAGTTTGATGTGTGGTTGAACATGTTATCGGTGTGGTTAACGGTGTGGTTAAGATAGAGTGTCATGTTATTGGTTGTGGTTAAGATAAAGTGTACCTTTATATTTTTATAATTGGATAATATAATCATAACAGTTTTTTCCGTGTGAAGAAACTAGTTTCCTCTCTTTTCTATCAAACCCAAACCCGATATTTTTTTATCTGACCTGCCATCAATGACCTGTTAACCGACCTTGGGGGCCATATCTTTCAACTATTTCGATGTTAACCGACCTTGGGGCCATATCTTTTAACTATTTCGATGTCCTCCTGCAGCACTGAGCACTGCCACCTTGCTGAGATAAACCCCACTCCAAGCTAACGCAAATATTTCAACTATTTCGGTGTCCTCCTAGTGCACTGCCACCTGTCTGAAATAAACCCCAGTCCAATCTAACGCAAATATCTGGAATGGCCGAATATCCGAAATGGGCAACATTTGGACTTGAATCCAGTACTTCCGAGGTCGCAAAGCTCGGAGAAGACTCACTCATCTAGATGGTGTGTTAAGCCCTGAGGCACACTGTTTATTTTATCCTTTTCATGTTATTAGATTTGATTTCGCAATTAAAAATTAATCTGATCTGGCCAATCGCTTTTCCTTGGTCCATTCTATATGTGACATTGTTAGTTAGATTTGATTTCGCAATAAAATATCAATCTGACCTGCGGTGGCCAATCGCTGTTCCTTGGTCTATTCTATATGCGGCGAACAGTTTTTTGCAGAAAATAGAGACTTCTTTCATTATTTGTTTATCGAATACTTCAAATCAGCAAAGAAAATTTGCTTATTTTGGTCCTACCAGGTTACGTTGCGTACACTCTACTCCATCTAAAATTAAAAATTTCAAGCTTTGCTTCTTTTACAGAGGAGCAAGTTTGTAGTCCACGTTATTGTTCATACTAACATTCATGTGATTTGAAAGGAAAGCAGGACAGCAGATGCTTAATAGAAGGGGGAAAAAGCATAATCCCTTCAATGGCCACTTGGCCACTTGGTGGAAGGTATCATAATATCCAGAAGAACAAGGAATCCCAAATGTATTGCATGAACAACTATTAAGTAAGTATTGCCCAACTGGGGGGAAACCATGTAACAGACCCCAAGCCAAAACATTACTAGAAACCGAAAAGATAGAAGATTCTCTACAGCTAATCTTCTTCCAGGTAGAGGCAGGCTATTACATTACAAGAGGCTTTTAAAAAATATCTGACAGAGTGGGCAGCTTCATGGTGCCCTTCTTGGACAGGGGAAGGGTGAATTTCCCAATAATAGGAAGCTGCATGGTAAGTCCAATGTCCCAGTCATAGTCAATATCCCAATCATGTCCAACGTCTTTCATAATACTCAGCAAAAAGTTGTAAGGCACGGTCACTGGAATGATCATGCCCGTCTTGGCATTGGCCTTCACCGACCCAGGATCTAAAATTGTTCCAGACGCTATCTCTCTGCTCACAGATTAATCAGGCAATTATGAGTACAGTATATCACTGAAACACAGATTATAATCAGGCAATTATGAGTACAGTATATCACTGAAACTAAAAGAATTCATCAATACAATAATTAATTTTTAATTAATTTTTTTTGTTTGTTAGTTTGTTCCTGAAATGTTTGTTACTTTGTCCCTGAAACTAAAAGAATTCATCAATTTAATAATCTGAAACTAAAAGAATTCATCAATTTAATAATCTAAAAGAATTCATCAATCCAATAATCTAAAAGAATTCATCAATCCAATAATCTTAATCTAAAAGAATTCATCAATCTAATAATCTTTTTTGTTTGCTAGTTTCTCCAATAATCTTTTTTGTTTGCTAGTTTCTCCTTGTCTCCTTGACTTGACCTGGGAGAGACCTAGTTTCTCCTAGTTTCTCCTTGTCTCCTTGACTTGACCTCCTTGTCTCCTTGACTTGACCTGGGAGAGACCTAGTTTCTCCTAGTTTCTCCTTGTCTCCTTGACTTGACCTGGGAGAGACCTGGGACTAGACTTGACCTGGGAGAGACCTGGGACCTGTGAGAGACCTGGGACTAGACTTGTGGTTTGAAAAACAGAAAGAGAAACCGCCACTCAGAACCTGAGTATTGCGCCTGGCTAGATTTTTTGTCCCAACAGATTTTGAACCAATAACTTTAACATCACGGACGGTTTTGATCCAGTAACTTTAACATCACGAAGTGACTTTATTAACATCGTGACTTAACAACACACCTCCATGATATTCATCAATACTCCAGGATATTCATCAATCCAGGATTAATGAAGGTGATGATTCATCAATCCAGGATTAATGAAGGTGATGAGTACATTCATCAATACTACAGGATATTCATCAATCCAGTATTGATGAAGGTGATGAGGACATTCATCAATCCAATATTGACAATATTGATGCAGGTGATTAGAGAGAAAAAAAATATCAACAAAGCAACAAAGAAATTGACTGCAAGTATCCAGAGCTTGAGAGAGTACCTGTCTGCGCTTCGGAGTCGAAAAGAAATTTGACCAATTGGTAGGTCGTGACCGTACGGATTGGTTATGTCAACAGCGCTCTCCAGAGTGATTGATTCCATGGTAACATTTTTTATATCGATGTCTGTAACGTCTGCACTCGGTTTGTCCATACGGGCGACCTTCTCTATTAAGAACTGTTTGGCTTTGTCCATCAGACTCGCCATGTCTGCTCACAATCTCTGAGACAATAACAGAACGCAGCAATTCGATTTCTGGATCGATTGAATAAAAACTAGTTTATCTGCAAAGAAGTTTAATTCGATCTGTGGATCCAAAGACTATATATAGGTGCAGGGAAGGCGGTGATTAGCACGTTTGGACGTTTGAGAGGGATCGAATCACATGGGCGCACCACGTAGCATTACGCGTGTTCTAATCGTAGAGCAGGTTCCTCTCTTTGCCTGCGTTCTCTCCTCCCTTCACCGTCGTCGTTCCTTGCGGCCGAGACAGTGCTAAATAAAGTTGAATCAAGTTGGAGTTAACGTGATACCGAAGATATTTTGGCATATGACGCATGCAGATGTAATGCTTATCTTTACGCGTTGCCACCTTATCCACGTTGATAGTGAAGATGCCCATGTGCCCACCCTATCCACATTAACAATCAATGGTCATGTGCCACCTTAAGCGTGAATCACACGACTCTATTTATTTAAGAGTAAATAAATTTCAAAATTTTATGGAAATGGAAATGCTGGGTGTTGACCATACAAAATCAATTTTAAAGGTTTTTATATGCTTCTCTAGATAGAATATTATTTTATAAAGTAAAGGAGGGGAAGGTTGAGTAAGCGGTCAGTAGTGTTTGTAATCATCAACCTGTTAATAGGAGCTCTTTATGGTTACTCCATTAATATAAAAATTATTAACATAAAAATACAAAAATAGGAGCTCTTTGAGGTTACTTCATTAATATAAAAATTATTAATATAAATATAAAATGAAAAAACCATTAACATAAAGATAAAAAAATATAAAATAAAAGAAAAGTTGTGACACTGAAATAATTTCATTTATACATGTTATATAACAATGGGCATAACATCTTTATTAGGCAACACAAAGATAAACAAATATAAAATAAAGGAAAAGTTGTAATACTCAAATAATTTCATTTATACATGTTATATAACAATGGGCATAACATCTTTTATTAGGCAACACATCTTTTGGAATTTAGAAGAACATTTAGAACAACAATGAAATGATGAGTTGCAATATTAAGAGAAATATGAAAATAATATAAATTACATTCATAGAATAACTTATAAAAATATAACTAACATGATTATTCTTTCTTTGAAAGTGAGACATATGCACTAGGACATATGCACTAGCTCGGCATAACATCTTTTTATTAGGCAACACAAGGATAAAAAAATATAAAATAAAGGAAAAGTTGTGATATTGAAATAATTTCATTTATACATGTTATATAACAATGGGCATAACATCTTTTATTAGGTAACACATTTTTGGGAATTTAGAACATTTAGAAGAATTTAGAAGAACATTTAGAATAATAATGAAATGATGAGTTGCAATATATTAAGAGAAATATGGGGAAAATATAAATTACATTCATAGAATAATTTATAAAAAGACAACTAACATGATTATTCGTGGGCATAACATTAGAATAATTTATAAAAAGACAACTAACATGATTATTCGTGGGCATAACATTTTTTTATTAGGCAACACATCTTTCAAAATTTAGAAGAACATTTAGAACAATGATGAATTGCAATATATTAAGAAAAATATGGGGACAATATAAATTACATTGATAGAATAACTTATAAAAAAGACAACTAACATGATTATTCGTTCTTTGAAAGTGAGACATATGCACTAGCTTCCATTTTTGCATATCATTTATAGGAGAATATAGGTAATATTCATAACCCTTCTAACATGGTTACATGGAATTTAGAAGAACATTTAGAATAACAATGAAATAATAAGTTACAATATATTAAGAGAAATATGGAGATAATATCAATTACATTCATAGAATAACTTATAAAAAGACAACTAACCTGATTATTTTTTCTTTGAAAAAGTGAGACATATGCACTAGTTTCCATTTTTGCATATCATTTATAGGAGAATGTAGGTAATATTCATAACCCTTCTAACATGGTTACATGTGAGAATTGTAGTGAAGATTAAATATCGACGTTCATAGTTATTGCTGTTAATGGTTTTATATATATATATATATATAAAGATGGTTACATGTGAGATTGTAGTGAAGATTACATATTGATGTTCATAGTTATTGATGTTAATGGTTTTCTTTATATATATATATATATATATATATATATTAAAAGCCCATGTCATCTTGAGTGACATTATTTTTTCTTCATTATTTTATGGGTAGATTTGATACATTTTTTGTTTTGTTCTGGTTTCATGGTGGATCGATGTATGTATTGGAACTCAAAAAAACATATGGGAGGTGGAAGGTTGTTAAGTACCTATACCAGATTTGCAAATATACTTCAGAAATAACCAAGAATAAACCATAAATCATTCACCATAACAATGAACACAAGAAATATCTAAAACCCTTGAGGTAGGGCAACACCATACAATGGATCCTATTATGGAAGGGATCCTCTCCTGTTCACTTGCCTCTTCGAGGGGGCATCCTCCTATTGAGCTACAGCTCCAAATACAATACTTCTCTTCATGTCTCATTACATTGCTTGAACCCCTTTATATAGTGCTACCATCACCTAAGAACATTCTAGAGGAGGAATCTTCTAGAAGTAGAACCTTCTAGGATGTCCTCTTACATTTATTATATCTAATTACCCATTTATTATATCTAACTACCATAGTGGGCCTTATTTAATAATATAGTGGACCTAGTCCACCTTACATTGAATGACCTCCACTATTATCACTATGGGCCCTCTGGGATCCCCCACTACCTCTCTAACTACCTTACAAAGGTCCTACTCCACATGTGTATATAGGTGAGTGAAAGTTAATGATGGTCTTTCATGACGATGCAAACCTGGAAAAAAGAACAATTTGTTAACTTGGAGGGATTATTCAAGGTAGTTTTACAATGAATTTGAATATCATGTAAGAAGATGAAACATAGGAAATTGAATTAGCTTTTTGAATGTAAAACTTTTATTCATAGACATTGTGAATAACTATGTCAAATTTGTTTTTTTTTCTAATAGTGGTATTGTATTTTTCCAACAAAATATAAGGTATATGTTTTTGTTCGTGCAAGTGTTCAGTACCTTAATGATGGAATTTCATTCCAAAAACTTGTATACTTGTAGAGAACCCATTTTTCTTGTGTCGTGTATTTGAAATTTTTAATATTAACTATATATATATTTTTTTGAATTATCAAAGTCAACATATGCCTGAAATTACAACATCTTTTGTTCGTGCGAGCTAAGAAGGTCTTAACATGATCAATTTTTTTTTTTAGATCGTAGGTATCTGTCTCCTCTAGTGTCACATATAACTCATTTGAGAAATGGTTAAGCCAAGACAAATTTATAGAAGAAATAAGAGAAATATGTATTCTAGTATTTTGATATATGTGAAGAAAAAAATAGATTAAAAATAGTAAATAATAATTTATTTTTTTTAAATTATATATTTGAAATATGCATAGTCTACTCTATCTATGTCTATAGTTTCGTCAACAACTGAATTGTTTAGCTTGTAGAAAAATAGCGTCAAAGACAAAGATATATAGAGGGGTATTCACAAAAATGGATATTTTTATCAATTTGCAGATCGAACCACTAGGTTTGTCATCCCAAACCTAAATCTGAGCCAACCAAGTTAGCATACACCTTGTCAATCTCACAAAAAAAGAATGAATTCAAAATAACACGTGCGCGTTCTTAGGAGCGCGCATGCGCTCTAGGAACACACACACACTCCTAAAAGTCAATCCTTTGTCCCCCCCTCCCTCCCTCCCTCTCTCTCTCTCTCTCCTACATCTACCCCCCCTCTCTATCTTCCTCTCTCTCTCCCTCTCCACCCCCTATATATCTCCCTCCCACACTCTCGCACATGCACTTTATATCCCCCCTCTATGTCTTCCACTCTCTCCCTCCCACACCCTAACACACTCACTCTCTACCTCCCCTCTTTGTCTTCCTCTCTCTCCCTCCCACACTCTCGCACACTATAAAGAGTGCTACATTTCAAGGCAAGGCATGGTAAGGAAAGAAATTCCCTTGACCTAGACCTAGAAAGGTATGTCAACACCTAGACCTAGACCTATACTTAGACCATGACCTAGACCTGGACCTTACCTCACCATGCCTCACACTCTCACATCCAATCCCTCTCTATATCCCCCTCTTCGAATCTCTCTCTTTATCTCTCCCTCCCTCGCTCGCTCCCCCTCCCTCTCTCTATCCCCCCTACTTCCCTCCTCATCTCTCCTTATTATTAGTCTCACTCTCACTCTCTCTCTTCCCCTCTTTCTCTCTTTCTCATTCTACCTCCCTCTCTATCTCTCTCCATCTCACTCTTGACCTCTCTTCTTCTCTTCTTGGATCTCTCCCTCCCTCCCCTTC
>ML780034.1:40232-62642 GCA_009831015.1 Picea engelmannii | reverse complement strand
CTCTCCCCCTCCCTCCCACTATCTATCCTACATCTACCATCTCTTTCTCTCTCTCTCCTTGTTTTTAGTCTCACTCTCACTCTCTATTTCCCCCTATTTATCTCTCTCTCCCTACCTCCTTCTCATTTCCTCTAGTTATACCTCCCTCTCTCTCTGTCCATCTAAAGGTGAGACAGGTTTCACAACAAATAAAGGATATGTGCAACAGAGAAATTTAGCTTCGCTTGTAAGGTGAGTGTTAAGTTTTTATTCTTCTTCTAATGGAGTACTTATATGAACATGACCATGACCTAGACCATGAACTAGACCTAGACCATGACCTAGACCCCTCTAGCTCCATCTAAGCCTATGCACAACCTATACTCTACCCTTAACCCCATCCAAACCCAATCCCTAAGTGTAGTATGCCTATACCTCTTTTTTAATAATGGCATTTTATGGATATGACCGTTCACCTACGATTTAATAATGATTTCACATGGTTTAATGATCATTATGGTATGCTGAATTTGCTTTTTTATTTTAATATAAACACAATATTTTAGTGGATTCGATATTATTTATTCATAATCAGTTTTCGACTCCCTCTCTATATCCCCCCTCTTCGAATTTATATCCCTCTCTCTCTCTCTCTCTCTCTCTCTCTCTCTCCCTCCATCTATTTCCCTCCCTCCCTCCCTCTCTTTCCCTCCCTCCCCCCTCCAAGTATCCTCCTCTCTCTTTGTATTTGTTCCCCTCCCTCTTCCCCTCTGTCCCTCCCTCCCACTATATCTCCTCTCTTTCTCTCCTACATGTACTACCTCTTTCTCTCTATCATTTTTGTTAATATCAGTTTCTCTCTCTCACCTCTCTTTCTCTACCCCCCCTCTTGTTCTTCCTCTCCCACCTTGTCACACTCTCAAACAATCCATCTCTACCCCCTTCTCTCTTTACCTCTTACATCTAACCATAACTCTCTTGCTCCCTGTATCCCCCTCCCTCTCTCTCATCCGCTCTTCCCACCTTGCTCTACTTTCTTCTATCTAACCCTGTTTCCCTCTTTCCCCGCTCTTCCTGTCACTCTCTCTCTACCCCCTCTCTCTATCTCCCTGTCCCTTACTCTCTCTCACTATCTTTGTCTTCCCCTCTCACATTATCTTTCTTCCTCTCTCTGCACCCCCCCTCCCTACATCACAAGTAAAGAAATGGCCTTGACCTAGACATGTCAAAACCTATACCTAGACCTAGACATAGAAATACCTAGACATGGCAAGACCTAGACCATGACCTAGACCTACACTATGAACATGACATATACCATGATGTAGACCCAAACCATGAGCTAGACCATGAGCTAGACCACGACATAGAGCTAGAGCTAGATTTAGACCATGACCTAGAGCCCCCTAGATCTATCTAATCCTAAGATTAACCTATACTCAACCCTTAACCCCCTCTACATGTGAGCCTTGAGTGAAATATGCATATACCTCTTGTTAAAGGCCCCATAACCCTTGTATCCACATCACCCATGATGCAGGAGCATCGCCAACAACAAGCGAGCATGGGACAAACAACGACACATTTTAGCACGTGATGAATTGTTTGAAATGTTTTGAAGTTTGATGCGCCAAACATAAATGAAATAGTTAAGAAAGAGCGTACTTGTAGATTGTAATCAGACCTTGAGCGTCTTGCTCTCGTCTGAAGGATTAAGAGGCATTTATGTTAGTAAATGTAAGTAGGTAGCTTTAAATTCTTAGATTAGACAGTTTTAGGAGCTGGAGGGAAAACTGATATAGACACCCTCACTTGTATCATTGTAACATTAGCAACATAATCAATCAAGAAAGCATAGAGAAGAAGAAACAGAAAGCTGTGTAGAAGAACCCATGTACATAAGTTATGAGATTAATATATGGAGCTTGATTCAAACTCATGGTGTTCAAATACTTTCTGTGTATGCATGATTGAATGCTATGCTCATGATTGTTTTACTCTTTCTGTTATACATTTTCTTTGATGTGTGAATGTATGATTTCATGTTGAATGTCTGAAATCTGAAGAGAGGGAGAGTAAAGAAAGAGTTTCAATTGTTTCTCTGTCTAAGCAAGAGTTTTCCTGCAAGGAGTGCAGTGAAATTGTCCGCAAGGAGTGCATTGACGGGTTCAGAGTATCAATGTCTGAAAGCTCAGGAGGGATAGCATTGTTCTCATTCTCTCAGAAGTGCAAGTTAAGCACAGGATCCGTGCAAGGAGTGCACAGGCCGAGTGAAGTCTCAGAGTTACAACCTGAGGGAGTTGTTGAAAGACTATTGTCGCAGGGGAGTGCACAGAGTCGAAGAGGTTCAAATACTTGGAGTGTATTTGAAGAATTGCCGCAAGGAGTGTGTGCAGGAGTCTTCTTGAAGACTCGAGTTGTAGAGAAATCTCAGGAGGGATAGAGTCTTTGAAGTTTTCGGAGAGAATCTCAAGAGGGCTAGTGCCTTGAAGTGTTGTAAGAAGGCGCAGTGACGTTGTTTTGCAGGTGGATAAGTTTTGTGAAAGAACACTTCGTTCATCTCGCAGGAGTTGTCAAGGAGGCATTGGACGGTCAGAATTCTCCGTGGAGAATTCGTGAAGTTCCGAGAACCGTCAGATCTTGCAGAGAAGCAAGAAGGGTATGGTGAGTGTTTTCCTAAGTGCAAGCTCAGAAGAAATCGGGCCGTAGGATCTGAGCCAACAAGGGCCGTTGGATAACTCGCATAATCTCATTTCGTGGATTCACGAGTTGAAGGTTTAAAACCTTTGCATCAAGATTCACGAGTGGCAAAGTCGCGAGAGAATTGTAGCCATCCATTTGAGGAGGACAGGTGGCAGAGATCAAGGGGTCTCACGAACTCGAAAGTTCGTAAGGTGAGAGCCCAAAGATTGGGTGCTCCAAGTCGTGAGTGGAAAAATCGCGAGGAGCTAGGACAACCGTAGGATCCAGGTCAAGAGAGGACCATTGGATCAGAGTCTCATCACGCCTATCGCACATTCAGAGGTTTGAAGGTGCAGAAGAATATGACAGCATAGAGTGGACAGGTGGCATACTTGTCGACACAGAGGTCAAACCTTTGTTGACCATTTCATTGTTTCGTGAGTCGGAGAACCGAAATCTTAGCATCAGGATTCGCGAAGTCGCGAAGTCCGAAACTCCAAAAAGGCAGGAAGTTCCGTTGTGGGACCCGCGTTGACGACGTGTCAAAATTTTGACATTTCAACATATCGATAGATAGGAAGTTGAGACTTTTGTCCTGAAAGTCCCGAAGTTGTGAGTTGCGATAAGGAGTAGCGAGGAGTTAGGGATCTCGACACTTCAGGTGTAGAGATACAAAGGAGGTAGTGCTTCGGGAAGCGAAGTCACGAAGTGCGAAGCTGGGCACGAGGGACACGTGGTAGAACCACAAGGTGGGCCCGTGCGATAGATAGGCAGACATGTGTTACCTAGTGAAAGGAGTCAACACTCGTTGACCTCTCACGTCTCGAGGATTCGTGAGATAAGGGAACGAGAGTTCAACCCTTCAACTCGCGAAGTCGCGAGTAGCGAGAACGCGAGGAGAAAAGTCAACATCGCTTCTCGGGGTTTTGTGAAAGGAAGGTGCCAAGGTTGGACGCCACAACTTTCAAAGTGGCGAGTAGCGAGAGGAGCTAGCATTAAGCTTAGCCGATGGTCATGCGTGGAGGACGCTGAAAGAAGGGAGCTATACCCATTTCGTGATCTCGGGTATCGCGAGATTGGAAAATAAGAGTCAGGAGCCTCAACTCATGAACTCGTGAGTTGCGAGTTGTGACAAGCGCCTTTGGAATCGGGCCTTGGTCACAACGCTGTGGTCGCACAAAGAAGGGGAGCTTGTGCCTTGTGTTGTTTACATAGGGAAGCTACCAAAAAGGACCTGTGGATCGATAATTTGTGATTCCAGCAGGGAATCTAAAGAGCCGATTCAGCTCGAGGGAGATAAAGAACAATCCTGTGAGTGGATCTCGACTTGAGGGCCGATAGGTTTGCGTCAGTTGGTATTAGATCCTGACTCTGTTTGTATACTTCAGACAGGGAAAGTGAGAAAGAATCTCAGCCATGTCGTCGAGAAGAAGAGACAGACAAACACTCGATCTGCCAGAGGATAGGGAGATGTTAAGAGAAAGGGGTAGGGAGGTGCCAAATCCAGCCATGGAAAGAGATATACATGACCTACGCGCCAGAGTCATGGACATGGAAATAAAATAGAGGCGCACAGCCGGTGCTGGTGATCTTAGTGATTCCGAAAGTGAAGATGAAGATGGACATGAAAGAGAAGAAGTTATAGCAGAAGATGCAGCAAATGAATGCCTGATTAG
Organism: Picea engelmannii; assembly: GCA_009831015.1. Lineage (NCBI taxonomy): Eukaryota > Viridiplantae > Streptophyta > Pinopsida > Pinales > Pinaceae > Picea > Picea engelmannii. The sequence continues at coordinate 58,305 of ML780034.1, read as the reverse complement.
GGCTGTTGTAAGAATGGGTGCTAGAGTAAAAATGGATATTCCAGTATATGAAGGAAACCTAGATGCTGAAGAGATTCTAGACTAGATTAGAGCTCTAGACACATATTTTGACTATGAAGATGTCAAGGAAGACAAAAAGGTCAAACATGCTGTCACAAGACTTAAAGGACATGCAACATTGTGGTGGGATGAGCTACAAGCTGACAGACGCTGCAAAGGCAAGAAGAAAATCAAGAGTTGGGATAGGATGATCGCGAAGATGAAGGAGAAATTTATTCCCAGGGATTACCAAATTACTCTGTTTCGAAGAATGCAGAATTTGAGACAGAAACTGATGTTATTAAAGGAGTACACTGAAGAATTATACAGGCTGAACATCAGGGTAGGTCATCGCGAAAGTGACGATGAAAAAGTTGCCAGGTATATGAATGGTCTGAGATACGACATTCAGGATGAGATGAGAATGATGACCATCCGAATGGTGGAAGATGCTTATCAGATGGCTCTAAAAGCTAAAGAGAAGTTGAGTCGAAAACAAGGTCAAAGAGGCCGAGGCAAAAGTCAAGCCAGAGGCAAATCAGTTGCCCAGGATAGAAATCAGAAACCCAAGGAAGAGTGGAAGAAACCTCAGACTCAAATTGAAAGAGGTGGAAGCTCACAGAGAGGGCAATATATTGAACAGAGAGGACAGTATGCTGATAACAACACTTTTCCTTGTACTAGAGGAAGAGGAAGAGGCAGAGGTGGAGTGGTGAAATGCTTCACATGTGGAAAGGTCGGACACAAGTCTTATGAATGTCCAGATAAGAAGAAAGAAGGAGGTGAGACTCACATTTCCGAAGCACAGAGGTGGAATGTTGAGGCAGAGGATGCTGAAGGCGGAAGATCACTGGTGATGAGGAAGGTTCTCTTAACGCCAGAAAAAGAGGCGGAGAATCTAGTACAAAGGAACAGTCTTTTTCGGACTTCTTGCAAGACCAAGGACAGGGTATGCAAGGTCATTGTGGATAGTGGTAGCACAGACAATCTCGTTTCTATGGAGATGGTATAAAAGCTGGAGCTGGAGACTATTGAACATCCAAGTCCATACAGAGTTTCGTGGCTACAAAAAGGACATCAGGTAAATGTCACTAAACAATGTTTAGTTGAATTTAAAATAGGAGGATATCACGATAAGATTTTGTGTGATGTCATTCCCATGGATGTTTGTCATCTATTGCTGGGTAGACCGTGGAAATATGATAGAAATGTGATTCATGATGGGAGGAAGAACACATACACCCTAGAGAAGAATGGGAGAACTCACATATTGCTTCCAATTAAAGATAAAGAGGTGAAACCTGAATTAAGCAATGCTGTACTTCTCATGAGTGGGAAGGAACTTCTTACAGAGGTTAAGAAGAAGGAGGAACCACAATTCATTGTGGTCAGGAAGCCTAAAATTGTTTTAACCAGTACAAGGGTAGATGATTTATTGGAAGAGGTTCAGAAACTGTTGGAAGAGTTTGCTGACATAGTAGTGGACAAACTACCTCATTCGTTGCCACCGATCAGAAGTGTAAGTCATCATATTGATCTCATACTTGGAGCTAGTTTGCCAAATAAAACAGCGTACAGATTGACGCCACAGGAGAATGAAGAAGTCAAAAGACAGGTCCAGGACTTAATGGACAAGGGGTTGGTTAGAGAAATCTTGAGTCCATGTGTTGTTCTGACAGTGCTCAGTCCGAAGAAAGATGGAGGCTGGAGGATGTGTACGGACTCGAGGGAAATCAACAAGATAACCATCAGGTACAGATTTCCATTGCCAAGAATGGATGATCTGATGGATTGTTTGAGTGGGGCCAATTTTTTTTCGAAGATTGATTTGAAAAGTGGATATCATCAGATTCGTATGAGAGAAGGTGATGAATGGAAGACAACATTAAAGACGAATGAGGGGTTATATGAATGGCTTGTTATGCCGTTTGGATTAACGAATGCGCCAAGTACCTTCATGAGGTTGATGAATGAAGTCCTGAAGGATTTCATCGGAAAATTTGTCATAGTGTATCTTGATGACATACTGATTTTCAGTAAAACAGAGGGAGAGCATATGAAACATTTGGCTACAGTGATGTGAAGGCTATAGCAAGAGAAGCTGCTGATAAATATGAAGAAATCCTCATTCATGAAAACGAAGCTCATTTATTTGGGGTTTGTTATTTCTGTAGACAATTTGAGGATGGACCCAGATAAGGTGGAGGTAATTAAGAATTGGCCATCACCGAAGAGTATATTTGAAGTTTGAAGTTTTCACGGATTGACTAGTTTCTACAGAAAATTCATCAGGAATTTCAGTGGAATTAGCACACCAATGATGGACACGGTGAAGAAGAGACACAAGTCTTTTCACTGGATAGAAGAGGCTGAGAAAAGCTTCAATTTATTGAAAAGGAAAATCACGGAACAACCAATTTTGGTGTTGCCGGATTTCAAAAAGACATTTCATGTAAAATGTGATGCAAGTGGATTCGCAATAGGGCAGTCTTGAGTCAAGAAGACAGACCGATAGCATACTTCAACAAGAAGCTGAATGAAGCGAAAGTGAAATACTCCACGTATGACAAGGAGTTCTATGCTATTATTCAGGCATTGAAGAAGTGGAGACACTATTTGATTCCTAATGAGTTTGTCTTATACAGTGACAATCATGCTTTGCAATTTGTGACTCAACAGGAGAAGTTGAATCAAAGACATGCAAAATGGGTTGAATACATGCAGAAATTTACTTTTGTAATTAAGAATATTTCTAGAACTGCTAACAAAGTTGTTGATGCTTTGAGCAGGAAATGTTTGTTGTTGCAGGAGTTCAGAGTCAAAACACTGGGTTTTGATGATCTCAGGGACATGTACAGAGATGCTCCAGATTTTAAGGAGGTGTGTGAAGCAACTGAGAATCCAATTCTCAGGGACAGAAGCCAGTGGATAGAATACATGATCCAGGAAGGATTACTGTTTAAGGGTAATCAAATTTTTATTCCAAAATGCTCCATGAGGGAGAATTTGCTGAAGAAGAAACACAGTGGAGGATTGGCCAGACATTTCGGTCATGACAAGACGTTCTCAAAGTTAAATGAGTCATATTTTTTGCCAAGAATGAGAGAAGACGTCAAAAGATTCATGGATAGATGCAGAATTTGTCATCATTCAAAAGGAAAGAGGCAGAATGCAGGATTTTATCAACCGTTACCCATACTTGAGAGGCTGTGGGATGCAGTCAGCATGGACTTCATACTGGGGCTGCCAAGAACACAAAGAGGGTTTGAATCGATCTTTGTACTGGTAGATAGATTTTCTAAGATGACACATTTTATACCATGTCAGAAAACCAATGACACAACTCACATTGCGAATCTGTTTTTCAAAGAAGTCATTCGAATTCACGGCTTACCAAGGAGCATAGTTTCGGATCAAGACACCAAGTTCGTGGGACACTTCTGGAGGAACTTATGGAAAAATATAGGAACGAACTTGTCATTTAGTTTAGCTTATCATCCTCAGACGGATGGATAGACAGAAGCTGTGAATAGGAGCTTGGGATACTTTTTGAGGAGTTTGGTGACTGAACATCACAGTCAGTGGGACAACATTCTGCCACAGGCGGAATTTTCTTATAATGATTCAATCAACAAAAGCACAGGGAAGAGTCTATTCCAAATTGTTTATGGGATACAGCCAAGAGGAGTTTCTGAACTGAGGGATTCAGAACGAGATGAGATAAGAAGTGCTAGTGCAGAAGATTTTGCCGAAGCAATGAAGGAACTTCATAGCCAGGTGAAGGAGCAATTGCAGAACTCGAGCCAAGAGTATAAGCGCAGAGCATATCAACACATGAGACAACTTCAATTTGAGGTTGGTGATTTGATTTTGGCACATCTGAGAAAGGAAAGATTCCCGAAGGGAACATATAACAAACTGAAGATGAAGAATATCGGACCATGTAAGGTCTTGAAGAAATTTGGGGAAGATGCTTATGAGATTGAATTACCCGATGGGATCAAAATTTCTCCAATATTCAACATCTCAGATTTGTACCCTTACAAAGCTGAGGAAGTAGAAGAAGGTAGTGAACAACCAAAGGTTCAGTGGAATAAATAGATGCCAGTTGCAGAGAAGCCACAGATGGAAAGCATACTGGACAAAAGAGTTAACAAGAGGACCAAGCAAAAGGAATATTTTGAATACTTGGTCAAGTGGAAGGGACATCTAGTTGAAGATACCAGCTGGGAGAATGAAACAGAGATCCAGAAGCATGGACAGACCATGCAAGAGCTCATGGATAGGATCCCATGAAAATTTTCAAGTGAGGGAGTATGACGCAGGAGCATCGCCAACAACAAGCGAGCATGCGACAAACACCAATGCATTTTGGCACGTGATGAATTGTTTGAAATGTTTTGAAGTTTGATGCGCCAAACATAAATGAAATAGTTAAGAAAGAGCGTACTTGTAGATTGTAATAAGACCTTGAGTGTCCCGCTCTCGTCTGAAGGATTAAGAGGCATTTATGCTAGTAAATGTAAGTAGGTAGCTTTAAATTCTTAGATTAGACAGTTTTAGGAGCCGGAGGGAAAATGGATATAGACACCCTCACTTGTATCATTGTAACATTAGCAGCATAATCAATCAAGAAAGCATAGAGAAGAAGAAACAGAAAGTTGTGTAGAAGAACCCATGTATAGAAGTTCTGAGATTAATATATGGAGCTTGATTCAGACTCATGGTGTTCAAATACTTTCTGTGTATGCATGATTGAATGTTATGCTCATGATTGTTTTACTCTTTCTGTTATACAGTTGCTTTGATGTGTGAATGTATGATTTCATGTTGAATTTCTGAAATCTGAAGAGAGGGAGAGTAAAGAATGAGTTTCAATTGTTTCTCTGTCTGAGCAAGAGTTTTCCTACAAGGAGTGCAGTGAAATTGTCTGCAAGGAGTGCGTTGACGGGTTCAGAGTATCAACGTCTGAAAGATCAAGAGGGATAGCATTGTTCTCATTCTCGCAGAAGTGCAAGTTAAGCACAGGAGCCATGCAAGTAGTGCGCAGGCCGAGTGAAGTCTCAGAGTTACAACCTGAGGGAGTTGCTGAAAGACTGCTGTCGTAGGGGAGTGCGCAGAGTCGAAGAGGTTCAAATACTTCGAGGGTATTTGAAGAATTTTCGCAAGGAGTGTGTGCAGGAGTCTTCTTGAAGACTCGAGTTGTGGAGAAAGATCAAGAGGGATAGAGTCTTCAAATTTGTCGAAGAGAAGCTCAAGAAGGCTAGTGCCTTGAAGTGTTGTAAGAAGGCGCATCGACGTTGTTTTTCAGGTGGATAAGTTTCATGAAAGAACACTTCGTTCATCTTGCAGGAGTTTTCAAGGAGGCATTGGATGGTCAGAATTCTCCGTGGAGAATTCATGAAGTTCCAAGAACCGTCAGATCTTGCAGAGAAGTAGGAAGGGTACGGTGAGTGTTTTCCTTAGTGCAAACTCAGAAGAAATCGAACCATAGGATCTGAGCCAACAAGGGCCATTGGATAACTCGCATAATCTCATTTCGTGGATTCACGAGTTGAAGGTTTAAAACCTTTGCATCAAGATTCACGAGTGGCGAAGTCGCGAGAGAATCGCAACTATCCATTTGAGGAGGACAGGTGGCAGAGATCAAGGGGTCTCGCGAACTCAGAGGTTCGTAAGGTGAGAGCCTAAAGATTGGGTGCTCCAAGCCGCGAGTGGCAAAATCGTGACGAGCTAGGACGACCATAGGATCTGGGTCAAGGGAGGATCGTTGGATCAGAGTGTCATCATGCCTATCGTGCATTCAGATGTTTGAAGGTGTAGAAGAATCTGACAGCACAGAGTGGACAGGTGGCATACTTGTCGACATAGAGGTCAAACCTTTGTTGACCATTTCGGGGTTTTGTGAGTTAGAGAACCGAAAGCTTAGCATCAGGATTCACGAAGTCGCGAAGTCGAAAACTCCAAAAAGTCAGGAAGTTCCGTTGTGGGACCCGTGTTGACGACGTGTCGAAATTTCATCATTTCAGCATATCAGCGAATAGGAAGTCGAGACTTTTGTCCCGAAAGTCCCAAAGTCGTGAGTGGCGATAAGGAGTAGCGAGGAGTTCGGGATCTCGACACTTTGGGTGTCGGGATACAAAGGAGGTAGCGCTTTGAGAAGCGAAGTCTCGAAGTGCAAAGCTGGGCACAAGGGACACGTGGTAGAACCGCAAGGTGGGCCCGTGCGACAGATAGGCGGACACGTGTTACCTAGTGAAAGGATTCAACACCCGTTGACCTACCGTGTCTTGAGGATTCGTGAGATAACGGAACGAGAGTTCAACCCTTTGACTTGCGAAGTCGTGAGTAGCGAGAACGCGAGGAGAAAAGTCAACATCGCTTCTCGGGGTTTTGTGAAAGGAAGGTGCCAAGGTTGGACGCCACAACTTGCAAAGTGGCGAGTAGCGAGAGGAGATAGCGTTAAGCTTAGCCGGTGGTCACGCATGGAGGGTGATGATAGAGGGGAGCTATACCCATTTTGTGATCTTGGGTATCGCGAGATTGGAAAAGAAGAGTCGGGAGCCTCGACTCACGAACTCGCGAGTTGCGAGTTGCGACAAGCGCCTTTGGAATTGGGCCTTGGTCACTGCGCTATGGTCACACAGAGAAGGGGAGCTTGCGCCTAGTGCTATTCGCACAAGGAAGCTACCAAAAAGGACCCGTGGATCGATAATTTGTGATTCCAGCAGGGAATCTAAAGAGTCGATTCGGCTCGAGGGAGATAAAGAATGATCCTGTGAGCGGATCTCGGCCCGAGGGACGATAGGTCTGCGTCAACCCACATATTGGTTCTCCAACCATTTCTCTATGCTTGAAAACACTTTTAATCCTAACCCCTTAGGTCCTAGTTGTCCCCATACCCCTATACATCTTTATCCGTAAAGAATTTTGGTCTATAATAAATTTTATATTCATTGCATAAAGAGCACACACACACTCTTATGAATTGATATCCTTGTATATGTTGTTCGTTTATGCCCAACATGAATGCATGTGCATTCCCGCTGAGAATTTTTTGGTTCCAAGCACACTTTGTGTGCGTTCCTGTTGAGAATTTTTTGGTTCCAGGCACACTCCACTACCTCATCTATCTCAAGCCCGACAAAGATTTCCCAACATATGCACATAAAAATAACGCGCACATACATGTTTTTTCTTATTTTAGTATGGTTGTTTGATTCATAAATAAATTTTTTCTATTGAAAGACCATTATGGGAAGAGTTGGAAGACAAATTTGTCCAAGTGGCATGGATTTTTTGTTTGTGTCATCTTGTAATTGGAAGAAAAAATTGTCCAATTGGAATTGTTAGTTGTGTAATACCAAGACAAATTTATCCAATTGGAATTGGAATTGTTAGTTGTATTCTTTTGTAATACTAAGAAAATTTTGTTTTCTTCTTGTCTTATTGGGGTGTTTGGAAGCCAATTTTTATCTTTAAACATGGGGAATCGATGGATTCGAGAAAGAAAGTCCTCGAGAAAAGAGAAATCGATCGAAAAGGTAGAAGAATAAAGGGAAAAGGAAAAGTTATGTATGTCAAAGCGTAGACTTTCAGAAGAGGCCAATCCAATTTCTAGCGGAATAGATGTCATCGTTGTTTCTCCTCCATCACCACAAGAAAAGTGTAGGAGTTCAATAGAGACCAATCCATCCAGTATCTCATCAAGATAGTGTGTTGTGGATGACCAGATGATGGAGGATTTGCTTGGAGATGATTATACAATGGATGCAATTAGAGAGACAACTAGTGTACAACATTGTGTTGAACAATTTCATGTGGTGAAACCTCTTGTTGGATAGTCAAATGTTCCTAAACTAGTCAATCCCATGTCCACTCTCCTCCCATATTTGATCCTCCAATGATTGAAGGGGAAAGAGCTACAACATTTTTAACTACACAGCAGCAAGGTCAAGAGTGTCAAAATAGGGGTTCATCGTCTCTACCTAGATTGAGAACTGTGTAGTGAAGAACTCCTAAATGAATTCAGGTAGATGAAAGTGGTCTAGCATCACTTGAAGGTAAGTTACCTAACCGTACTATTCGTTATCATTCTTTTGATGGGTTTAAATTCGCCTGACAACAGTAAGGGGTTATCCTCGATAATAAGTCCCAATTATACCTCTCATCGTTTGGAATAGGGAACCCATCTGGATTCTGGCTCGACAACCATTGCTGGTTTGGTTCTACCGGTTGCACCCCAATCCACTGATGAGGGTGAGTGATGGATGGTTATGCAAATGAAATATGTATATGTAGAATATGTAAATGCATGAATCTAATCTAATTCTAATCCACCCTATCCTAGATAGGAGTGAACTATAGTAACAAAATGACTTGTAATGAAACTAAACTATGCATAAAATCCAATTAGATAGTTATCATGGAGGCACACAGTTAGAAACACATGCATACAAGTCTATAACCAAAATAGTCTAAGTCACGTTTTTGCATACATTCAAAACTCTTTCACTCACGATATGTAATATAAGAAAGAGTAACAAAACTAAAAGAAGACATATATTGCATCAGAATACTCCATAAACAAACATGCTCTTATAGCCCATGTGAATAACAAACATTCTGCTTGAAATAGTTCGCAACAAAACAACAACACATGCAAGTTCTTTTCTCTATCAAAAGTTGGCCATGAGGGCTTCTCCGTATTAATAGTTCAACAATAGTACATGAAAACTCTAAGGAAAACTCTCCAATTTTAGTTGACACTATATTCCCAAATTAGTTAAGAAGTGTACAATGTTTGAAGAGCAAACAATTCCCTTCTTTGGGTTCAATTCTAGTATTTATTGAGATTCAATAAGACCTTTGGCCTTTCGTCTCCCTCTGTGACTTTTCATATTCCAACGTTTGTCCTCATCCTCTTTGTGATGATGAGTAACAAGGATAATGGTTACATTTCGAATTTGTCTCCTAGCATTGGTGGGTTGCCATGGATTTTGACCATATGTGCTTTGCGCATCATGAATAATGGCTTGGTCATGGGAGCATCTTTGTCATTCGAGTTTGACAGTCGATCATCATGGAGTTTCTAGATTTCTTCTTCATCCATTTTCCTAAGATTTTATTTTCCACTCTTCTATCACTTCTATATCTTTCATTATTTCTCCTTCATCATCTTTAGCTGTAGATTGCATCGCGAGAATGTTGAGTGCGATCCTCCTTTGCTTGGTCCCTAGAACCATTCAACATGCCATAGATGAGAGTAACTCCAAATAAACTATCAAAACTAGTCATTATAAAACATATAACTAAGGCATTAAATAATTTAAGTATCATGTATAAACTTCCCCGAGTTTGATTTATGGTTCCTCTGCTCACGGTTGAGGTGTGGTGTTCTTCAAGGTTACTAACAAGGTTTCAAATATTAATCCAAAAATAAGTATACCACAAGTTATGAATTTCTCAAATGATATAACTAATAAGTTGTATATCTCAAAAATATATTTCCAATGGTATAAAGAAAGCGCAAAACAGACACCTGAGTCAAACGTTATGGCCATTTATGAAGACACTTTTTTATGTTTCGGAGGAGTTAATACTAGCTCCTCCGATTTGTTATCGGAGGAGTTAGTACTAACTCCTCCAACCTACCATTGGAGGAGTTTGAACTAACTCCTATGAATTTCCATCATAGGAGTTTGAAATAACTCCTCTGACTTTTCATCGGAGGAGTTTGAATTAACTCCTCTGATATTTATCGGAGGATTTTAAACTAACTTCTCCAATATGTATTAGAGGAGTTTGAACTAACTTCTTCGATATGTATCTAAGGAGTTTTAACTAACTAATACGATATGAATAGGAGAAATTGATGGGAACTCCTTTGAAATTTTGGAGGAGTTGAATGGAACACCTTTGAATCACTTCAAAGGAGTTGAAGGGAACTTCTCTTTCATGGGAAAGAAACATTGGAAATATTTCTAAGTGTCCTATTGGAAATAAATAGTGAGAGCTTGATTTCAAAATCCCATAACTTCCTCATACGATGCCCAATTAAGGTGTCATTTTTTTACAATGCTAAGAGAACAAAGAGACACTTCTATCAAAATAATTGAACATGTTGTTCAAGCATTTGAGTGGATCCATGCTTAATGATGGCCACAGTTAGCGAGTCTTTCTTGGCGGGAAACACGTTTCAATCATTTTGACACTTCTAGACCTTGGATTTCAATTCTGTCAGTTGCGTTGGAATATTGATCACATAATCCATACAACTACCATGTTAAGGAGTGACAAATCCACTTTGGTCAGTACCCAAAATTGTGAGCAAGGAAATTTTTAAATGAAAGTTTGGACCTCGTCCTTGCTATTGCTTCACTAGAATTTGATTCCATAAGTTTATGTGTCATCTATGTTATATAGGATATTTTTTTATCCATTGACGTTGAGGTGATGTGTCAATAACATAGAATTATAAACAATTAATTGACGTCCATTGCGTTTAGTACTATCTAAGAGATGAAAGGACCAAACTTCTTTCGAAGTGCATTTCAAAACCAACGCAAGACCAATAGGCATTGTGATTAACCCATATGATGCTAAGTGAGGCTTCCACAATGAATATTTATCCATAACATCAAGAAACACAAAGAAACCAAGCTAGTACCATGTGCATGAAAAAATCCACTGGGGAGCACTACAAACTTGATTACGATTATGATCTAAAGTGAATCAAGTGAGATAAGAAATTGTTGACCAAATTTCTAGATAGGCGTGGATATTTTAGTCATTGGAAATGTAAGGAGATTGATTGATGAACGAAACAAGAAGGGATCCTAGTTGATAGGGGGAAGAGATAAGACTCAAGGAGAAAATGGGCCACATTGAGCTAGTTAGTGTTGGTGAGAGGGAGAAGATCATCTTCGATGCACTTGGAGACGATGAGGGGTCGACATCCTTCAGCTGAAGTATTGAGGATAGGAGGGGGAAACTTATAAACAGGAAGTGCGTCAGGGATGAAGAGGCGAACCTTGTCTATATGTAGTGCAACGAAGCAAAAGAGAGGGACGTTGTCGAAATGCGATGTAACGACATGAGTAGAAGGAAGTCAACTAGTGAAAGGAATGCATGTGGCGAAGATAATCATGTGACCAGTATTAGTGAGACGATGTTGATCATGCGATCTTTGCCGATGATGAATATGTGTGTTAGTGAGGTTTGTCAGAAGCGCGATAGCGCGTCAACCATGTTCAAAAGGAGGTGGAAAATGTACCGATGATAAAATCAATGACGTGTCAATGTAAAGTTGGAAGAAGGATGCGCGCATCAGTACACTATGTATCAACACATGAATAGGGGACTCACCAAAGTGCGGATCGTTGGGTAGAAGTGAATAGAGGGGGAATTGCAAATGATAAGGCAAGGAAGTGTACGGGGAAAAACCTATGCGTAGCCATTTGCATGAGGGAGAGAGTGTGAGGGTTCTAGTGGGAAGAATTGAAGGGGGGCCCAATTTCTTGTCTTGGAGATATGCTAAGAAAATAAAATTGGGAGGTTTTTGTGTGAGCACACACATTCTTATAAAATCATTAAAGAATATTTTGAACCAAAATCCGATGCTGCTAAATGTCAATTATTTTTGGCTTTGTTAAAATATAGAAGTTTGACTATTGTTAGGAGAATTTTAGGAGTTAAAACAATCAAAATTTTAGAAACAAGTCATCATATTGTTAGAAACCTTGTAGATTCTTTTCAAATAATTAGTAAGAAATCTCGTTCTAAAGACTGAAATGCAGCTCGACGTGTATTTTCATAATCATTTTTTAGCAAGATTACAAGAAAACATTGTTTAGTACAACAAACCTCACACCTCATGAAAGGAAATGTTAAGGGACATGTACAAGATTCCTGGTATGCAAAAACTAGGCCTTCTTCCAACCAAAAAGATGTACCAAAATTGAGAAGGGGATCTAGGGACAATGAACCCTATATTAAACACTTTTTTGACATTACACAGACATAATTTTATGAGATTCAAGACAATACATAGTGCACTTAACTTGGGCCAAAGATCTTTTCATAAATGCAATCCTTGGTATGTTTGAATAAACACAATTTGTAACACATGTTGTTGTAGATATCACATCGAGTATGGTTATTATTATCACACACACACACACACACACACACACATATATATTTTGTTTTTTATAACACCCTTTTGCAGGAATGCTCAGTTATATTCCCGCCATTGTCATCTAGAGACTTTATTCACAAAATCTTGTGTACAAGACTATAGGGTTGTACATTTTATAAAAAAAATTTCTTAGATGGGACATGCTCTGGGTGTGGTGGAATGACATTATTGAGAAAGTGCATCCATGTAAGCGATGAGTATGAATTGGGGAGGAAGGAGGTTTCCTTTCAAATATTTAAGTATGTCACATATGATATTGATGGAGGACAGAAAAGAAAAAATATACAATTGGTGACTTCCCAAGTAAAAATATGTGACTTCATGAAGGAATTCATTGAAAAGACATGACATTATGTTCAACATGCCCATGCGGCTCAAAGGGAGGAAAAACAATTTAGAATATTGAGAGATACATTTCCCCTTTGGTAATGTATTATCAATGGTTGATTTTGTAGAGAACTACACCCTTCATTCGTAAAATGAGATTCAAAGCCAATATTATCACTCAGAGCAGGTCAACATAATGGTCCATATCACATACATGCATGGAACAGATAGTAACGAAGAAAATATATTTATGTTGAAGGAGTGTCACTTCTACATAAGAAATGATCGGTGCCATGACTTAGCCTATGCACAACATTTATTTTAGTTGTTTTAAAATCACCTTAAGTATAAGAACATACATATGGATCAACATTGGATTTGGTCAGATGGTTGCACAGGCCAGTTTAAAAATGCTCATGTTTTTCAATGGTTGTGTATGTTACAAAAAAAACTCAAGGTACCACACATTTTGAACTATTTTTAGTCTAGGAACAGGAAAGGGGAGTGTGATGGAGAAGGTGCATGCATAAAAAGAGTTTTACACAAACAATAAATGAACTTCACAACTACTTCCCTCATTTGAGATGCGAAATCCATTGTTGAATGATGTTCTTCAGTAATGGGAGAGGGAACAGGAACCCGTGAAGACCAATCACACAGGAAAGGACATGTACATAGATATTTTTGGGAGGTGGTCGATGTAGATCGATCACAATGGTATGAATGAAAAAAAATCTAGGGCACTCAAGGATTGCATTCAATTAGAACATCAGACAATGCAATAGTTGAAATATGGATGAGAAAAATCTCTTGCTTCTGTGGTCCATGTAATAGTAATGAATGGGATGATTATGAATCAACATAATGGGTTGATAGATGGGATCATGTATCAATCCCCATTGGTCAACATATAACTATGGAATTATCCCATTTAGAGGAGGAGAAATCAGGTATTTGAGTTGATTATGATCATGTCTCAGATCTCATACTGCCAGGTTCGTTGAAACCTTCTATTAAATTTTGAATAAATAACATCAATGCTTTATGCTTTGGTCATTTAGTGGACTCACATGTTGGCACTCCATTTTTTGCAGGGCACGTATACGCAGTGGTTTTCCCAAGAGATAATGAATGGGACACCGATTATTGGTTGGCACGTTGCTTAGAGGGAAAGTAGACCCTCATGCAATCAATAACATACTTCGAAGGCATTGAATTTATGATTGGGTTGATTTTTGTTGAAGGAGAATATTTGACATATGATGAAAGAACACAAAATAAAGGTGTTTATGTATTTCAATATTATAAACTAGGTCAATTCATATACCACTTTATGAACTTGGTTTTTGGTACAAGCCTCCAACTACAAACAATGCCAAGTAAGAACTCATCAAAGGTTTTCTACTTCTTCCCATACTCCGAGCATGAGAATTTAATGGATATCATCGATATTAGAAGTGATCATGATGGTCTACTTGAATGACCATAGGTATGTAAAAGGAATAATTGAAAAAATATGTCAAATTTATGAATTATTGGAATTTTGGCTTCATTTTGTGGTTGTTATGCTATTCTTGTCTTTCTTCATTGAAATTCCATGCCTTTCCATGCTTTGTCAGGCCATGCCATTCCATGACTTTCCTTTCCATACCTTTCCATGCCATGCCATGCCTTGCCTTCCCATTCCATGACTTTCCTTGCCTTCACTTGTCATGCCATGCCTTGCCTTCACTTGCCATGCCATGCCTTGCCTTAACTTACCTTTCCATGCCATGCCATGACTTGCCTTGCCTTACCATGCCTTTCCTTGCCTTGCCTTTCCTTTTCATTCCATGCCTTGCCTTTCCTTCACATGTCATGCCTTGCCTTTCCTTGCCTTACCTTTCCATGCCTTGCCATGCCATGAGTTTCCTTACCATGTTTTTCCTTTCCATGTCATTCCTTGCCTTGCCATTCCTTGCCTTCCCAAGCCATGGATTTCCTTTCCTTCACTTGTCATGCCATTCCTTGCCTTCACTTTCCTTTCCATGTCATTCCATGCCATGCCTTGCCTTTCCTTTCCATGTATTTCCTTACCATGCCATGCCATGCCTTACCTTTCCTTCACATGCCATGCCATGTCATGCCTTAACTTTCCTTGTCTTTCCTTTCCATGCCATGCCTTTCCTTACCTTTCCATGCCTTGCCTCCACTTTCCTTACCTTGCCATGCCTTACCTTGCCTTACTTTTCCATGCCTTGTCTTATCTTGATTTACCCTTCCTTCACTTTCCTTACCTTGCCATGCCATTCCTTACCTTGCCTTCACTTTCCATGCCATGTCATGCCTTTCCTTGCCATGCCTTGCCATGTCATGTCTTTCCTTGCCATGCCTTGCCTTGCCTTCACTTTTCATGCCATGCCATGTTGTAAGGATATGATCCTAACCCCTCTCCATGGGTCGTTATTTAGTAGGATATGTTTTCTATGTAATAAAGGTTGACATTAGTTAATACGTCCTAATAAATAAAGGAGAATAAGTCAATGTAAGAAGACATAATAGAAGCTTCCGCTTCTAGAAATATCTTCCTCTAGAAGTTTCCTTAGAAGGTAGAATTAGTATAAATAAGAGTAGAAGGCATTGGATATTTTGTCTTGGATATTATTGTAATAGAGCTCTGCTCTATTGGAGGTTACCCCCTCGAAGAGGCAAGTGAACATTGATATCATTAATAAAGGTTCTCTTTCTGGTGTTATTCTGGTATTATTCTGGTATTGTTCTGGATATATCATTATTGTTCTGCCATTGCTTGCTAAATATTTATGTTCTGCATACTATATTACATCTGGAATATTGCAAGTGGTATCAGAGCTCTTTCCCAGGAAAGAGTTGCGGGGTAAATTTTTTCAGGGTAGAGACATATTCTGACGTCTTTAAGCTACAAAGATCTGTCATTATGCGCATAAACCCATGGTAGGGTAGTCATACACACATGAAATACAAGTTGTTCTTAAGCTCATATTTGTTGGCCACCCTTGTAACCTGATAGCTCTCCAAGAAACTCTTTGGGGTTGTAAGCCAAAGATGCTTGATAACTTAAGAAAAGATAATTTAGGTATGCTTGGATCAATGGGATAACTCAATAACTAATGAAATGGACAACTCATCATACATTCGAATAAGACAATGCTTTTAGAGATCAATAATCAGACAAAATAGTTTAAACAGAGGATGAAGAATACTAATCTTGGTAACCAAATACAATAAGGTGTAGGGTCATACAAGATAGCAAGGATGTTCTCCAATTCAAGTTTATGAGCTTAATAAAGAGATGACAGTCTTTAGAAGCTAAGACAAACTGAATTCAAGTGCAAAGAGATGAAATACATGACCAATCTGATATTGTAGACAAAAGAAAACTGTTATTCTATTATCAAATAAGAGTCTATTACAGTAGAAAAAATGTATCCAAGATTGAACCCCGATATCTTAAAAATATAGGCATTTATAGCCTTTACAACAAGTCTAAGATCCTGAAAAATTGGATCTGGATTTCTAAATATAGAAAGTCAAACTAACTGAATACAATAGGATAATTAAAGAACTAGTTCCTAGGGATCAAACTGTCTTCTTAGTTGATCTTGACATCTGGTCTTCATCACTTCTATGTCTCTGATGTGTCGTGGAGGGAAAAGACACATGTCTTCAAAGCCTGGAAATCTTTCAACAACTGTAACCAAAACTTTAGTTGACCAATTAAACATTCACCCCCAAAATCTCCACGAATCTTTGATACTGAATGTTTCTTGATTCAGTGATTAATCTTTTGATACTCACTTACCCTTTAAATCACTCCAAAATCGCTCTGTTCCAACTTAGCTTTCCAAAATTCTCATTCTGTAGTTTCACCACCTATTTCGCCTTAAGATTTGCTAATTAGCTGATGAAGGCTCTGCTTTTCAACAACTAATTGGTTATAATTTCGCCTTCTATGCTGGTGAAAGCTCTGTTTTGGTAAAAAAGGAAACCTTTCATATTCAAAACTGTTGTTCCATCAAAAACTCAGTGTTCTTTTGACTGTTGTCCCTGTAAATTTATAGCAACCTGGGCCAACACCTGTAAATCTGGATGTGTGTTAATCTTTTCCTTCAATTTTTTGATTTTCCTCTTCAGGCGCTTAGCTAACCACCATAAGATGTTGTAATCCTTTGTGATTTTCTTCTTCTTCTTTTTGTCTTTAATACTTTCACGTGCTAGCTTCTCAAAAGATGCATTTGTCTTTGCAAAATTCTCTGATAAGGCTTTATATCTTGCCTATATCACTCTTTCTAGAACCTCCTGTTGTGCTATTACCTCTTTCAGCTCCTTAATCTTTTGTGATTTCTTTGATTTCTTCTTTCTTGAGGTTTCACCTTCATCTCTGGGAGTAAAAGCTTCATAATCTTATGCAATTTCCATGGAGTACTCTGGACTTTTGATGGCTGGACCTTCATCTTCCTTTTCTGGCTCTGTATATGAATCTGTGTATGGAAAATTTAGAACATTTGTCTTTTTCACTGTGGACTGCTTTGAGTTTGTTTCAAAATCTAGTTTCTTTTTATCTTTCTTGGGCTTTATGCTAGAATTTCTGTCATCTGGTGGTTCTAGGAGAGATCTCCTCCTCCTTGAGCTGCTCTGAGGAGTTGACTGTTTTTTTCTCGCTTTCTTCTTTTCATTTATTGATTGAGTTTGGGTCTCAAAACCTTCCCAGAAAAGAAAGTGATGCTAAGTTCTTTCTCTTCGTCTCAGTTCTTCCAAAATAATCATTTTAATCAGGCCATAATGACAAAGGGCATTTTTTATCCTTAAAGGTTTGGATCTGATCTTCTTACACACTTTGGTTAGGCTCTTATGAAGGAAGAAAGGAAAATTTAGAAGGATCTTCCCTGTGAAGTGATCTAGAATTCTGAAATGATATAAAATTAACTTGTCATACCTGCCTTCTGAGGTTAATTATAATTGAATGTATTTGAACAGATCTTGCCATTCATCTTCTAGGTAATAAACAAGGATGTTTTTCTTCCAGGTTATGCTTCGGAATTCTGCCTTGAGGTATACCCTGAAATCCAAGTTCTTGGTCACTGTTGTTTTAAACCAACTTTGGCTTGTTTTGGGTAAGCCAGTTGTTGTAGCGATGGAAGCTTCATCAATTATCATTTCCATAGAGCCCATGATAGCTTTCTTTCCATCATATGACTTGGAAAAGACTTATGTTGTTGCCTGGTGATAACCTTCCTATAAATTTTCCACATATGTCATGTTGGATTATTGAGAGGGGGGGTGAATCAGTAATAACGTAATTATAATCCTTTTTCTTCAAATGTTATATCAATGTAGAATTATTATACAATAATGAGCAGTAATAAATAAACAATCACACACATGCACAATACACCAATGTTTTACGTGGAAACCCAAATCGGGAGAAAACCACAGAATGTTTTTTCTTATATGTCTTGAAGAATTACATTCATTGGAAGCACCAACTTC
>ML780034.1:10969-38452 GCA_009831015.1 Picea engelmannii | reverse complement strand
ATATCATAACTCATACCGTTACCCATCAAACAAACTTGGGTCCATTACCCAAACCTGGGGTCTCCAACTTCTCATGGCCATAACTCTCTAACCGTGAGGAATTATGTGACATTACACATACCACCGGAAATGACATGACAAGAGCTATCCATCTAGGATATTTTCCCTGACAAATTCAATTTCCTTCATCTCATTATTCCACAATTAAGCATGGGTTCTCTTACTCCACAAAGCGTCTTCCCGTGAGGGATTTCACCATAAGGGGACCACTTTGGAGTTCATCCATATTTACTTATTATCAACCATGAAAAAACAATAATGAGTCATATTTACATCAAACACTATTGGCTCCATTACCCAAACCTTTGTGCTACGGATCTTTCTTCAAGGGTTGACATCAATGACAACCAACCTTAATCAACATGTCATACAACCTGTGTTTGAGAATCGCTTCTGCACATATGGATAAGACTGGAAAAAGGATAAATTATCTAGCTCTTTCCTTAGTAGTAATCCTCCTTGCTTCCTCGCCATCTATGACTTGAATGTTGGTTGATTTGCACACGGTTGACATGGTAATCTTCTTGATAAAGAAAAGGCTGGCGCTGGTGAAAACTCCCTGTGTTATCAATTAAAATATGAAACCTCATCATAGAAGTCTGTGAACACCGCGAGTTCAAAATAAGAAATGTTGATTTGATGTCGCCGAATGGATCGTACTTTATCCTCTTTCTTCAATGATGATTGAGATTTTGTCACCTCAAACCCTCCTCTTGTTGTCGTACGAAATACGTGAGCACGATCTGCCATAATGTCCTATTAAAACGTGAACAATGGTATCATCATCATCATTTGTTTCAACTAGCTTGCCATGATGATTGTATGACGTGTGGCTGGCGTGTTTGTTTTTGATTTCTGGAGTCATTGAAGAGAAATCCGTGTTAGCGCTTTCGCCAACTTGCTTGCTACAGGGGGTACACTTTAACCATTGAAACCTGAGGCTTTCACCAACTAACTTAAACTTTTAAACAGATGTTAGTTGTTGAAAAGATTTTTCACAAATTTTTGAAAAGACCTTTTGAGGATCAATTTATTTCTAGGATAAAATCTTAAATCTTATGTTTTGACACTTCTAAATTCTAAAAATTTATATAGAATCCTATAAATGACCATGCTATCACCTAAAAAATGGAACAAATTGTCTGATCTATTTTGGGAGATAACATTTGGCTCCAACTGGGATGGATACCTCGATGTGAGGTCACCAAGAACCTAGCTTGAATCAGTAGCCTTTATTACAACTTGAATTCAAAACTGATTTTACTCAGTACCATTGGGCATGGATTCATCTGGTCTTTATAATTGATCCCTTGTAAAACTTTAACCTACCTGTAGTCTGCTCTTCTTATTCAACAACCAATAACTGAAAAGTCTTCTTCTCATTGAGTGAGCTTATTCTCTTCTACTCCTACACTAACCCAACTCTGCAATTTGATTAGGTAAATGTTGAATTCCATAACAACCATTCAAGCTATTTTAAAATTGAAGAAACCTTATCTCTGTCACTACTTGATAGAAGGTAACTGAAAGATACCAACAATGATAAATAAACTTTTAGAAAGGCATACTCACTGATGAATACCAATGAGTAAAGAAAATTTGAAATTTTCAGAGGATGTGAGATACACAGCTCCATCAAAGCTGCTACTGGGTCTCTGAATCCAAGATTATAAACATTCTGACTAACAGAAAATAACTTCCCTTCCGTGAATGTCTCTCTGTTTGCAAATAGATGCCTTCTTTGATAATCTTCCTGTTGTCTCGACTGAGAACTGAAAAATTGTTGCTGGCTGTCCTCACTGATATCGATGTTGAATGTGAATTGTTCTCTCGCTATCAGAGGAAAATGTAAACTCAACTGCTGGTCTGAACTTTTTTGCACGTCATCTTCCCCTTCATGTCCGCTGCAATTCCCCTTTGTCTGCAAATCTGAAAGCTGAGAACTGTCCTTAGCATTTGTTGTAGATTTGAAACTGTCATCTGCTGATATAAAAATTTGTTTATCATTTTTCAAGTTTTCAAATGGGACAATTTGATCTTCATGACAGTTTAGGATAGTAGATGCATTTGGTACAATGTCAAAAGAATTTATACTATGGCTACCATCATGAAGATCATTGATGTCTTGGTCACAATGAGAGGTATCTCCTATAACAACATACTCTTCATGGCTATCTGAATCTTTAGTCAGTAAATGAAATTCATGACAACAATCGGGATATAGAATATCAGCTGAAAAGATTTCTTTGCAAACAAATGAAAGGCAGCATGAAAATCTGCCAAAGAACTGATACTGGCAACAGGGAGTGATCGGTACCAATCACGAGCAATACCCTCTAATGAAAACCCGAAGATCTTGATCTGAACATCCTCATGCACAATTTTCAACCAATGAATGAAATCATGAAAATCCAACAAATGTTCAGCTGACACTTCCCACTCTTCTCCTCGAAATCTGGGAATGCTACGTTCCCATTCATCTCTACTAGGCACTGGGTGAGGGTAACCATAAATACTTGAGAAATTGCAAAATGCATACCTCTTGTTCATTCCATACCAGTGGAGTCACCAACAAATTTCAGAACGATGGAGTCGCCACTGAATCCATCCTCCATGGAGTTGCCAGATAGATGATTACAACTGAATATATGTCTAGACTTTGTCTATCATCAAAGTTGGATCTTGTCGTCTCCCAAGGAAGTTGAGCTTCAAACTCCTCTCCCCGGCAACGATTCCAATTTGTTAGCTCTCCAAGAAACTCTTTGGGGTTGTAAGCCAAAGATGCTTGGTAACTTAATAAAAGATAATTTAGGTATGCTTGGATCAATGGGATAACTCAATAAATAATGAAATGGACAACTCATCAGACATTCGAATAAGACAGTGCTTTTAGAGATCAATAATCAGACAAAATAGTTTAAACAGGGGATGAAGAATACTAATCTTGGTAACCAAATACAAGAAGGCGTAGGGGCATACAAGATAGCAAGGATGTTCTCCAATTCAAGTTTATGTGCTTAATAAAGAGATGGCAGTCTTTAGAAGCTAAGACAAACTGAATTCAAGTGCAAAGAGACGAAATACATGACCAATCTGATATTGAAGACAAAAGAAAATTGTTATTCTATTATCAAATAAGAGTCTATTACAGTAGAAAAAATGTATCCAAGATTGAACCCCAATATCTTAAAAAGATAGGCATTTATAGACTTTACAACAAGTCTAAGATCCTGAAAAATTGGATCTGGATTTCTAAATATAGAAAGTCAAACTAACTGAATACAATAGGATAATTAAAGAACTAGTTCCTAGGGATTGAACTATCTTCTTAGTTGATCTTGACATCTGGTCTTCATCACTTCTATGTCTTTGATGTGTCATGGAGGGAAAAGACACATGTCTTCAAAGGCTGGAAATATTTCAACAACTGTAACCAAAACTTTAGTTGACCAATTAAACATTCACCCCCAAAATCTCCACGAATCTTTGATACTGAATGTTTCTTGATTCGGTGATTAATCTTTTGATACTCACTTACCCTTTAAATCACTCCAAAATCGCTCTGTTCCAGCTTAGCTTTCCAAAATTCTCATTCTGTAGTTTCACCAGCTATTTCACCTTAAGATTTGCTAATTAGCTGATGAAAGCTCTGCTTTTCAACAACTAATTGGTTATAATTTCGCCTTCTATGCTGGTGAAAGCTTTGTTTTGGTCAAAAAGGAAACCTTTCATATTCAAAAATGTTGTTCCATCAAAAACTCATTGTTCTTTTGATTGCTCTCCTTGCAAATTTATAGAAACCTGGGCCAACACCTGTAAATCTGGATGTGTGTTAATCTTTTCCTTCAATTTTTTGATTTTCCTCTTCAGGCGCTTAGCTAACCACCATAAGCTATTATAATCCTTTGTGATTTTCTTCTTATTCTTTTTGTCTTTAATACTTTCACGTGCTAGCTTCTCAAAAGATGCATTTGTCTTTGCAAAATTCTTTGATAAGGCTTTACATCTTGCCTTTATCACTCTTTCCAAAACCTCATGTTGTGCTATTACCTCTTTCAAATCCTTAATCTTTTGTGATTTCTTTGATTTATTCTTTCTTGAGGTTTCACCTTCATCTCTAGGAGTAAAAGATTCATAATCCTGTGCAATTTCCATGGATTACTCTAGACTTTTGATGGCTGGACTTTCATCTTCCTTTTCTGGCTCTGTATCTGAATCTGTGTATGGAAAATTTAGAACATTTTTCTTTTTCACTGTGGACTGCTCTGAGTTTGTTTCAAAATATAGTTTCTTTTTAGCTTTCTTGGGCTTTATGCTAGAATTTCTATCCTCTGGTGGTTTTGGGAGAGCTCTCCTCCTCCTTGAGCTGCTCTAAGGAGTTGACTACTTTTTGCCTGCTTTCTTATTTTCATTTATAGGTTGAGTTTGGGTCTCAAAACCTTCCTAGAAAAGAAAGTGTTGCCAGGTTCTTTCTCTTCGTCTCAGTTCTTCCAAAATGATCATTTTAATCACGCCAGAATGACAAAGGGTGTTTTTTATGCTTAAAGGTTCATTTCTGATCTTCTTACACACTTTGGTTAGGTTCTTATGAAGGAAGAAAGGCAAATTCAGAAGGATCTTCCATGTGAAGTGATCTAGAAGTCTTAAATGATATAACATTAACCTGTCATACCTACCTTCTGAGGTTAAGTATAATTGAATGCCTTTGAAAAGATCTTTCCATTCATCTTCCAGGTAAGAAACATGGATTCTTTTCTTCCAGGTTATGCTTCAGAATTCTACCTTGAGGTGTACCCTGAAATCCAAGTTCTTGGTCACTGTTGTTTTAAACCAACTTTGGCCTATTCTAGATAAGCCAGTTGCTGTAGCGATGACAGCTTCGTCAATTATCATTTCCAGAGAGCCCACGATAGCTTTATTTCCATCATATGACTTGGCAAAGACTTCTGTTGTTGCCTGGTGATAACCTTCCTGTAACTTTTCCACATATGTCATACAACCTGTGTCTGAGAATCGCTTCTGCACATTTGGATAAGACTGCAAAAGGGATAAATTATCTTTCTCTTTCCTCAGCAATAATCCTCCTTGCTTCCTCGCCATCTGTGACTTGAATGTCGATCGATTTGAACATGGTTGACACAGTAATCTTCTTGATAAAGAAAAGGCTGGCACTGGTGAAAACTCCCTGTGTTATCAATTAAAATATGAAACCTCATCATAGAAGTCTATGAACACCGCGAATTCAAAATAAGAAATGTTGATTTGATGTTGCCGGATGGCTGGTACTTTATCTTCTATCTTCAATGATGATTGAGAGTTCGTCACCTCAAACCCTCCTCTTGTTGTCGCACGAAATAGGTGAGCATGATCCGCCATAATGTCCTATTAAAACATGAACACCGGTATCATCATCATCATTTGTTTCGACTAGCTTGCCATGATGATTGTATGACGTGTGGCTGGTGTGTCCCCTTTTGATTTCTGGAGTCATTGAAGATAAATCCGTGTTAGCGCTTTCACCAGCTTGCTTGCTGTGGGGGGTACACTTTAACCGTTGAAACCCGAGGCTTTCACCAACTAACTTCAACTTCAAAACAAATGTTAGCTGTTGAAAAGATTTTTCACAATTTTTTGAAAAGACCTTTTGAGGATCAATTTATTTCTAGGATAAAATCTTAAATCCTATGTTTTGACGCTTCTAAATTCTAAAAATTTATATATAATCCTATAAATGACCACGCTATCACCTACAAAATGGAACAAATTGACTGATCTATTTTGGGAGATAACATAACCCATGTTGGTACCCCTTCGAGTGGTAGTGCATTAGACAAAACCTATATATGGATCGGTGTAGGCATCTTGAATCCCTCTGTAGATAAACTGATCAGTCACTTTAATGCTATAGTGTCATTGAGAACAACACTCGGGAAGAGACTCTCTAGTAGCTAGGTATTCGGGTAGTATGGCTAAGGGTACAGTCTAGCCTCCTTAGTTGGTTCCCTTTAGCACCCTTATTTGTAACCTAGTCCATTGCATTCCTCTTTTTATTATGATTGCAGTGGTACCCTTAACTTTTAAGCCTTTTTTTCCTGCAGTCCCACCCTTTCTGAGAGACCCTTATTTGAAACCTATCCCATTGGACTCCTATCCTTTTCCTAATCACCCCGATACATATCACTTTTTGTGGTCCCAATTTCTGTCCCAACACATCATCCACTACCTAAGCCGCTACCATGCCAACCACCAAAGCTCAAACCCAAGAAGACTGGGAGACTAGGTTGTCCAACTTAGAAACAAAAATGGAATCCATAACCACTACCATACGAGCCGAAGTCAAAGAGTCCCTGCAAGTAGAAGTCAATGTATCCATCTGTGAATCCATGCAACAATTCACAAAAGTTAAGCATTTCGAGCCCAATGTAGAGGACCCTCATCATTCCAATTATGAGCATACTCATTCTTCCCACTCCCCTTGGGGTTCTCCACACTCTTGGAATAAGGTGCCCAAAGTTGACATGAATAAATTTGATGGATCCAACCCAGCAGGGTGGGTCTCTCAAATGGAACAATACTTCTCCCTCCACAATATTTGGGATGATGAGACCAAACTCCATGTAGGATTTTTGTACCTGGATCAAGAATGATGGTAGTGGTGGAAGTGGCATAAGAAATTTTATCCAGGAATACCCACTTGGAACATGTTCACTAAAGCAGTGTGTGCCCGTTTTGATAGGGAATCACATTTTTTGGGTAGGATCACCAAGCTGCGCCAAACTGGATTAGTGACAGATTTCATCACAACATTTGAGCCGTTGGATATCATGATCGAGGGATTATCTTATGCATTTTACCTTGAATGTTTTATCAGTGAATTAAAGGAAGAAATCCAGGCTCATGTGAACATGCATCATCCTATTACATGGTTGTAGGCATGCCAATTAGCAAAGGAATCTGAGACCATCCTTCATGCCACACACATGAAGGCTCCAGTTCTCACCCGTCCTCTCCCAGGGGCTCACCCAACTCTGACATAAACATTTAAGGTTCAAAAGGTATCTCCAACAGAAATGGCATAACGTTGCAAGCAAGGAATTTTCTACTATTGTGATGAAAAGTATTCCCCAGGGAATAAATGTAGAGACAAAAGTTCTTCCATATTGATGCATCAAATTCCTCTCCCTATGAAGACATCCCATGATATGAGGTTCCTGAACCAGAGAAGACTCAACCAAGTGATCACACCAAAGCTCTAGTGGTAACCCCCATGGAGCTAGAGGAACCTGTCATATTGCTTCATGTACTCTCGGGTATTTCATTCCCACAAACATTGAATATCAAGGGCTACATAAAACATAGTCTAGTGGTGGTATTGATTTATAGTGGTAGCACCCATAATTTTACTCATCCCAGGCTTGCTGATGAGATCCATTTATTTTTATGCCATGTTTATAATTTTCAAATCCTCATCGCTAATGGTGGTACTATGATGTGTGGGGGGCACTTTGAGAATGTCAAACTCCAAATGGGAAATTATCATCTGAAAAACCCACATGCTCTCTATTTCCATTGGTGGTCGTGATATTGTATTAGGAGTGGAATGGATTCACAATCTAGGGCCAATCATAATGGATTATCAAGAATTATATATGAGCTTCAACCAAGACACTCACCCCTATACCCTCTGAGGTATCCAAGCAGTCTCTCCTGAAATCATCAGCTCTCATAAGATGGAAACATTGTTGAATAAAGGCCACCATAGGGTGATTTCTCAATTTAATTCCATCCAAGTCACTGAACATGCCTCTCAGGTCATTCCTCCTATCTTGCAACTCATCTTGGACAAGTACCCCAAGTTATTTGAGGTTCCCATGGCCTTACCTCCTTCCATGGGTGAGAATGATCATAACATCCCTCTCCTTCTGGGAATTCAACCCCCCAATATACATCCCTACAAATATACATTAGCTCAAAAAAATGAAATAGAAGAGATGGTACAATAATTACTGGAGGCAGGGGTAATTCTCCCTAGTACCAACCCATATTCTTCACCCATGGTGATGGTCTTAAATAAAGAAGGTACTTGGCGCATGTGCCCTAAATAAGCTGACCATCAAAGATAAATTTCACATTCCTGTCATTGATGATCCATGGGATGAACTCCAAGGTGTCTGTGTATTCACCAAATTAGACCTTCAGTCTAGATATCACTAGATCCGGAAGAAGGAGGTAGATATTTTGAAGACTTCTTTCAAAACTCATGAAGAATATTATGAATTCTTGGTCATTCCTTTTGGCCTTTGCAATACCCCATCCACCTTTCAAAGTTTCATGAATAAAATATTGAAACCTTACCTTCAGAAGTGTTTCTTTGTTTTCTTTGATGGCATCCTCATTTACAAGCACACTTGGGATATCCACCTTCCTTATGTGGACAAATTCCTTCACTTGCTACAGGAAAACCAATTGTTTGTCGAAAAGACCAAATGCTCATTTGGAGCCAGCGAAGTGGAATACTTGGGACACATTGTCAGTCACGAAGGGTTAAAATTGGACCCCAAAATGATACAAGCTATGAAAGAGTGGTCGTGAACCATGACCTTAAAACACCTAAGGGGTTTTCTTAGTCTCACAAGATATTACAGAAAAATTTTCCACCATTATGTAAATATTTCTAAGCCCTTGACCCACCTCCTTAAGAAGAATGCATTTCATTGGAAACCTATTGTTGAGCAAGCCTTCAGAGAGTTAAAGAGGGTCATGTGTACTACTCTTGTCCTAGTATCTCCTGACTTCAAAAAAACCTTTTTGGTGGAATATGATGCTTATGGCATTGGTATAGGCGCAATACTCACACAAAATGGTTGACCTTTGGCCTTTACTAGCCAAGCATTGAGTGGTTGCAATTTGGGCAGATCTACGTATGAAAAAAAAATAATGGCCATTCTCCATGCGGTGCACACATGGTGTACATATATTTTGGGATGTTGTTTTCACATCAAAATAGATCACTGTATTCTAAAATATTTTTTGGAGCAACGACTATCCTCCCCAAAACAAAATAAGTGGTTGACCAAAATGTTGGGTTATGATTATGAAATAATATACAAAAAGGGAAAAGATAATACAGTAGTTGATGCATTATCAAGAAAACATGAGGAGGAGGACTCCCTCTTTTCCTTATCCTTATCGGTCCCTGATTGGATTGAATAAGTACGCCAAGAGTGGATAACAAACCCAACTATCTCCAAGATAATTCAATGCCTTCAGGAGGGCCCTAATCCTCCCATCGGTTTCACTTGATAGGACAATATGCTCAGATATAAAGATCACCTGGTTCTATCACCCTCTTCAACACTCAAGCCCAAGATCTTAAATGAGTTTCACTCATCAACTATTGCAGGTCACTCGGGGTTCCAAAAGACATATGCTCGTTCCCTTTTTTTCTTTTTTCTAGGAAGGCATGAAGAAGGATATCCTTCACTTTTTCACAGAATGTGAGGTGTGCCAACGTAATAAAGGTGAAACTATCAAGTCTCCAGGTGCCCTACAACCCCTTCCCATTCCAATTTCTACATGGACAAAAATCTCTATGGATTTTATATTGGGCCTTCCTAAAGCTGGGAACAAGTCTGTAATCATGGTGGTGGTTAATCGCCTCTCCAAGTAGCACAAGTTTTTCTTGATCATATTTTCAAGTTACATGGCATGACCACCTCTATTGTATCTGATCGTGACCCCACTTTCACCAACACATTTTGTCAAGATATATTTAGATTGTAGGGCACCCAACTGAACATGAGAACAACCTATCACCCCTAGTCTGAAGACCAAATAGAAGTGGTCAAAAAATTCTTGGAAACCTACTTGCGATGCTTTTATTCAAACAAACAACACCTGTGGGTGAAATGGATCCCCTTGGAAGAATGGTGGTACAATACTTCCTATCATACAGACACAAAAATAACCCCATATGAAGTAGTGTATGGAAAACACCCACCTATAGTCACTACCTATCTTCTAGGCACATCAAAGGTCCAATCTATTGATACAATGTTGCGAGGTCGCAAAATGACCCTAGCGGCTCTAAAGGATAACCTCCACATGGCCAAAAATCGCATGAAGCAATAGGTGGACCGACATCATTCAGAAAGGGTGTTTCAAGAAGGTGATCAAGTGTTTCTCTAGCTCCAACATTACAAGAAAACATATATAAAATCCCAGGGACATCACAAGTTGAAACCCATGTTTTATAGGCCCTACCTGATTGTCAAGCGTATTGGTTCAGTGGCATACAAATTTACCCTTCCTACTACTTCCAAAATCCATTTGGTGTTCCATTTTTCTTGTCTGAAAAAAGTGGTGGGACAGAATTGTAGGGTCCAAACCATCCTTCTAGAATTAGATGAAGAAGGATCCCTTTGTCTCCAACCAGAAGCAGTCATCAATCACCGTGAACGTCATCTACGTGGAAGAACTATCAAGGAAGTGTTGATCAAGTGGAAGGACACATCACCAGAGGTTGTGACCTAGGAACCAACAACCATACTCCAACAGTTTCTAGACCTGTAGCCTTGAGGACAAGTCTCCTTTTGAATAGGGAGGGCATGTTAGGATCTGATCCTAACCCCTCCTCATGGGTCATTAGTTAGTAGGATATGTTTTCTATGTAATAAAGTCCGACATTAGTTAACAAGGCATAATAAATAAATGAGAATAAGTCAATGTAAGAAGACCTAATAGAAGATTTCGCTTCTAGAAAGATATTTGTTTCCTTAGAAGGTAGAATTAGTATAAATAAGAGTATAAGGCATTGGATATTTTTTCTTGGATATTATTGTAATAGAGCTCTTCTTTGTTGGAGGTTTCCCCCTTGAAGAGGAAAGTGAACATTTCTATCATTAATAAAGGTGTTCTTTCTAGTGTTATTCTGGTATTGTTATGGTATTGTTCTAGATATATCATTGTTGTTCTCCCATTGCTTGCTAAATATTCTTTTTTCTGCATATTATATTACATCTAGAATATTTCATATTCCATGCCTTACCTTGCCATGCCATGCCTTTTATTGTCTTTCCATGCCTTGCCTTTCCTTGCATTGACATGCCTTATCTTACCTTTCTATGCCATACCTTGCCTTGCCATGCCATGCCTTTCCTTGCCTTCACTTGCCATTCCATGCCATGCCATGCCTTTCGTTTCCTTTCCTTGATTTACCTTTCCATGCCTTGCTTTCACTTGCATTAACTTGCCATGCCTTGCCATGTCATGCCTTGTCTTTCCATGCCTTGTCTTGCCATGCCTTGCATTGCCTTTCCTTTCCATGCCATGCCTTACCTTGCCATTCCATGCCACGTGTTTCCTTGCCAAGCCATGACATGCCTTTCCATGCCATGTCATTCCTTGCCTTTCCTTCACTTTCCATGCCATGCCATGCCATGCCTTGCCTTGCATTACCATGCCATGCCTTTCCTTTCCTTGAGTTTCCATGCCATGTCGTTTCTTTCCTTGTCAATCCATGCCATTTCATGCCTTTCCTTTCCATGCCATGCCTTTCCTTGAGTTTCCATGCCATGTCATTCCATATCGTGCCTTGCCTTGCCAAGCCATGCCATTGCATGCCTTGCATTTCCATTCCATGCCTTGGCTTTCCATGCCTTGCCTTGCCTTCACGTGCCATGCCATGCCATAACTTGCCTTTCCATGCCTAGATTAACAAGGTGTTTAATTGACAAACATATGTAATAAGAACTGAGAAAAATCATAGTTTCGAAGATCCTCTAACAAATGATTGTCCTGGAAACATAATGACATTGGATGGGCCCCACTAGCTGAAACCTGGTGCCCCAGATCTAATGCAACTGATGGTTTGTCCATCTGAGTCCCGATTTGAGTTTTATCGCAAGTTGCAACTCACCTCCTCAAGCCATTCAAGAACATGTCGACACTTTGGTTCAGGGGCATAAAATGCAAACTGAGCATCATAATAGAGTTCTGTAAGCTCTCACACGTATGTTTTTCCAAGGCCCATGTGACTACACTAGTTGCAATTTACGAACACAATGTTCTTCAAATATGACCTCTCGTTTAGAAATTGCACTATGCCTCATTGAGAAAAACCCTAGTGTCAAAGATCCTCCAACAAATGGTTTTCCTGTCAGTGGAATGACGACAAATGGGCCCCACTAGCTGAAACCCAGTGCCCTGAATCTAATGCAACCGATAGTTCATGTATTCGAGTCTTGCTTGGAGTTTTATTGTGAGTTACCACTTGCATCCTCAAGTCATTCAAGGACATGTTGACACTTTAGTCCAAGGGAATACAATCCAAACCGAGCAGCATAACAGAGTTCCATAAGCTCATGCAGATCTGTGTTTCCAAGGCCCACATGACTACACTACCCACTATTTCCCAACACAGTGTTCTTGAAAATCGACCTCTCGTTCAAAAATTGCACTATGCCTCATTGAGAAAAACCCTACTACCAAAGATCCTCCAACAAATGATTTTCATGTCAATGGAATGACAACAAATGGACCCCACTAACTGAAACCCGATGCCCTAGATCCAATGCAACTAATGGTTCATCCATCCGAGTCTTGGTTGGAGTTTTATCATGAGTTGCAACTCGCCTCCTCAAGTCATTCAGGGACATGTCGACACTTTGGTCGAGGGGCATAAAATCCAAACCGACCAGCATAACAGAGTTTCATAATATCCCACATGTTTTTTTTTCCAAGGCCCACATGACTACACTACCCATAATTTCCCGATAAATTATTCTTGAAAATTGACCTCTCATTCATAAAATGCACTATGCCTCATTAAGAAAAACCCTAGTGTAAGAGATCCTCTAAGAAATGGTTTTTCGATCAACGAAATGACAATGGATGGGATCCACTAGATGAAACCTGGTGCCCCAGATCCAATGAAACTGATGGTTCATACATCTGAGTCTCGGTTTGAGTTTCATCTCAAGTTGCAACTCGCCTCCTCAATCCATTCAGGGACATGTTGGCACTTTGGTCTAGGGGCATAAAATCCAAACCAATAAGAAAAAAAACTTATGTAAGCTCCCACACGTCTTTTACCAAATCCCACATGACTACACTACCCACAACATCCCAACAATTTTTTCTTGAAAATCAACCTCATTCAGAAATTGCACTTTGCCTCATTGAGAAAAACCATAGTGTCAGAGATCCTCAAATAAACTATTTTCCGGTCAATGGAATGAAAATGAATGAAACCTACTAGCTGAAACCTAGTGCTCCAGATCCAATCCAATCGACGGTTCATCCATCTGGGTCTCAGTTTGAGTTTTATCACAAGTTGCAACTCACCTCCTCAACCCATTCAGGGGCATGACAAGGCACAACAAGGTAATTTATTGGTATAGGTCTAGGTCTAGGTATGGAAATGCAAGGAAAGAGAAATAAGGGCAAGGCAAGGCAAGTCGAGGCAAGACATGACAATGCTAAGAAAATCTAGACATGGAAATGAAAGGCAAGGTCTAGGTCTAGGTCTAGGTAAATCCCATTAATTATGATGATCTATGTTTCACAACTATGAAAATACCTTATATATATGAATAAATAGAGCTTATGTTATCACATTGAAATTCTCATGCAAGTATTTTTATCTAAGATAGATGGGATAACAATTTGTAGAATTACATGCTTGATTAATTGGGTTGGTTGTCATTGATGTCAACCCTTGAAGCAATTACGGTAGCACCAACAATATGATTAAGGGACTTCAGTTTGATTGATGTATAATAGTATGAAGTTTAATATATTTTCAGGTAAGACTATTCTATATGGATAGTACATGTCATTCCATTTTCGGTGATATGTAGAATGTCACATAACTCCTCACATTTAGAGAGTTATGGCCTGGTGAAGTTGGAGAATCCTCATGAGTTATCTAGAAGGTCAAAGAAGTCAAATTAATTCTAGAAGCTCCTAGAAAAAGTTGACTAATAAAGTGGTTGCAACAAAAAGTTAGTTAAGGGAAAAAAAGTTATGAATTGACTAATTATAGAAAAGTTAGTTGCAACAATAAGTTGTGAGTAAAGATAAATTATTTAAATAATAAAGTAGTCAAAGTGGTTGCAAAGAGAAATTATTTAAATAATAAAGTGGCTGCAACAAGAAGTGGTGAGTTTACTAGTTATGGATAAGTCAAAGTGGTTGCAAAAGAAATGTATTAAATAATAAACTTAGTTGCAACTAGGAGTGGAGAACTTACTATTTGTGGAAAGTGGTTAAGTTGAGTGGACAAAGTGGTTAAGTTACTTAGACAAGTGGTTAGAAGTGGGTTAGCCCTAAAAGAAGGAAAGTGGGTTAAGTTGGTTAGAAGGTAACCCCTTGAGGAAGCTACATGGAAGTATAAATCAGAGAGAAAGACTCTCCCATTAGCACCTATTAAATATCATTGAATATCTATTTTGTGAAAGGTTATTTGGGTAGGTAGTATTGATAGAGAAAAGTGCAGCAGAAAAAGTGCGCCAGAAAAATCACAGTAGGAAAACTGCGGTAGGAAAATTGCGGCAGAAAAAGTGTGGCAGGAAAAGTGTGGAAGAAAAACTGCGG
This sequence comes from Picea engelmannii, assembly GCA_009831015.1. Classification (NCBI taxonomy): domain Eukaryota; kingdom Viridiplantae; phylum Streptophyta; class Pinopsida; order Pinales; family Pinaceae; genus Picea; species Picea engelmannii. The sequence continues at coordinate 23,797 of ML780034.1, read as the reverse complement.
TAGGAAAATTGCGGCAGAAAAATCATGGCAGAAAAATCGCGGTAGAAAAAGTGCGGCAGAAAAACCATGACAGAAAAAGTGCAGTAGAAAAATCATGGTAGAAAAATCGCAGTAACAGATTCGCAGAAGCATAATAGAGGCATCAAAACTGTGGCAACAGAACGCTACAAGAAAAATGTATGGTTTTCATATGTGTAGTGTTGAATTTATGAATCAAGTTGAGGGTTTTCCTTGTAAATATGTTGGATGCACTATTGGAAGTTTAGGGATTGTTGTAGAGTTGATGTGAGGGAGATCCACTCAAGTTTAGTATTGGTTCATGTTTGAGGGATTTTGGTTGAGGTATGTTGCTGAAGTTATTGGTACAGATAGAGGTTGTATAATAGTGAGGTTCTAGCACATGGTTTGAGGTACAAAGTTGTGGTATAGTGTTTGAGGTATATGTGATTAAATCACATTGGTTGATGAGTATACAGTGACAGGTTTCTCAGTGACATATTTGACAGAACATGTTGTGATAGTGACATATTAAGTTTCTACATTTGGAACTTATATTTCAGGGCAGTTGGATGGGGCAAGGATAGGTGGTTGTAGCCACCTTCCGGTTGTAGCCAAAGAACATAGGGCGTTGTAGCCTCCTTCTGGTTATAGCCAGAGAATTGGGGAGTTGGAGCTTCTCTCAGGTTGTAGCTTCAAAATAGCGGGTCAGAGCCTCCTTCAATTTGCAGCTAGAAAAAAGGGAAGTTGGTGCTTCCAATGAATGTGATTCTTAAAGAAAAATAAGAAAAAACATTATGTGGTTTTTTCCCACATTGGGTTTACACGTAAAAAATATCGGTGTACTGTGTATGTGTATGATTTTTCATTTGTTCATGGTTTATTTACTCTTCACTTATTGGATGATAAATCTATATTGATCATAAAGATAAATAACACTTGCATATTGTGGTTAAAATGATTAAAAATATCTATTACTTATTCACCCCCCTCTTAGTAATCCAACAATTGGTATCAGAGTGGGTTCCTTTAGAAATCAGTTTAACCACTAAAAGGTAGATCATTGAGAGAAATAATATGTATAAAAATGGAATACCATAGTTTGATGGAAAAAGCTATGAATTCTAGAGCAGAAGGATGAAAACATATGTATAGGCAGAGGGATTTGAGGTTTGGCAATCAGTTGTAGATGGATACAAAGAACCAATAGTTCCACCAACAAATGACAATGGAAAGAAACTAAATCTAAATAATTCAAAAGCCACAAATTCACTTATGAATGGTCTTTGTGATTCAATATATAACAAAGTTATACATTGTAGCTATGCTAAAGAGATTTGGGACAAAATTCAAAATATTTATAAATGAGATTCAAAATTTAAAGCAACAAAGCTTCAAACTTATAGAGGTCAATTCGAATAGCTAAAGATGAAGGAATATGAGAATATTCTAGCTTACTTCTTACGAGTTGATGAAACAGTGAATGAAATCATAGGTTTGGGAGAAGAAGTTGATGAGTCTGTAATTTTTCAAAAGGTTCTAATATCTCTTCCAATGATATTTGATCCTACAATATCAACACTAGAAGAAAGAGTAGATATAGACTCAATATGCATGGATGAACTACATGGAATCTTCACAACCTATGAAATGAGAACTAAACATGAAAATCCAGGTATAAAAGAAACAACATTCAGAGCATACAAAAGGTCAAAGAAAAAGGGAAAGGAAAAGGAAAAATAATATAGCAACAACAGTGACATATCATAAGATGATTAAGAAGTGGCCAACTTTGTTAGAAGATTGAAAAAGGGAACCTAGGAATATATAAAGGTAAGCTTCAATTGATTTGTTTTAACTGTGATGGTATTGGTCATTTTTATAAAAAATGTCCTCACAAGAAAGAGAAAAGACGTGAAGAGGATGATTCAAACAACAAACAAACATATAAAGGAAAAATAACCAAAAATAAAGTATTCAAGACAATTGTTTTCACCAAAGGAAACTACTCCTCATCAGAAGAAGATGAAGTCAGTGAAAGTGAGAAGGAAAGAGTTCTATTCATGGAAATAAAAGACTTTGGTAAATAAGACATCGAAGAGGAGTATGAAGAAGCAAAGGTTGACTACAAAGAAGAATTGTTGAGTGCCATAGAAGTTATAAAAAGATAAAATAAGAAAACCAAGAAACTCCAGGTAGAACTAGACAAGAAACAAGACATTCAAAATTCAGAATTTGAAAAACTAGAACAAATGATTACTAAATTAAATGTTCAAATTGAAGAAGACAAAAAAATCAAAGAAGCACTCAAAGAACAACTGGAAGAAAAAGACAAAATCATTGGAAATTTGGAAGTAGAGGTTGTTATATTGACAAAATGCCTTCAACAGAAGCTTATGTAGAACAATTCAAAGGTTTTGGCTAATATTATCAACATTCAAAGGCCACATCATGACAAGTTTGGGCTAGGATACAATCAGACAAAAAGAGGCTCAAGATCCAAAACCACATATAAACACAACCAAGAAGCTATGCATAAACAGTTAGAGGAGACAAGAAGTTTTACAGGGAAGATCATAGGGACACTCCTCCACCTAGAAGAGTCATATTTCAAAATTAGCGACAATTAGAAACAAGCAGGGCTCAGGATGAAGAATGATTCATAAGAGTAACTCCTTTTATAAGATATTCAACTCCCAAGTATCAAACTATATTTTTTGGTTTATGTTATGCATGTAATAATTTTTGACACAAAGTTGTAAATTGTAGATCTGATAGAAGGAACATAAACAACTTTGAAAGTAATTCACAAAATGGTTATCCAATAAGGACTAATGAAACACAGAGAAGAAGCTACAACAGGTTTGAATAATTGAGAAATGAAGTGGAATGCTACAAATGAAACAACTTTGGACACATGGCCAAATATTCTAGAATGACAGACCCTTCTAGAGAATCACAATAGAATAACAACAATCATAGATAGGAACCTCAACAGAGAATATGGATAAGAAAGAAGGATCAATTTAACAATGAAGAATGCACACTTGCTATACAATCTAAACACAAGAAACATGGTTGGTATGTTGACAATGGTTGCTTGAAAAACATGACAGGTGATGAAGACATGTTTCTTACATTAAGAAAGGAAGGAGATGGATCAATCTCTTTTGGAAATGATGACTCAACTAGAATCATTGGAAAATGCACAGTCAGAATTGGAAACAAGAATACCAAGGTAGAAAATGTTCTACTAGTGGAAGATATGCAACATAATCTTGTAAGTGTAAGTCAAATGTGTGAACAAGGTCATAATCTTACATTTGATTCACATAAGTGTGAGATAAGAAAAACAGGTTTAGGAAAATTTATTGCAACAACTGCAAGAACTTCAAGCAACATATATGTATTAAGTGAAATTGGAAATGAAAAGTGTTGTCTAAGAAAGGAAGGTGAAGGTTAGCTATGGAATAGAAGAATAGGTCACATAAAATTCGATAACATTTTCAAAGTCATCAAAAAGTAATAAGTCATAGAAATTCCCCAGATCACGAAAACAACCAACACATTATGCAAGCATTTTCAATGAGGAAAGAAAAAAAAGACCAGGTTCAAATCAAAGGAATACTCAACGACAAGACCACTGGAAATTGTGCATATTGATCTAGTTGGACCAACTATAACAAAGGGTTTAAAATGTGAGAAATACTTTATGTTATTAGTTGATGATTATACAAGAATGACTACAGTTTGCTTTCTCAAGAATAAGTCAGAAGCATTTGAAAAATTCAAGGTTTACAAGGAAATGGTTGAAAATGAAATGGATTCAAAAATCAAATGTTTGAGATCTGATAATGGAGGAGAGTTTACTTCAAAGAAATTTATGGATTTCTGCAGCAAGCATGGAATAAAAAGGAAATTATTTGTTGCTAGGACACCTCAACATAATGGAGTTGTTGAAAGAAAGCATAATATAGTACATGAAATGGATCGAACAATCTTAATGGATTCTAAATTGACAACTATTTTTTGGACACATGCAGTGCATATAGAAGTTCACTTTCAAAACAGAGTAATGCTCAGAAACAATAGTGACAAAAATCCCTATGAGTTATAGAAAGGAAGACCATCAAATGTGAATCACTTCAAAGTGTTCGGAAGAAAATGATACATCAAAAGACAAGATAGAAGAATGGGAAAGTTTGACTCTCGTGTGGAAAATGGCGTACTTGTCGGTTACTCAAGTACAAGGAAATCATAAAAGTGTTACAATCTAAGGCTCAACAAAGTTGTGGAAAGCATCAATGTAACAGTTGATGAAACAGGTGGATGAAAATTAAAGGAAGAAGTAAAGGAATCAATGGAATGGGTTTATGAAGAAGATACAAATGATGAAGAAGAACTAGAAGGGGAAGATGAAGAAGATCAGACATAAGTAGAAGACAAAATTCAACAAGTTCCTCCAAAGACACCTAGCAAACGATTACAAAAGAATCATCTGTCAGACCAGATTATTGGAAACAAGGATGCAGAAGTCAAGACTAGAAGAAGAATTCGCTCACAAGAACAATTGCACCTAGCACTCTTATCTACGATTGAACCAAACAATTTTGAAGAGGCCAACAAGGATGGATTCTGGAAAAAAGGCCATGAATGAAGAATTGGATCAAATAGAGAATAATGACACTTGGAAATTTGTTCCAAGACCAAGGTACAAGAATGTGATTGGCACAAAGTGGGTTTTCATAAATAAATTGAATGAATATGGATAGGTTACAAGGAACAAAGCTAGATTGGTATGTAAAGGATACACACAGGTTGAAGGGAAAGACTTTGAAGAAAAGTTTTCTCCATTTTCCAGAATGGAAACAATCCGATTGATCTTAGCTTATGCATGCTCCAAGAATATTAAAGTGTATCACATGGATGTGAAATAAACTTTTTTGAATGAGAAACTTGAAGAAGAAGTCTACATTGAACAATCGGAAGGATTTCAGCTGTCAGAGAATGAAGATTATGTGTGCAGGTTGAAGAAGGCCTTGTATGGTCTAAAATAGGATCCCATAGTATGGTACTCTAGACTAGATAAATATCTACAACATGCAAGGTTCAAAAAAGGAAGTGAAGACATCAACCTCTACATCAAGGTAACTCAAGATAATATTTTATTAATTGAATTTTATGTTAACGATATTATTTTTGGAAGTGATGATGACAGGTTAAGACAGAAATTTGCAAATGATATGTAGAATGAATTTGAAATGTCAATTCTTGGAGAACTATCCTTCTTTCTGGGTCTTCAGATATGTCAGAGCAACAAAGGAATTTTTGTTTCTCAAACTTAGTATATCAGAGAAATTTTAAATAGGTTCGGAATGGAAGATTGCAAACCAGTTAACACTCCTATGCAAACCAATTTCAAGTTGAGAAAATATGATGATTCAAAGTCTACAGACCAAAGGCAATACATGTTAATGATTGGAAACTTACTATATGTGACTACATCCAGACCAGATGTAATGCAGGAAATTGGACAGGTGGATCAATTTCAAGCAACACCAAAGGAATCACATGTCTTAGCAGTGAGAGGATTTCCAGATATCTCAAGGGCACATAAGAGTTTGTATTATGGTAGCCAATAGGAAAGGATCTATCAGTTATTGCATATACAAATGTAGATTGGGAAGGTTGCATTGATGACCTATGAAGCACCAGTGGATATACATTATACTTGGGTGAGTGTTTGGTATCTTGGCTAAGCAAGAAACAATCATCAATATCATTGTCTATAGTTGAATCATAGTATATTACAACAACAACATGTTGTACACAATTTCTATGGATGAAACAAACTTTGACAGATATACAGGTTGAGTATGATGAGCCCATTCCTATATATTGTGATAATACAAGCACTATCAATATCTCAAAGAATCCAGTGATTCACTCAAATACGAAGTACATTCCAATCAAGTATCAGTTTCTACGGGAACATGTTGTAGAGAAGAACATCATAGATGAATATGTGGGGACAAAGGAACAAGTTGCATATATCTTCATAAAACCGCTTCCAAGGGAAGCCTTTCAGTATCTTTGGCAGAGACTCAGAGTAATTTCTACTCCCAAATGAATGATTTTTAATGCTTATCTTATATGTCTTATATTTACATGAGGAAGCACCATACAAAGGACAGTTCAGGTTGGGGGAATAGGTTCAGGAAGAGTTCAATCAGGGGGAGTAGCCCCAAGGATAGTTCAGTTAGGGGGAGAATCCCCGGAGGGGAAGTTACCTTTTCCATTTATGTCAAAGGAGGAGAGATTTATCCTGATGCAGGATGGAGAGTTAGATGCTTGGAGAGAGAGAATAGAGGCATGGTTCCAAGGGAAGCGATGGTCACAGGGGGAGCATGAGTGATATGAATTCAATATTTCATTACAGTGCTTCCATGAATTGACTATTTATAGAAAAGTTAGTTGCAACAAGAAGTTGTGAGTAAATATCAATTATTTAAATAATAAAGTGGTTGCAACAAGAAGTGGTGAGTTTACTATTTATGGATAAGTCAAAGTGGTTGCAAAATAAATGAATTAAATAATAAATTTAGTTGAAACTAGGAGTGGAGAACTTACTATTTGTGGAAAGTGGTTAAGTTAAGTGGACAAAGTGGTTAAGTTAAGTGGACAAGTGGTTAGAAGTGGGTTATCCCTAAAAGAAGGAATGTGGGTTAAGTTGGTTAGAAGGTAACCCCTTGAAGAAGCTACATGGAAGTATAAACAAGAGAGAAAGGCTCTCCCATTAGCAGCTATTGAATACCATTGAATATCTATTTTGTGAAACGTTATTTGGGCAAGTATTATTGATAGAGAAAAGTGCGATAGGAAAAGCATACGACAGAAAAAGTGCGGCAGAAAAATCACTGTAGGAAAAGCGCGGCAGAAAAATTGTTGCAGAAAATCACGACAGAAAAAGTGTGGCAGAAAAATCGCAGTAGAAAAATCACGACAGCAGATTTGCAGAACCAAAACCACAGCGGAAAAACGCTACAAGAAGAAAAAGTTATGGTTTTCATATGTGTAGTGTTCAATTTATGAATCAAGTTGAGGGTTTTCCTTGTAAATATGTTGGATTCCCTATTGGAAGTTTAGGGATTGTTGTAGAGTTGATGTGAGGCAAATCTTTTGAATTTTAGTATTGGTTCATGTTTGAGGGATTTTGGTTGAGGTATGTTGTTGAATTTATTGGTACAGATAGAGGTTGTATAACAGTGAGGTTATAGCACATGGTTTGAGGTACAAAATTGTGGTATAGTGTTTGAGGTATATGTGATCAGATCACATTGGTTGATGAGTATACAGTGACAGGTTTCTCAGTGAGATATTTGATAGAATAGGTTGTGACAATGACATATCCAGTTTTTACATTTGGAACTTATATTTCAGGGCGATTGGACTAGGTAAGGATAGGTGGTTGTAGCCAGAGAATTGGGGAGTTGGATCTTCCCTCAGGTTGTAGCCTGAAAATAGGGGGTCAGAGCCTCCTTCCAGTTGCATCTAGAAAACAAAGGAAGTTGGTGCTTCCAATGAATGTAATTATTACAGACAAATAAGAAAAAACATTATGTGGTTTTCTCCCGCATCGGGTTTCCACGTAAAAAATATTGGTGTACTGTGTATGTATATGATTGTTCATTTGTTTATAGTTTATTTACTTTTTACTTATTGGATAATAATTCTATATTGATCATAAATATAAATAACACTTGCATATTGTGGTTAAAAGGACTAAAAAACTCTATTACTGATTCACCCCCCCTCTCAATAATCCAACATCCTTTGATTGTAATTTTTATGTATTGAAGTTGTTCATTTAGTACAAGATTTATTGGTTTTAGGCAAAAAAAAAGGTATGATACATGAATTCCATTATTTTTTTATTAAATTAACTTAATGAATTCCTTTGCATGCCATTCCATGCCTTTCATTTCCAAGCCATGGCATGGCATGGAAAGGCATGGCTTGGAAAGGAATGGCAAGGCATGGCATGGAAAGGAAAGGCATGGAATGATATTGCATGGAAAGTGTAGGAAAGACAAGTCATGGCATGGCATGGCATGGGATGGAAAGGGAAGGCATGGCATGACAAGGAAAGGCAAGGCATGGAAAGGAAAGGCAAGGTATGGCATGGCATGACATGGAAAGTGAATACATGACATGGCATGGCATGGCATGGAAAGTGAAGGTATGGAAAGTCATGGCATGGGAAGGCAAGGCATGGAAAGGCATGACAAGGCAAGGCATGGCATGAAAAGGCATGGTTTGGAAAGGCAAGGCAAGGCATGGAAATGCATGGAATGGCATGGTATGGAAATGAAAGGCAAGGCTTGGCATTGCCTTCACTTGTCTTTCCATGCCTTGCCATGTCTTGTCTTTCCTTTCCATGCCATGAATTATCTTTCCTTGCCATGCCTTTCCATGCCATGTGTTGACTTTCCTTTCCATTCCTTTCCTTTACTTGCCAATGCATGCCTTGCCTTGGCATGCTATGCCATTCCTTTCCTTTCCATTCCATGCCTTTCCTTGCCATGCCATGCCATGACTTTCATTTCCATGCCATGCCATGGATTGGAAAGGAAAGGCAAGGCATAAAAAGGTAAGGAAAGACATGAAATGGCATGGAAAGGCAAGGCATGGAATGGTATGGCATGGGAAATGAAGGCAAGGTAAGTCATGGCATGGCATGGCATGGAAAATGAAGGCAAGGAAATTCATGGCATGGCATGGCATGGCATGGAAAGGGAAGGAATGGAAAGGAAAGGCATGGAAGGGAATGGCATGGAAAGGCATGGAAGGGAATGGCATGGAAAGGCATGGAAAGGCATGAATTGGTAAGGCAAGGCAATACATGGCATTCCATGGAAAGGCAAGACATGGAAAGGAAAGGAAAGGCATGCCATGGAAAGGCAAGGCATGGAAAGGAAAGGAGAGACATGGCATGGCATGGAAAGGCAAGGCAAATCATGGCATGGATTGACATGTCAAGGCAAGGCATGACATGGCAAGTGAAGGAAATTCAAGTCATGGTATGGAAAGACAAGGCAAGGGAATTGATGGAATGGAATGAAACGGCATGGAAATGCATGGAAAGGCATGGCTTGGAAATGAAAGGAAATACATGAAAAGGCAAGGCATGGCATGGAAAGGAAAGGAAAGGAATGGAATGACATGGAGAGGCTTGGAATTTCCTTCCCTTGTATTAGCATTCCTTGCCATGCCATGCCTTTCAATTCCATGTGTTTCCTTGCCTTTCCATTCCTTGGCTTTCCTTGCCAAGCCATGCCTTACCTTTCCATCTCATGTCATGCCTTGCCTTGCCATTCCATGCCTTGCCTTGGCATGCCATGCCATGGATTTCCTTGTCAATCCATGGCATGGAAAGGCAAGACATGGATTGGAAAGGCAAGGCAAAGCATGGAAAGGAAAGGAAAGGCATGGCATGACATGGTATGGCATGGCATGGAAAATGAAGGCAAGGCAATTCATGGCATGGCATGGCGAGGGAAGGAAAATCATGGCATGGAAAGGCAATGCAAGACAAGGCTTGACATGGCATGGCATGGAAAGTTAACGCAAGGTAAGGAATGTCATGTAAATGCAAGGCAGAGGATGGCATGGAAAGGCAAGGCAAGGAAAGGCAAGGTATAGGTCTAGGTCATTGATTTACCTAGTAAGTGCTCTTTCTAAGTCGTTGATGGTTATTTCGTGAATGTATCAAATAAATGTTTTATGAAAGTGGTGATATTGCATGTTATCTTGTATTCTTCTTGTATTAACCTTGTCTTGAAACCCTCAATTTTGAGCTTAGATTAGGACTTAACCTCGATTTCCATCCTTGTTAGCTTGACATATAGGGTTTAATTGTCATCTTTCACCCTTAGAATACACCTTGACACCTTTTATTACATTTATGTCATAATTTTCAGTGCTTTAGGGATTTATGTATTGAATATTCTATGGTTTTTATGTGCCATCTTCCATTTCAACAAGAATTTGTTATCTAAACCCTATTTTAGGCTTTCATTTTCCGCCCCCTTTCATTGCATGATTACTTGTTTTAAGGGTTTTTATATTTTTCATGTTGTAATTTGTCATATTACTGAAGTTAAACATCTTAATCACAAGTTTTATAACAACTATAGTTTCCTTATTGATTTGTGGTGTTTAGGACTTCCTATTGACTTGTTTGAACTTATTTAATATCATTTATTGGCTTGGCATGACAATGACATGGCATGGTAATGCAAGGCATGGCATGGTAATGCAAGGCATGACATGACAATGACATGGCAATGGAAATGTCATGGCATGACAAGGAAAGGCAAGGAAATGCAATAAAATGCATGACATGGCATGGCATGGAAAGTGAAGGCAATGAAAGGTACAACATGGAAAGGAAAGGCATGCCATAGCATGGAAAGTAAAGGCAAGGCCTAGGTCTAGGTCTAGATCATTATTTCAAGTTTTGTGGATGGTTATTTCTTGAATGTATTAAATAAATGTTTTATCAAAGTGGTGATATTGCATGTTATCTTGTATTCTTCTTGAATTAACCTTGTCTTGAAACCCTCAATTTCATGGTTAGATTAGGAGTTATATTTCATTTCCATCCTTGTTATCTTGATGTCGGGGGTTTAGTTGTCATCTTTCACCCTTAGAATACAACTTGACACATTTTATTATATTTATATCATATTTTTCATCCCTTTAGGGCTTGATGTCTTGAATATTCTAGGGATGTTATGTGTCATCTTGCATTTCAACAAGCATTTGTTATCTAAACCCTATTTTAGGCTTTCATTTTCATCCCTCTTTCATTTAATGATTACTTGTTTTAAGGGTTGTTATATATGTCTTGTTTTAACTTAGTTAATATCATTTATTGGCTTGGTGAGGCATGGAAATGGCATGGCATGACAATGGTATGAAATGGGATGCAGTGGAATGGCATGAAAAGGCATGGAAATGGAATGGCATGTCATGGCTTGGAAATGCATGGAAAGGCATGACAATAGCATGGAAATGGAGTGGAAATGGCATGGCTTGTAAAGTCATGTAAATGGAATGGAATGGAAAGGCATGGCAATGGAATGGCATGGAATGTCATGGAAAGGCAAGGCATGCCATGTAAAGGCATGACATGGAAAGACAAGGAATGCAATGGAAAGGAAAGGCATGAAATGGCAAGGAAAGGCATGTAATGGCATGGCATGACATGGAAAGGCAAGGCAATGACATGACATGACATGGAAATCACATGACAATGGCATGGAATGACATCATGTCTTGGCAAGGCATGTCAATGGAATGGCATGAAAAGACATGGAAATGGTGTGCCATTGGGATGGCATGGAAAGGCAAGCCATGTCATGGCATGGCATGACAAGGAATGATATGGAAAGGAAATGCATGCAATGACAAGAAAAGGAATGGAAATGGCATGGAATGGCTTGGAAAGGCATGCCAATGGCATGGAAACACATGGCAAGGAATGAAAATGGCATGACATGCCATGTAAATGGTATGGAAATGTCATGCCATGAATAGGTTTGTGGGATTGGGTTTGGGAGGGTCCTTTTTCTCCTTGTGTGATCTAACCCAAAAATTGGGTAGGAATGCGCAATAAAATCTCATAGATGGTGAAGGGAAAAGAATAATGGTTTCAAGTCTCCTTGGAGGAATTTTGGTAGCATAGAATTACTTTCTATGGCGTGTCATGAAATGTAACCTCAAAACCTTTATTTGTAGGTGGAAAATGATACCCATTCTAAGATCTAGTTTCCATGTGAAATCTCTCATTGTATTGATCAAAATCAACAAGTTTAGTGGACATCATGGAAGAATGAATAAATGTTATTAATAATTGATGGGTTTAACAAAATTTACATATACCCACTACACAACCTAAACAAACATGAGTGCATCAATGAGTCATTGACTAGTATTTTTGGCATTTATGAAGGGTTACACATAAAACAAATGATTTAATATATGCCATGCATAGAAAGAGGGGAATAATGTATGTTCCCTAGAAAATGGTGAAATTATAGATTGAATCAACTAAGAAACTAGGAATGTCAAGGCAAGGCTAGGGTTTGAAGAGACCAACTTGTAACAACCCGTGATAAGATATTGGTAGGTGCATGCACTTCATGTTCTAAATATATATGAAGTGTTTGGGTTGTCCAAATGTTATGTACTTGCATAATTGAATTTTAGCGTATGTCATCTTCATAATTGAGTAATTATAGTACTAGTTATGGAGGTTAATTTGACATAACATTGAGCTGAGATTGTTAAGTGATTTACAATTATGTAGAAGATAAATGAGAATTTTTTTTTCTATAATAAAGTATTGTAATATGCCATTTTTTAGGTCACACTATTTTCAAGTGACCACTATTTGAGGGTGGATTGTCATTGGATTTAGATGGAGATAATTCAAGAGGTAGCTCATATTGTTGGTTGTGAGTTAGAATATGGATATCTACAACATTCATGCAAAAAATTAAGAAGGAATGATCTATCGATGATGTAGAGATACATGGTTGATTAGAAATCAATGCTACTTGAGAACCATTAATTGATTTTGGATTTAGCACTTAGCAATATTTTCCACCATAAGATATTTGTTAATGCATAACACAAGTATTTATAATCACTTTAGAAAAAAATCAAGGGATTAACACACATAAAATTCATACACTTTGAAATTCAAAGACCTTGAAATTCATATATTCATCAACATAAAATGCATAAAGAATGAGATTCATAAGA
>ML780033.1:2775473-2792106 GCA_009831015.1 Picea engelmannii | reverse complement strand
CCTATATCCATATTAGATCTGACTTTCAAAATATTTATCACACTACCAACCTTCCTAACATCTTAACTAAACAAAAGTATGGTGATCTTGGAAAGCTTCTCTTAATTCTTTTCGAGCACATAAACAAAATTCTAAAGAATCACAAGTAATCACTTACCCTCTTAAGGTCCAATAGACTAATTCGGTCTTAGTGGACGTAAATAATTATTATTATTATTATTATTATTATTTTAATATATTAATAAATTATTATGATTTATTATTATTATTTTAATGTGTTATGTTACATGATCATCTTCCTCATGTGAGTTGTAGAGCGCAAAAATTATTATTGTACTAAGATACATTCCTTCTCTCCTCAATGGAGTTGACAAGTGGCATTTAAAAAATTATTAATAACAAAAAAATATTTCAATGTTGGTCATAAATAAAATATTTCAAAATCCACGTTAAGTAAAATAATTCTATATTAACTATAGATAGAGAGAGTAATTTATTATTCCACTTCCTGTATGGGGTGCCACGTAGCTACGGGAGGCCACGTAGCCTACCCCAGGCCCAAGCCATAAATATGGCAGGTCGATGCCCTTCACCTCAATCTTGAATGAAGGGCGACCATTACTACCTATTGAGACGGGGAGGCTAGCTCCCTCGCGTGAAGCTAATGGTAGCACCAAGATGTAAATGAAAAGGAGGGTTCAATATTGTGGTCATGTCGAGGTTGGGCTTATCTCTCCCACTCAGACGAGGTTGGCTCTATTTCTCTCTCGCGCTCCACCTCCCTGGCAGCTCCGAGAACAAGACCTGTGTGTGGTGGATTCTTATTACACCTGCCCAGAGAACTATCAACCCTCTCGGTCTAGCCATGCTAAGGGAGAGAGGCAAGCCAAGGCACGGCCCAGCCTGGTACAGTCTAGCTTCCCAACAGAGGCGTGTGAAGAGGCTGGAACGCACCTTGTCCATATCTCGGACTCAGCATTGAGAGCGTCCAAGAACACCTCCAATGGCATATGTTGAGGAGGAGATTCTAGAGGAACCCATCCAGGTTCCTCCAGAATCTCTCCTCTTCACTTTCTAGGATGATATGCAGTCCCCCAGGCGTAATCCATCAAGCACAAGTGCCTCGACTGCCATGGAGGGTGCTACATGCATAATTGAAGAGGAATTCCCAGGGGAATTCCCACATGTGGACTCTACTACCTCAATTCAGGATACAAACGACCTAGTTGGTACAACGGGGAAGGAGGTCAAGGCGGTGGAGGTCATGCTCACAGCGCTGGAGGACTCGGGAGCCGAGGTGAAGGGCCACCCCGTCTTGGTGCCTCCACCACTTACTGCTCTCCCTAATTTTTTCCATGCTCCACCACCTTTCTTCCATCCAGAGCAACTCGAGCTCATATTTGGGCTAAGGAGCCAGATGGCAGACCAGATACACTGGGACACCCTCATGCACCAGAGGATTGACATGATGTATGAAGCATTCGCAAACGCACTGGAAACTCAGTGTTGCCTGATCTACGCAAGGCCCTTCGTGCTCTAGCCCAGGGATGGCCCTTCCATAAGCTCTTAGGACGACATGCCCCAAGGTGATAATGTTTAATTTATTTTCTATGGATACCTCGCACACTCTCAACCCAGCTCTCGGTACTGAGATGATGTAGTTTTACAGTTCAGTCATCTATTTCAATTGGTAGTTTTTCTTAGATGCATAGAATAGTTCAGTCAGAACACGAATTTGCCACCTGTCTTGGTTTCCATTTGGCAGGGTAGATGGCGGATAGTTATTTTGTTTAAAATTGTCATAGTCTGCCACATGTTCCGGTTTCCATTAATTTGGCGGAATAGGTGGCAGACTACGGGCATGTGGCATTTTTGTACCATAAAAGCACAGTAATAAGAAACACCCTTTTTATTTACAATTTTTTTTTTATTATTCCACTCATATGTGTTTTCTACTTCTTATATATACATGTGTCTTTGTGTGTGGGAAATGTGTAATTCTTTCACAATTTAATCCTCAAACATCATATGTTATGAAAGACCAAACAAATTCTTAAAATTAAAAAAAAAATGTTTAATTTTTATGAAATTTATTTATTTATAATGTTGATGAAGTTACATTTAAAAATTACAAGTATTATTAAGTTCTTTAAAATTATCATTTATTTATTTTATAGTTAGTTAAAAATCTATTAATTTCTTTAAAATTATTATTTATTTGAATGATAACTAATTAATTTTTAACATTGTAAATCATTAAAAAGTCAATATTTTTAATCAAATGTATCTTTAATTTAATTTAATTTTTTAATTAAAATATAACTATTTTTATCATAAAAAGTTTTAGATGAATGTATATTCTTTAAATTTAATCATTTAACCTTACTCTCTTTTATGAAGATAAAGATAAGAACAACATATTTATTAAAATTTGCAAATGATGACATTAATGAAAATAGAACGACTAATATGTTATTTACATAATATGTTAGTTATTTACCTACTTACTAATATGTTAGAACGATTATGATTGAATCCTCTAAATTTAATCATTTAACCTTACTCTCTTTTGTAAAAATAAAGATAAGAACAACACATTTATTAAAACTTCCAAATAATGACATTAATGAAATAGAATGACTAATATATTATTTACCTACTTACTAATATGTTAGAACGACTATGATGAATCCTCTAAAGTAGGTCAAGGTCATTATAATTATCATAGTAGATTAATCCTATAAATTATCATAGTAGATCAATTATAGATTTTGATTATAATTGCTTAAAAATTGTAAGGCGTAGGTTCTTTATTTTCTAGTCCTATAAAGTAGGAGAGGAGATTAGTTAATTTAATGACATTCTACAATATCTCAATACTATCATTCTAAAATTAACTTTTGAATCATAAAAATTATTATTTTATTAGTATTGGTGTTTAGTACAATATTGATTTTTTGAATGATAGAGATAGGTATACCTATAAATATATGTGTATTAAGTAGGAAAATTGAAAACAAAAATTAAAAATTTGGAAATTTGGAAAATCTTACTTTCGGTTTATTCTTTCTTGATAAATTAGCTAATCTAAATTAGTAAGGAGGATTAAATTAATAAGGAGGATTTTATTAGTTAATCTTGCCACATGGATGGCTATTTAAAGAATGTGAACTCTTAGTTATATTTTTTCATCAATCACTTTACTTTCAGTACTAGGAGCTTTCCTCTCTACCTCAAAGTATGCTCTTCACCTCACACTCTCTCGAGTGATCTTGGTGAATAAGAAAGAGGTTTAGAAGAATTCTCCACCTCTTAGCCCACTTCATCCTAAAATCAACCTTTAAGAACTCATTTGAACCTCCACAGGAGGAGCACAAAACAATTTTTAGTCTAAGTTAAGATATCAGGGGTAGGCATCCAAATAACCCCCCGTTATCATTTTTCATCAAAACTTAGAAGTTGACGAAATAAGAAACCAAAAATATTCTAAATCAACTTGTGTTCATATACCATAAGGCAGGGGGATACCTGTGAAGTGTCGAAGGATGAGGTATGGTTGTTCTGTGTGTGCCTCCTTGAGTCACCCGGCTCTTGGAAAACATCCAGTCTGTGACCCATTTCTTAGGCCTAAAATCTAATTTTTTTATAGCCTCTCAACTTCAATACCCACAACACATAAATTTGTTATATTTCTTTGTTAGCGAATTTGCCTTCGCTACCTTCGATCGAATCTTGTCTTCAATACTCGCATTGCAACACTGTGCACATTTGAATTATTTGGTCAAATTTGCATGTTCAGTTGGCTCTAAGCCCATTTCCTTCCACGTGACCGAACTCTAAAACCACAGGCTTATTTCCTTTAAAAATATCATGGGGTCCAAGTTTATTAACCCTTGATTTGTTTCCAATGTGAACACTTCAAAAATCATTAATCTACTCCTTAATTGGGTTGTTTGTTTTCTTCCACGTGGTCGGGGTGATATATCGGAGTGAAGGAAGCTTAAAATCCTGGACAGGTTATTTCGATGAACTTTAATCGTGGTCGTTACTTTAATTTCCGACGGATGATCACTTCTAGATGGATGATGAAGATCTTATCTCATACCTTTCCTAGCTTTAAATCTCATTAGTTGATCATCACTGAAAGGATGATCTTGATCTCATTTCGGACTATCGTATTCAAAGTGAAATTGGAAGTGCAACTCTGATTGCTACAAAACCTCTCTCTAATGAAAGGCTACAATTTCCTAAAGATATGCCTCCGATGAATGGTTATTATTGGCTCTCAGAAATCTGTCTTCGGAGTCGAATCTGGAATGAGACTCCTAAATGTTGGATCAAATGGACGGATCAGATCTTTCCACAAGTATATCATGATGGACGACTCTGATTTTTTGTCAAAGTATTTTGAAATACTTCGAACATTGGTTAATCAACAGTAGATATTCAATGGAAATCCAGTCTAATGGACAGATGGATCTTTCTCTCAGGCTTGATACGTCAAAGTGAAAGTTTGGATGGAGACTCTGAAACACTGCCATATCTTATGTCTGGGTCCGATGGGAGATCAATGAGAGTCGTTGATCTAATCTAGGTCAACTCCCATATTTATTCAAAGTCGTTAATTCTCAACTTTTCCAAAAACACAAGTTTGAAATAGTTTGAACTCGACCGCTCGTTCAATCCCTACAATATCGATCACCTGTGCTCTGGTCATAAAATATACACATAGAATATGACAAGTACACACACATGAAGACATACTTTCATAAAACAAAATATGTATTCCATGGTTGAAGGAATGAAATTAAACATTTACGCTTTGTTCCTTCTCAACCTCTCGAGCTTTTGAAAACATATGATTTCAACACTCTTCACACTTTCTAATCTTTTCCTATTACAAAATTAATCAATATAAAATCAGATCTCTTGGTTATCTCTCAAACTAATCAAAATCCTGAACTATCTCAACAAGCCCTAAATCTAGAAATTTTGTTCCTAACTATCAACAACAACTCAATAACAATATAAACTATCAAACATAAGATATTTGCTAAGATGTCTTCTAGAAATATCTAGTTATTACAATAAAATAAAATTAGGGAACCAACTCTCTTGGTAAATTGTTTTGTGACCCTTTGGGTCAATCTCGAAATTTCACTTAGAAGATGCTCTTGCATTAGAATCTTGGGGAAGAAAAGAATTGTTCATGAGATATTCAACATCCTTGCCATACTTGGAGATTTATGTTGTTTTCATCTAAGTAGCATCTTCCTCTGGCTGATTATTCCACTTAATCAAATATTGGAAGTAGTCTTTACCTATGGTCCTTCTTGCCCCTTTCTTGTCCAATATTGTTTCAATCTCCTTGTGAAATGCCTTAGGAAACTATTATTTCCTTTCAATGGTCTGATATTTATCATTTACAGGTTCATTTGTAGAAACGCCTTATGTTTCCTTGAAAGAATACAAATATGCCACATTGAAGATTGGAGAAATTCTAATAATCGTTGGAAGTTCAATATTATATGCATTAGCAGAAAATTTCCTCAATATCCTACAAGGCCCAATATTATTCAGCTTCAATTTGTTGTAAGTCCCCACTAGAAACCTCTCTTTCCTCAAATATGTCATGACCAAACCACCAACCTGAAAATCTAGTTGTCTCCTTTTCATGTCTTCCCTTTGTTTATATTTACCATTGCTCTCCTGCAATCTTTGCTTGACACTTTCCTACAGCTCATGCATGCTTATTGCAAAATCCTCAACATCAACACTCCTTAATTCCCATTTTCCCAAATTTCTTAGCTCATACACTCCTCTTGGATGCATTCCACACACAATTTGGAATGGACTCATTCTTGTGCTCCTATTTGGTGAGTCATTATATGAAAATTCATCCTGAGAAAGCATATAGTCCCATTGCTTAGTATTTTCATGCACAAGACTCCTTAAAATATTCCCCAAACTCCTATTCACTACCTTTGTTTTCCCATCATTATGTGGGTGATAGGCTGAGATAAAACTGAGATTCGTACCCAATTTATTCCACAGGGTTCTCCAAAAATGACCTACAATTTTTTTGTAATGTCCCCTCTGTTACGAAATTAATGTAAATGAGCACAGTAGTGGTAATTTTATTTTTGTTTTTTAAACATCAACAGTTAGAACAAGTGATATGTGAAAATAACATACATCAATATTTACACATTCTATTTTCATCTTCATCATTTCACCGCAAGAATCAAATTCAACATTAAGATACTAATAGTTCTATTATATCACATCACGATAACAAGGATGTCTATCCACCCAACCTACCCTGCAAGGTTAGGACCCCCAAAACAAATAATCAATGCTCAAGTCCAGGATTCATCCGATTGATCTTGACCATTTAAGGTCTCAGGACTGGCGACTGTTCTGAAGAACATGAAGATATCTATTTCCATAACCAAATCAAATCTAGACTCAAGAGTAAAGTAACAGTAAGATTCTTGATCATAACCCAATTTAAACATTCAAGTACTCATTATTTTAGACAAGGTTTCCTTCCTTTAACAATTCAAGAAAAAAATTATTTCAACATCTAGATAATAAGCCTTCTCGTCATGAATAACATCATCTAATTAATATTCACCATTAATAATTATATTCCCTTGAGATAACATTAATTATTCACTACCTAAACAAAGTACCACTCCTATAAGAATACAATCCATTATTGTTCATTGTCTAGATAAAATAATTTAGGGCTTAAGATACCACACAAATTTATAATCATCATTTAACATTTTTCTTCCATTAATGAAAGTGAATAAACAACATTTTTTCACTATCTAACTAGAGTACAACAAGAGTTTACATGTATGCCCTATAATCACTTCCAATAATCAATCCTACCATACAAAAAAATTGAAATGTACATCATGCCAATTAACTTAATCACAAGTTCAAACCTCATTCATCAAAGCGCTCTAATATAAGGAGTCTTTGGAACTAAGTAAATAGTTACCACTAGGCAAAGAATTAATAAACAATAAACATAAATTCAAAGATCTTCACAATGGAGTTATAATACAACTTAGGATTAATATAATTTTTATCTAGTAACCAAATAGATATAGTTAAAATATATCGTTACCTACGGTGGGTAAGATATCAATTTATAACAAGGAAATAACATTTGAAGTTCAAAATAAAATTACAGGCATAAGTTTAATTCTCTTGTTCTAATCAACACTTCTTTTCTACTCAACGACGATCAAGGGTTCTTAATCTGGATGGAAAGGAGAGTTCGAACATATATTAGCATAAGGTGTACTGAGACACGTACGCAAGGAGAGCTTAGCGAATGGTAAATTAAACTACCATTCCCATAACTCATGCACTTTGGAAATCTTACTCGGATCTATAGGACTATCAGTGCTAACAGAGATACAATTTAAAGACTAAACCAAACAAACACAGTGAAGAACATAAGTAAACAATATCCACGATATCGCTTGAACTCCAGAAGTATCGGGTGGAGTTTAGGTTTCAATACAACCATCTAGAGTCAACTAAACGTTAATTAACCCAAGAGGCAAGTGAGATCTGCAGTGGATCTGGCCTTAGATAAAACACAACTCTTGTTATTTTATACCATTACTCACAGGAGTAAGGAAGATAACGATATTATTATTTGTTTACGAGGATTACATAATAGAGGCATTATAACTTGAATTCTCAAAAATGCATTATGTATCCGATGATCATATTAAATCGCATTCAGGAAATTAAAATACACAACGAAATTACGCTCCTAAAGTTTTCGATCGTTGTTTTAGTTTGCAGCGGCCCCATTTTTTAAATTCGAAACTACAATTTGTTTTTTTATTTTATTTGACAACATAAAAATAAAATAATTAACATGATGGCAGATCCAACTATTGGTATCCGGATGCCACTAGAGAATTAACGATCTTAAGGAAGATCGGTCCTCAATTAAATTAAACATCGTTTAACAACCCATAATCAGATTCAACTTCAATGAGCATATAACCACAGTCAAAATTATAATTATGTTTACAATGAAAACTATCAATTTAAATTCGGTGGTGCAATGCGCTTTAAATAAATCCAAAAAATTATATTTAAAAGAAAATCTGCACCTACAATAAAACACACAGTGACCACACAAAAATCGGATTCCTGAACTGCATTGGATTCGCACCCTTCTGGGCATATCAAATTGAAGGAAAAACAATCGAAGTCTGTTGCGATGCAACTACAAAATTTCTGGAATCGTAATACAGGTTCCACGCAAAATTTCAACTCCAAAATTCGTTTTAATTCCAAGAAAAATTTCAACTCAAAAATTGTTTTAATTCCAAGGAAAAATTCAACTCAAAAATCGTTTTAAGAATTTAACAATCCAACGATATTTAACTTTTAATCTGGGCGATGTCTGATACATATTCTAGTTCCATAAATATAACATGATACATAATCAAGAGCTTCTAGATTCATGATTGACATTAACTATTGTTTTAAAACACCATACAAATATTGATTCAAACTAACAATATAATTTACAATACCATTCGAGATTCCCAATCAGAATTGCAATAAAATCACAACGATAAAAAAATCCTCTAAGGATCGGATCTATCATTGAGTTGGTAGCAACAACAACAATTTAACTTCAAGAAGTCTAATTAGATTCTATAACTACTTAAACATTCTAATATACAATTTACCATACTACAATATATTTTAAAAATAAAATACTGGAACCAATGAAGACTTCGAGTTAAGGATGTTCTTTAATACTTGTGCTCCTTATGTACTCCAGCTTGCTAATCACCGAAACTTCACCGGTACCTCCCAGCCAATTCTATAGGTACTCTTCTTCCCCCTTAGCCCCTCGAGTCGCAAATGGGCCACACACAAGAAACCAACAAACAATAGCTCCAAGGTTTGCCTTGCAAGGAAGAGCTTCCACTCTTTCTTCAAGTTTGGTATCCCAACTCTCACAAGTAAAACACAGTCCACAAAATTTGGGCAACATAACATTACCAAGAATAAGTGATCATTTTTCCCTTCTTACACATTTGTTTTATAAAAAAATCCCTAATGAAACCTGTCCTCATGCACAAATAATTATTTTTTTAATTAATTTAAATAAGATTATTCACCCACACAGTTGTTACACTCTCCCCAAGTTTCACAAGTGATTACCATTTTTAATTCATTTAAAAATCCATTTTCCCTCACATTCCCCAATGTGTTCCTATTTTTGTTTTTAGTTGTCCCTTTGTTTCTCAAATTCTCATTAAATGAGTGTCTCCTAACTAGATCTTAGTTAGAGTTGGATTAGGAGTCTTCTTCTAGTTAGACAAGTGGTAGGTTGACTCAAGATTTTGTTCCATGTCTACTCTTATTCTCTCATATTATTATTTCTTCTATTTTAAAAATCCATTTTATTAATTTCATGCACACATGTGCAATTTATTTTTAACCTTTAAATTTTATTCCCCTTTTTCCTAGAGTTGGATTATATTCTCAAATATTTTAACTTATGTCATAATTCATTTAGTCCTTTATTTAAATTTAGACTTAGACTTAGGCTTAGACTTTAGTAGGATTTATATTTAATAATTTACTATTTAATTAAATATTTTATTCTAACAAGGTCCAATCATTTCAATGTTTTCTAGGGCACCTAGATTTATTGACTCGTTTTTTTAATTACGCGACATGCCCTTCAAGATGCCACACACCTTAGACTAGTTTTGGAAGTTTGTCCAACCCTTGGAGTCAACACTCCACTCGATCAACCTTGTGAGAGACTAAGGGATTATAAGGAATAATGACTCTGCCTTATTGGGCACCCATTAGAAATATTTGTGAGTGACTGTCTCAATCCTCCCTCATGACATTGTGGACCTCTCTAACTAGGTAATCATTAACCTACAAGTCAGACCACGACGAGAGTGCTAGTAGACTATAACATGGACGTTGTCACACCTCTCCCTCAATATATGGTTTATGTGCATGACCCCTTTACTCCTTATGTGAGTCGGATTAGCAAGCATCGTCAAGCCTGCATCCACTGACAAAAAAACTGTCAATAATCCATATACATAAATCATACTAAATCAATCATATATCACATGTGCGTAAAATAAAATACTCAAACAAATACAATCCACTCCCTGACTCAATCCGGAGTCCAAGGAAGTCCATTGATGACATCAACATCCATAACCTGTCATGTGTCCTACACACTCAGGAAAACTCATCAATAACATATGCCAAATATATATACATCAAAATAACAATAAGTCACAATACATCATCATCATGTATAACCCATAATCAAAACGAAATCACAATGTACCATAACCGGATCACTTGCACACAAGTGTCCTTAAAGATAAGTCAATAAAAGTGTGCTCAGTGGAACTAGATGTTACATAAGGGAAGATAATTATTAATGGTGAAAATTAATTAGATGATGTTATTCATGACAAGAAGGCTTATTATCTAGATGTTGAAGTATTTTGTTGCTTGAATTGTTAAAGGAAGGAAACCTTGTCTAAAATAATGAGTACTTGAATGTTTAAATTGCATTATGATCAAGAATCTTATTGTTACTTTAGTATTGAGTCTAGATTTGATTTGGTTATGGGAATATATATCTCCACGTTCTTCAGAACAGTCGCCAGTCCTGAGACCTTAAATGGTCAAGATTAATCGGATGAATCCTGGACTTTAGTGTTTGTTATCGCACAGTTTGTAGGAAACGTTTAGATAGCTGGAGTCAAGGCTCAAACTGGCGTAACAGGAGCTTTCCCCACCCACTGTCACCTCGATGGGGAGCTCTTTCTATTCTGGGTGGCTAATCCCAAGGGAGACATCCCTAGTAATCTGGGGTTCTGAAGGAGACGGATCAAGGTTTAATGCTTCAAAGGTCAAGGTAAGCCTTCCCTTCATAGATTACTGCCAAAATGATAGTCAAAAGAAGGTAATTCCACTGAGAAAAGCACTTGTTTGCGAGACAAGTCAAAAGAAACTAAAACGTGCTGTAGTGGTTAGTACTTCAAAATATCAGTGACTATCTTTAATACATATGAGCATTAATGAAAGTAATTATTGACGAAGTCAATGATTGCAATAAAAGCTTATATTTTATGTCACTTCTTCAATAAATACACAAGAGATACTGGCATTCAATGTGTAAAATCAAATCTTTGTATTATCACAATGCAAGTCTGCTCATATAAATATTGTTGTTGTGTCACTATTGCAGATTTAGGGTGACGTCAGCCCTAGTATTAGGCCAAAAATGAAGACAATGAGTAGGACGTTTTGTCAAACAAGCTTATGGATGTAATCAACAACTCAAGGTCTATCAAATAGATGACAATGTCAAAACGTTTTAAGGCCAAACAAGTTCTTTAACGGGTATGATGTCACCTATATTATTGGTGTTTTAGGGTTAGGGTTAGCTAGTCAAAGAGGTGGACGTTTTGACAAATCAACCAATGAAAATGCTTGAAACCTCTATGGCTACAAAGAGATGAGTCAGTCGCAACTTTTAGTCCAAACACAAGTTTAAAATAGGCAAGACGTCATCATCAATTAGGGTTAGTCTAGACGCTAGGGTTAGTTAGGGTTTCAAATAAAAGAGTTTGAAAGAGTTGTTCTAGCACATAAAACTCAACGTTTTTCTCTTAGACTAGTGCCTTGGGTAAATGGAGTCAAGTCGAGAGAAGCTAATGGCTTGGAGAGACTTAAACCTAAGGACAAGAAGGTTAGGATTAATGGTGCTGCAATGGCAGGGCCACCAAATCAAAACCCTAAGGGGAGGAGGCTCATTCCGGTGTAGCTAAAGCTAGGCCTCATGCTCCTTCCTCTTTCCTTAAGACTCTTTGGCAAAAAGAACTAGCTATAAAACATAGATCTATGGCTGAAAAGTGTTGCTTGGGGACAAGGCTTTTCACACCCTAGAAGCCAAACCCTAGGTGTAAAACAAATTAGGCCTAGGACGTCTTCTTTCTTCAATCTATGCTTCAAACTAACTCAGAAAAAAGAGAGGCTAGTGTAGCTATGGCTAGGCTAAACCTTCTTTAATCAATGGCTAAACAAGCTATTATCATGGGGACATAAATCCACGACCTACTTGTTTGTTGGCTCCCTAGGGTTTTAGTGATTAAGCAAATAATAACAATGTAACTATAAAAGTAAGTAATTCTACCTACAACCATTCAATAAAGAAGTTTTGCATGCAAAATTTACTTACAAATCAATGATGAGCATAATCAAACCCTAGTTGTAACACCTTCCAATGATAACAAGCACCATGCACATGCCAAAGATAATCCTCCAAGTGTAGCGCCTCAACTCCAAAAGACAAGAATAACCAAGACAAGAGCTAAAAGCAAGTCTCTCACAAGAGAGCAAGTTGTGTTCTATCCAAATGAGGCTAAAACGTCCTCAATTTATATCATCTCTGTGACCTTTAATTAACAAATAGGTCATTAAAAACAGCCGACAAGGCTGACTTTACAATATTTCATTATTTGTCACTTAAAATGCTAAAAATGTCAAAATAGAGCTAAAATGGGAGACGTTAGGCCCCTCTGAGGGACGTTGTCCCTTTTTGGGCATGATCAGCATCCAAGAGGCAAGA
The DNA here is from genome assembly GCA_009831015.1 of Picea engelmannii. Lineage (NCBI taxonomy): Eukaryota > Viridiplantae > Streptophyta > Pinopsida > Pinales > Pinaceae > Picea > Picea engelmannii. The sequence goes on along the minus strand of ML780033.1, from coordinate 2,779,430 downwards.
CGTTGGCCCCTCTAGGCCTCCTGCAAGGTACCACACATGCCACAAGGTCCAAACACACTACCACATCCTCCAGGAAACGTCCAGTCTGCCCTGGTGGCGTCCTGTCCATCAAAGCCATCATACCACCCGTAGGGGCTGATCCCCCATAGGTCAATCTCTGCCAAAGCGTCCTGATGAGGGCATCCTTCTTCTTCTCCATGCAAGGGCTTGTCACAACTCTGTCCTGCCTCTGCCATCCCAACAACCATTTGACGGGCTCTTTAGCCCCATGGAGGTCCGAGCTAATCATCTCCCCATGTGCACCGATCCTCTGGTACCTATCCGTCGGGCATGGTCCTGCACATCAAAGAATACGCCCTCCATGGGATCATCAGTCCTAGACATCATAGCAATGTAAATCATATCTCATCATTAAAGTTATCAAACATATGCATGAAATCCCTAACACATCATCTAAGAGCTCAAAGACATTACACAGATCTACTATACAAGGCTAAGGAAACCAAAAGAACAACCTATTGGGCTAATACCCACAAGAGATGGAAATTTTCATCAAAGGATTATTCAAGCCATGTTTTAATGAGGTGATATGGTTTTAGGGATGTCCAGTCATAGTAAGACCAAGGGATGGTGTTGTCTGTGGGTGCCTTTGTAGGAGGCGAGCTGTACCCGTCATGGATGCATTTTTTCCAAGCCCTTTTATTGTCTTATCTTTCTTTTATTGTTTTTTACTACAAGGTCTGATGAAGAGGACACTGCCTTGGCTTGGTGGCCAGAGCTGACAGCGTTACCCACTAGTATCTTCGCAGAAATGAGAAGGCTGGCTCATGATGAGACCCCCTTTCNGGTGGCAATGTCATACTGCTAAATACCTATGAACATAATGGACCGACTCGTGATGAGACCTCCCATCCTCTTGGTTAAGTCTTGCATTTATTAATCTTATCATTTTTCTTAGGGTCCCTTATTTTCTTATCGAGAGGCTTTTTATTGCCTTCTCGGGGATCCCTTGGGCGAAGCATCTCTAGGATTTATTTCCTATGGCTTTTATCTTTTACCAGTTGCTTTTACCCCCTGGGCCTTTAGCCCCTTCTTCCCACAAGACAAGATGTACCCTGGAAGTTCATCCTAATGGCCAGACTAGGGGAATGGGATGGATGAGCGGGGTATAAGATGAAAAAGTGATAAGATGGTGGGAGCGGACGATGGCTCTGCAAACCCCCCTTGGTGGCTAACCAAAACCCATGAATAACAGCTTGCTAAGTTGCCTCATCAATCACCCCAACAATGGTCAAGTGGATTAGTTTAAGATCCAAGTAATCATCCGAAATGAAAGGAACCTAATGCATATATAAGAAGGTTATAACAATCAAATATGACACATACCATGATACCTCGGACCAATTACCTCATGGAGCAAGAACCCTCTCCAATGCAAGCCCAGGCCGGTGGTGATGGAAGCTGCTACTGCTGATAGGACAAGTCTGGCTGAGAAGAAGAAAGATGGGCCCTCCAGGGCCATGCTCAAGTCACTCCTACTCTCGGTACTCCATGTCTAGGACCATGTGGACCTCGAGACATGATCTCCTAGTTATCCCTAGATATCGGGGATAACATCTGGCTCCAACTCGGGGACATGTGCTAACTATAGAGCGCATGAGAACCTCAACAATCTTTGGCATAGACCTGTGACCTGCTCACACTTGACAAAAGGGAATCAACGACAAAAGACAGGGTGGTATTGCCACCCCGTAAAGCAATAGCATATACATAGTAAATGTGCATATAAGGCAGTACAATAAGAAACAAAAAAGATGCATATATAATAGAAAAAAAACAATGTGGTATAATACACGGAAGTGGTTACTTACCTGTATGATCATGTCCCACCACCCTGGTGGGGTTTAAGGAGGCGTCCACTAATGGGTAATGGGCGCCTTATTCCTTCTAAGGTAGACAGATAATATGAGTCATCCACTGATTCCATTCTGATTTCGAAAGGTCCGAGCCATGATTGTATACTTCCCTTTGCATTAGTAGGCTCTCCTTTCTGAGTATCCCACATCCACACTAATTCTCCCTTCTTGTATTTCTGAATCTTTCGTTTCTCATTTTCTTGAAGAACCCTTGTGTATTGTACTGAGGGAGGTTGGTGGGTTTCCGGAGTAAATGCTTCTTGTTGGGACGGGTGTATTTGAACCTCGTCTTCATTCTTTGGTCTTTTCAATATTTTGACCATCCCCACTTCTTTGTTTTGAAATTGGTCTAGAATTTGTTGATATTCTTCTTTCTTGGGCCACTCAATCTGGTCAAACTTTTCTTTCGTAGTAAAGGGCATATCTTCCGGAGAGTATTCTTGAAGAGTTTGTATTACATCCTTTTGCGGTTCATTTTTAGTAGGGGTAACATCATGCACATGAGTTCCAGTCAGTTGTACGTTGAGCAATCATCCAGTTGTCCCATCCTTCAATGGTAGTCGCAAAAAGGTGAGATCCATTTCCAGGGACCCTCCTATCATTGCACCAAACTTTCTAGACAAAAGCATTCCCCACACATCCGGGACATCAACGACTATTATGTCTATGTAAACTATCTAGTCGTACTTCAATGTTCTCAATCACACCATGTGTGGGTACAGACTTGGATTCAAATCCACAAACATTTCTATAAGGCCTGGTTACCTTCAAGCCCATTTGCTGCATAACCTTGAGAGACATCATATTTTCACCAACACCTATATCCAATATGCAATTATTGAGGTATTTATTGTTCATGGCAAGAGTCATGAAGAAAGGAGGATTCTCACCGTAGTGGATCCTGAAATGATTTGCTTGCAGCATGATTGGGGGGCCCTCAGGCTCTGGCGTTCCTGAAAAGAAGTTGTTGAAACGCTCTTTTATTGTTGGGATCTTAATGGCTTCTTTTAGAGGAACGTTCACATGCATCTTCGCCAAAGCTCCTTCCAAATCAAAATCAAGAGTAATCTTATCAGCTTTGGGTTTCTTGGGAGGAGGAACTTCATAATTTTTTGATTGATTACTTGTAGACTGGTTTGGGTTCCTTCTCCGATACACCTGGACTTCTTGCTTCTTTAGCTTCTCTCGTGATTCTAGGTCCAAGTTGTTGATTATTTCTAACCTTGCCGCTCTCGTTGCTTCCTTTAGGGCTTGTTGATGCTCTTCATCAGTGATGTTTATTTGAGGGCATTCAAAAAAGTCAAAAGTGTTGACTTGTTGTTGGTCAGCATTATAAGGACACTCATCTTCCCAATGTGCTTCACTGCATTCCAGACACCAGGGGTTCTCATCCACAGCATTTTCGGATGCCAAAGTATTTGGGACTTCATTTTCATTCTTCGGTTTGTAATTTTGATTTCCCTTTTGAAATGGCCCCTTGAAAGAAGGTCTAGGTGCCTGGGTCTGGGACCTTTCAAGTCTCACAATCCGGTTCATCATTTCCTCTTGATTCTTCATGATGCTATCTACTGAAGCTTGTAGCTTGCTGATACTGGTGCACAGATCTGAAGCAGGCTCAGCATTGTGGACTGTTTTCTGCTTGACATCTATCTTCCCCCTTGGGTTGGCAAAAGGCTCAATCTTAGATGACAGAAGGTTCTCTTCAATCTTGGTTGCAAGTTCTTGAGCTTCTTGAATGGATTGAGGATTTTTGTCTCTAAGAAGGTACCCTAATTGGCCATTGAAAGATCTAGTATAAAGGTGTACAAGATAATCATCTTTCGGTTGATGGCTTGGGGGAATTCGCTGGAATGCGGCTTCAAATCTGGTATGAAACTCCCTTATTGATTCATTTTCAAGTTTGGCAATCCCATATAACCGGGTAAGTAGCATGTTTGGGTCTTCTTTGATGCTCCACCTTTTGAGGAAAATCTCTTCAAGTTTATCCATGGTTTTAATACTCCCATCAGGTAGGCTGAGATACCAACGTCTTGCAGCATCA
>ML780033.1:2739839-2766391 GCA_009831015.1 Picea engelmannii | reverse complement strand
AAATAAATAAAAAATAAATAAAAAACTTGTGTAAGTGCTCTGACTTCTGTTGTCTTTGGATACATGTATAACAACAACACTTCCCAAGTTGAATTTAGAATAACAAATGTTCGAAGAAAAAAAATATATGTTTCCATTATTTAATTAAAGAATTCACATGCAACTTTTCTTTGTGATAGGCATAGTGGAGAAGACCTCGTCATTAGTGAAACAAAGATATTTTTTTATTTTTATTGAAGCATAATTTTCCTTAGAATCTTGGTTTCGATTTAAATTGCTTCATGAGTTATTCTAGCTAAGAACATCATCAAAGTCAATAGTTATCAATATTACATGATTTTCCATGAAGATGGCTTAAGAAGATTGCATGATTGATATCAAATGCAACACTTGAGATCAAATCCATGAGCTACTAAACTATTGAGTCTAGTTAGTGCCAACTTGAAGAAGTTTCCTACAAAGAATTTTTATGATTTTATGTTTAATGAGAAACTATTATTGGTGATGAAGTCTTTCAATGATAAGATATTTTAGTAAGAGAATGAACTCTAAATTTTGTAATTAACCCATGAAACAAAATTATATAATGCTAAAAATATAAATCATGAAATATTTACAAACAATAATATAAATAGTGGAAACAATGTAAGGAAATAAAAAAAAAAAACGGAGAAGGAGAATTAATTAGGAGAGGTTAACTCAATGGCTCTCCATGATTGAAACATCAGTTTAAAACTCTAACTATGAAGAAGTCAAAAGTGAAAAAAGGAAATATAAGGAAACAAACATTGTTTTAAGAAACAACTATCCAATTAGAAAATATAATTAAAATAAAATAAGATGTGACTCTTTTTAATTTTGAAATAAGTTTGGAGATCAGATATTTCTCCCTAAAACTTAGAATTAATTTTGCAAAATATTTATTACATTTTAAATTTTCTAAGTTAAAGAAAAGCATTAAAAAAAAATTGCTTTTGCATTGCATCGCATGTAGTCGTAACGACAGGGGTTGTTACATATGGTATCAGAGTCGGTTCGACCCACAACTTGGGATCACTACGAGTTCCATTGATTTGATAATTGATTATAATGTTGCTAATTAAGTTGACTTGTATTCGTGCAGGTAATCATGGTTAGAGGACGTCATGGAGGCAGACGACGGGGTGTTAGGGGAGGAGGCATGACGCCCCCAATAGCATCCATGTCTGAGGTTTCTAACCCCGAGGGGGACGAACAAGTTGTCGGGCAGGAAAAAATAGCGGTGGGTGATGTGGTTGGGCTGATGAGGTCCTTTTAGTGGATGTGTGAGGCATTGATCAATTGTTTGGATAGGGATGAGGCCAGGGTGCCGACACCCCCTGAGGGTCCACCGTGCGCTTCAGTCGGTACTGGTAGCATTCACGGTGAACTCGAGAAGGTCAAATTTCTCGAGTTCTTTGGTGCCCCGGACGGTGCAGCCGCCGAGGCATGGTTGGAGAATATGGAAATGTGATTTGTGCTTTGCGAATATACCTCCAACATGAAGGTCCGTATGGCGGTCTTTCAACTGAAGGGGAGTGCTCTTCTATGGTGGAAGACGCTCCTGCCACAATTGAACATGGTCGTCAAAGACGTGTCATGAGAACTGTTCGAGGAACAGTTCTGAGAGAGGTATCTATCAGAGGAATTCATTGAGAATCAGCTCAACGAGTTCAATGCCTTGTGACAGGGAGTTCGTACAGTGCCCGACTACAAGGCATGTTTTATGGAGCTGCTTCGATATGCTCCACACCTGAATATCGAGAAACTTAAGGTCAACAGGTTTCTGTTTGGTTTTAATGTCAGCATTTGTGCAAAGGTTAGGATTTGGATGCCTCAAACCTTGCATGATTTCATTCAGAAGGCCCTTATAACAGAGGAGGAGCTTATCAGCGGGGTTCAGAGCAGGACTCCAGCGAGACTAGCAGGGCAGGTGTCATCTGGTGCGCAGCAACATCAGACACCAGCTAGACATTTGCCACGATATCGTGGCTTCCAGAGAGGATCCAATTTCACTACACCTCGACGACCAACGCCTTAGCAGTGGACTCCTTACCGAGGGCACAGCAACAGCAGCAGCATCGATCGCAGCAGCAGCAACAGTTTAGGCCTGGTCAACAGAACAAACTAGGGTTCCAGGCCGGTGGGCCGTCAGCTTCTACTTCTCGTACCAGGAGTACTAGACCGAAGAAAGGGTGTTGGGCATGTTTGGAGCCACATTACCAGCGTGATTGCCCAATGGAGAGGACTAGAGCATCTGGATCATCCAGACCCACTACCGTGGGAGAGTTGGGAAAGGCCCATCGGATTCATGCAGCAGTGAATAACCGCCAGGAAGAGCACCAGTTGAATGTGCTCGAGACGTCAAGTACTATCGTTGACTAGACGCTTAGTATTTTGATAGATTCTAGTGCTATAGAGAGTTTCGTATCTAATGCAGTGCTAAAACAAATTAAGGTAAAGGCATTCAAACAGGACGAGTTTAGCTTTGTAGAAATGGCTTTAGGAGCCAAACAAAAGGTTGGAGGGAAGGTTACGGGTTGTAGCCTTAGCCTAGGAGAGTTTGTCACCAGGGCCAACCTGTATGTCATGATCTTAGGATCTTATGACATCGTGATCGGTATGGACTGGTTGGAATCGCATGAGGCAATACTCAACTATAAGATGAAATGGTTAATCTTGGTCGATGATGAGGGACAGAGACGCGTGATTGTAGGTTGGAACTAGGGAGTTTCCCTGAGGTTCATCTCTTCCTTCCAGCTATGGAAGAGCATGCACAAGGGATGTAAGCTTTATGTGATCCATGTGTTAAACTAGAAGGGAGTTGCAGAAGGTCTAGAAAACCTTTCGGTGGTGAGAGAGTTTACGGACGTCTTCCCTGAGGAGTTACATTGGATGTCATCAAAGAGGGAATTGGAATTTACCATAGACCTAAAACCGGGGATTGAACCGATAGCAAGAACACCTTATAGGATGTCGACCCCAGATTTACAGAAGTTGAGAATGCAACTGAAGGAGTTGTTGGACCTAGGACTTATACATCCAAATGTGTCACCATGGGGTGCGCTTGTTATCTTCATATGGAATAAGGATGGGTCGTGGAGACTTTTCATTGACTACCTTCAATTGAACAAGGAAATGATCAAGAATCAGTATCTGTTGCCAAGGATTGATGAACTGTTCGATCAGATGAAAGGCATGAAAGTGTTTTCAAAGATCGACTTGAGATCCAGGTATCACCAGTTGCGGATCAAAGAGGACGACATCCCTAAGACCGCCTTTAAGATGAGGTTTGCACATTACGATTTTACTCTTTTACCTTTTGGACTAACAAAAACCCCTAGGGTATTTATGAGTTTGATGAATGGGGTGTTCCGTGAATACTTGGACAAGTTCATCCAAGTATTCATTGACGATATTTTGATTTACTCTCGGACAATGGAGGAGCATGATGAGCACTTGTGCTTGGTACTACAATGTCTATGAGAGAACAAATTGTATGGGAAATTGTCTAAATGCCTGTTTTATCAATCGAAGATTCACTACTTAGGGCATGTCATCTCCGACGAAGGTATCATGGTGGATCCAACAAAGGTTGAGGCTATTATGGAATGGCTTGCGCCGACGAATGTCTCGAAAGTTCGTAGCTTCATGGGTTTAGTGGGATACTATCGACGGTTTGTCGAGGGTTTTTCAAAGATAGCAAATCTGATTACGGAATTGCAGAAGAAGAACAAGAATTTTGTTTGGACCGAGAAATGCACAGAGGCATTTTGGAGGCTCAAGGAGTTGTTGACAACAACACCAATTCTAAAGGTCCCTGACATGGATGAGGACTTCTTGGTATGCACTAATGCATCAAAGGAAGGCTTAGGCGGAGTCTTGATGCAAGACGGTCGAGTGATTGCTTACATATCAAGAAAGTTGAGAAGGCATGAGGAGAAATATGCGATGCATGATTTGGAGTTGTTAGCCATTGTATATTCCTTGAGAGTTTGGAGACACTACCTTATTGGAAAAAAATTCGAACTAAAAATGGACCACTATGGACTACAACACATCTTTTCACAAAGCGAATTGAACGCGCGACACCGGTGTTGGTCGAAATTGCTTAGTGAGTATGATTTTGAGATTACTAACATAAAAGGTACAATGAACAGAGTGGTGGATCCATTGAGTCAGAGACCACGCATACTTTCGGTGATGCCTCTTTAGAAGAATCTGCGTGAAAATATTTTAACTTTACAAAGAGACAATGACTGGTACAAAGAGGTCAAGGATTTTATCAGAAAAAACACAATGATGCTGCCAAAATTTGAAGGATTTACTATGGACAACGACGGATTATTGAGATTTAAAGGTCGAATTTACGTACCGCCCAATGACGAGCTGAGGAGTTTGATCCTAAATGAGGCTCATAGAGCAGTATATATGGCTCATCCTGGAGTCACGAAGATGAGGGCAGACCTTAAACCCTTATTCTTCTGGAAAGGAATGAAGGCAGACATAGTCAATTATGTGGAAAGATGTATAGAATGTCAGCAGGTGAAGGATGGACATAGACATCTGACAGGATTAATATAGCCACATGCAATTCCAGAATCAAAATGGGATGTCATTTCAATGGATCTCCACTAACGACAAGGAGACACGACTCGATTTTTGTGGTAGTTGACACTTTGACGAAGAGTGCTCATTTTATTCCTGTGCATACAACGTATCAGGCACATGACATAGCTATATTTTTCATCAGCGAGATTGTGAGGCTGCATGGCGTGCCTAAGAGGTTTATATCCGATCAAGGATTGATGTTTACTAGACAATTTTGGACTAGTTTCCAAGAGGCCTTGGGAACCCAACTTAACTTTAATACTGTGTATCACCCGGAGACAGACGGGCAGACCGAACGAACAAACCAAATCTTGGAGGACATGTTGCGTATGTACGTGATGGACCAACAGAAGCATTGGGAATAATTCTTGCCACTAGTAGAATTCACATATAACAACAGTTATCAAAGCACCATTAAGATGGAGCTTTTCGAGTTTATTTACAGGCGACTGTGTCGGACGCCATTGAGTTGGGATCGGCTTGAGGATAGGTTCATGGTGGGACCAGAAGCGATCCAAGAAATGGAATATCAAATGCAAACAATAAGACAAAGGATCAAGGAAGCACAGGATCGAAAAAAGAGTTATGTCGATGTGCATCGTGTCGCTCGTAGTTACGAAGTTGGCAATTGAGTCTTCTTGTGGGTGAAACTACATAAGAGTTCGATCAAGTTTGGAAAGGGTGATAAAATATCTCCTAGGTTCGTGGGACCTTTTGAGATTGTGTAAAAGAAGGGGCACGTGGCCTATTAACTAGCCTTGTCTGATTCTTTGAGGCGTATGCACGATGTTTTTCATGTATCTATTCTGATACATTATATTAGTGATCCTACACATGTTATTGACATGAGTTCCTTGCAGGTATCTGACGAGGGTGCACTCACAGTGGAGCCAATACGCATTCTAGACCATCGCATTCGACATCTACGACGTCGAATAGTAGATCAGGTCAAGGTCCAATGGGACAACTATAGTCCACACTCGGTGACCTGGGAGGACGCATATGATATGCACCAACATTTTCCATTTTTGTTTGATAGATAGACTTATGATATTGTGATACACTTTATTTCGACACTTGTATACTGTGAAACTTCAGGACGAATTTTATACCAAGAGGGGTGTATGTAACATCTCTCTCTTGCGCACACTGAGCGAACTTATTCTTTGAGGACACTTGCGTGCAAGTGATCTGGGATATTATACTATTGGTCGTTTTGATTATGATTATGGGATATTATGGATTTGATGATATGTTATTTCGTTGTATTTACATAGACAGGTGCTATTGATTGGGTTCTCCTAATTGTGCAAGACTTTGTACATTGAGTATGAAAAGGCATCGATGAAACCCCTTGGACCTTCAGTAATGTACTTTTATTGTGTTAAATTGTATGTTTAATCAGCGTAACACTATCCAGATATTTTATTTTTATCTTTCGGAAAATTGTCTTGTTGAGCCCATTGTTTTATGATCAGAGAAATTAGAGTCATCCTGGCCTTATGCTCATTGTATTTTGAATTTATTTCCCATGGTGAACCCAACCTTTGATTGCAATGAATTCTCTGTGTTTGTTTTTATTGATTAAGTCCTCACAGATCAACTCAACTCAATTTAGAGAGGAGTACGATCTGGAGAATGTATGTCACACATGGCACTCCCATGTGGACTTCTAGAGGCTACTCCCTCTAGAAACACTAGGGTCAACTCCCCATAGTGTGTGATGTCAAGGTCAACTCCCTTGAAATGTCCTCATGTGCTCTCCACATGGGACTTGTCCTCATGCGATCTCCACAAGGGACGTTGGGATATAATCCCAAACACACTTATCAATTCTTGGATAAGTGTCCCACTTATCCCTTCTCGGATAAGTGTCATCACAGATCAACTCAACTCAGTCATAGAGGAGTACGATCTGGAGAATTTCTCAGGAAGCTGCAAACATCAACACTCCCTCTTAGCAAGGGAGGCATTCTCTGCCACACCAAGTCTATCACAGAAGTACTTGAAATTTTTCCTAGTTTGGTAATAACATTAGCAACCTAATCATATGTAGGAAGGTATTGCACCAGTACTTCCTTCCTCTACACCATGTCTCGGATGTAATGGTACTTGATCTAAATGTGGTTCGATTTGTCATGAAACACTAGATTCTCTGAGATCTTCATACAACTTTGGTTACCATAATGAATAATGGTGGAATCCAACACATGTTCATATAAATATGCAAGGATATTTTGAAGCCACACTACTTCACAGACTGACATACTTAATGCAATGTATTCTACTTTTGTTGTACTCAAAGCCACATAAGTATGTTTCTAGCTACACCAGGAAACCATGGAAGATCCCAAAGTGAAGCAACACCCTAAGGTACTCTTTCTATCCATTGCGCTCCTTGCCCAATTAGAGTCAATATATTCCTACCATATCATATCAATAATGGAAGTATATCTCAAACCATGTCCAATTGTGCCTCGTAGGTATCTCAACACATATTTTGCAGTAATCCAGTGTGTCTATCTTGGCTGAATCATAAACTGGCTAAGTGCACTCACTTCATAGAAAATATTTGGTCTAGTTTTAACCAGATACATCAATGATCCAATCAACTATTTGTACAGGGTCAGATCAATCTCATTAGAATCGGAAGAAGACACTTATTTTCTTCAAATTCATCACCATTGGTGTAGTCATAGGCTTACAATTCAACATCCCAAATGTCTTCAATATCTCAACTGTGTACTTCCCTTGACTCAGGAAGATCTCATCAGTTCTCTGCCACACCTCTAGTCCCAAGAAGTAGTGCATCATACCAAGTTCATTCATCTCAAAATCAGAGGCCAATGCATACTTGCATTCAACAATAAGGCTCTTATTACCGGTGAGGAGTAAATCATCAACATAGAGGACCAAAATCAGGGACTCATCATTAAAAGTCTTGTAGTACAAGTTGGGATCGACAACAGTTTTTCTAAATCCAAAACTCATCAAGTGTCCATCAATTCTCGCATACCAAGCTCAAGGTTACTGCTTGAGTACATACAAAGCCTTCTTCAACCTACACACATGAGACTCCTTCTCATGTATCACGAAACCATCTGATTGCTTGATGTATACTTCTTCCTCAATCTCTCCATTGATAAAGGTTGTATTTACGTCCATCTGATGTACTCTCCAACCCATGGATGTTGCATGAGAAATAATCATCCGGATAGAAGTGTATCGAGCAATAGGAGAAAATGTCTCCTCATAATCTATTCCCTCCACCTAAAAGAATCCTCTAGCAAAAAATCTCATTTTGTGTTTCTCGATGCTCCTGTCAGCTACATTTTTTATCTTATATATCCACTTATAAGTCACTACAAACTTCCCCTCAGGTCTTGGAACAATATCCAACACATCATTCTTCATGATGGATTGATACTCCTCCATCATGGCATCTCTCCATATTGGCTTACCATATGCCTCCTCATAACAGGAAGGCTCATAATCAATGATGTGGCTCATAGCTGCAGCATAGAAAAAATATATTTAAGGCCTCTTTCTCTATCGGAAGATACCATGAGGAGTTGCATGTCCTTTTGCTTCTTGTAGAGTCTGACGAGCCCGTGCAAGTATATTTCGACCTATTGCAATATCTCTCAGAACATTAACTGGAGCTACAAGATCAATGGTATCAATTTGATCAATTGTCTCCCTCTGAAACGGAATGTCATCTTGGACCATATTTGACATATAAAGGTTTCCTCATGAAACCAATGTCTAATATATATCGAGGTTCCCTCATGGACTCAATGTCTCACAAGACATATCGAGGTTTCCTTGTGAAACCAATGTCTTGGTTCATTCATCTGACCATCTGAGGCCCATCAATATGAAGTCTACACCATTTTTCTCGTGTGTGTGTTGAATCCTGGCTGCTTCATCTACACCATGTCTTGGATGAAATCTTGCGAGAAGCCTCTGAAGCCTCACTACTTCCATGACTTGCGTAATTGTTTGTGATATATTCTACCTTTGTAGTACTGACTGCTATAGAAATCTTATTCCATGAATCCCGACTGATCTCAAGTTGAGGCAACACCCTCTGGTGTGCTTTTTGTCAACGACACTCTCTCCTTGGTCAGAACTATATATCTCTGCAGTGTTTCTTCATCTCCTGAGACATATCCAATTGTACCACACTAGTACACTTACTTTGCTATAACTTATTCTGCTCAAATAACAAGATGAATTAGGGTGCTTACTGCAAAGCATTATTTGGCTCTTTTCTTTGAGAGTAGGTCCTCCACTCTATCTACAGCTACTCCCTCTGGATTCTGCTACTGCTCCCTCTAAGACTCTGTAACTATTAAACACTGAGACTGATAGTGGCTTCTCTACTTTTTCAACAACTACCCTCCTCTGGGACTGCTTTGTATGGCACTGGCTCCTCCACTCTCTCCTGGAACACACTGATGTGGTTGTTCTCCTTGATAATGAAGAAATTTACGACATTTGTCATCATTATTTGGACATTGAATGTCCCACATACACAAATCTAAACCGACTTGTCTCACAGGTACTTCAAAAACCCTAAAAGTTATGTTCAGTTATATGTGTCTTGAATGGTCAATGTTAACCTTATTGTATTTATGTTCTTTTACTCTTTAAAAGTGAGGTGACATTTCTTCAATTTAGTGACCATTCTGAAGCTCATTTTAAGTGGTTTTACAAGTCATTTATTCATTGACCGCATCCCTCCGATTTGATGGTTCCTTGAATGTCGATGTAACAGAGTTCCAAACAAACTTGGTCCCATATCCCCAAATCCACTTTATGCTTTCATCTTATGCCCCCGTAAAAAAAATGGCTAATACATAAATTGATTTGGCTAACTTATTTCGTACGATAAAAAATGCAGGAGTATTGCAGCATGCAAAGAGAAAATAACATATGAGAGCCAAGAGAATATTGTGGGGACTATAGAATTGATCGCAGTCACGTTCCCATGAGAACTCGACCATTTTCTTCTGTAATTTTGTTTTTGAATGTAATGTTGCTTCCACCAGATCCCTTCACGGGTTCCTTTTGTTCGTTATCCATTTTTCTCCACCAGACATACCTCTTTATATATCTCTTGTTCTAGTAGACACCTTTTTAAGTTTTTTAGAGCTACCTTGAAGTTTTTAATTCATTTCTCTTTTGAACTGCTTTAGGATATTTTTTTGGCCAATGGGAATCATGAGCACGTGGTCGACCCTTTTGACGTGGCAAAATTGGACCAAGTTGATGGATTATGTTTATTCAATGCATCAATTGTAGTAACTACATATTTATTCTTGTAATTATACAATGATGAATATAATGTAATCCTGGTCGTTTAACTATTTTGAAATTCAACTCTTCCACTTGATGCTTCATAAAAAAACATTGAGAAAACTTCAAGATGTAAAATAAGAATATTAATATCATAAAATAGTCTACAGATAAAATAAAAATATTGATAAATTTTATTATCACCTGCAACAAATTTATAATATAATGAAAAAATAAGTTGATCTTTTAATTATTTTTAAGAAATAACATAAAAGAAAAAAACATATAAAAAAATTATACTTTAAAATACAACATTGAGTAAACTTTTACAATTCAAAATAAAATGAATAAAAATATATGTTTTTGAGTATACACTTGTAGACTAAAGAGATGAAAAACGTAGGAAAAAATAATGTTTAACTAGTAGAGGGTGAACACGTCCAACCTTCTTCACAAAATGAATTCATTGCACAAAAAGTCAAACAAAATATAAATGCTTATTTTTAACAGATATACGATTGAAACGACAAAAGATCCAATATTTCATAATCGTATCTAAGATGACTGGAAAAGTTGAAACAATACCATATATGATTCGTTTGTTATGGGAAAATCCATAATTTTCAGAGATCAAATCGATCATCATTTCCCAACCATGGGGTGAATGAAACCCAATACATAGATCGGTTGCTAAAAGAATGAGAAAAACTTTCATTGTATCACTCAGACAATAGAAGAATTCTTGGATCCAAGAATTTATAATGGCAAGTTTATTCTTACCCAGAATGAGATAAGCACTTATAAAAGAAAAACCTATTAGATTTGTTAATAAATGTGAGATTATATGAATACAATCTTCATTGTACATTTCAAACTTATATGATGATGATGATGATGATGATGATGATGACAACGATGATTAACGTCCACTACAACTAAGTTGGTCTATCATACCTTAAGAGGGTAAGTGATTACTTGTGATTCTTTAGAATTTTGTTTATGTGCATGAAAAGCATTAAGAGAAGCTTTCCAAGATCACCAAAGTTTTGTTGAGTTAAGAGGTTAGGAAGGTTAGTAGAGTGACACATTTTTTAAAATGAGATCTAATATGGGTATAGGCTGGATAATCTAAGAGAAAGTGCTTTTCATCTTCAACCTTCTTAGTGTCACAAAGGTGACATGCTTTTTCATCCCATGGCATTTTGGGAATCAAACAACACCCAGTTTCACTATGGAGCTTGTGAGAATTTGTTCTTTTCTTAGCAATGCTTATTTTTTTCTTTACACTTGTCAAAACAGATAGATAATTTTGATCTTCTAGATTATGGTTGATTACATCATTATAATACCTGAATTTCATTTTTTCCTCTAACTCTTTAGCACACCACATTTTCTCCTTAAATTTTGATTTGATGATATTTTTAATAGTATCTTTATTTTGCAAAATGGTGTCTTCCATGATTCCCCAATAGTTTAGCCATGACCGAGCATCTTTATGGCATCCTCGCTTGAGTTGATGGTGATTACGACTCGATTTTGAAGCAATTTTAGGAATCCTCTTGTCTTCCATGTTGTTTAAATTGTTCTTGTACATTAGGTATCTAGTCATATTTGTGCTCTCAATGGGGGAGAGGCTTGTTTCTAAGAGGAGGATGGGATAGGGCATATTTCCTTTAATTTTGAGATTTTAGGTTATAAAATTCTTTTGTATTTGTTTTATATTTCTCCAGGATTCACGAGAGATACTACAACCCCATACTTCACATCCATAAAGAATAATAGGTGTAACAAGAGTCTCAAAGAAGAGTTTATTCTTATCCCAAATCCTAAGATCGACTGATTTACAATTGTTTTCAAGCCCATAATAAGCTTTCCATCCCCCAATAATCCTTTTCTCAATACTATAATTCCAGTTGAGCTTGTGGTGAATATCAATTCTAAGATATTTGTATAAAGTCACTTCCTCCAAGTTGTTGTTGTCATATACAAAGGTATTATAAGTGATCATATTGGATTTAATAATCATGACCTTAGTCTTATCAGTATTAACAATCATACTCATATTGGAGCAAAAATCCTTGAGGATTCTTAGTTGGTTTTCAAGATCACGGGGACTCCTTTACATAAGAAAGATATCATCGGCATAAAGAAGAATATTGATGACTATACCAATAAGAATAGGGATGACACAACTTGTTCTTTCCAAGCAATCTTCTAACTTGTCAATGTATATGCCAAAAAGGGTAGGGGACAAGGGACAACCTTGTTTGACTCCAATATTGTAGTTAATATCTTTCGAACAGCCATTAGTGTTTTTAAATTTAGAAATAACGTTCTCATACATCCTTATTGCAACATCCCTCAACTCAAGAGGCACTTTTATCTCTTCCAACCTATTCCAAAGGTTTTTTCTAGGAACCATGTCAAAAGATTTTCTAAAGTCCACAAAACAAAAAAAAATATTGGTTTTATATTGCGGAACTCCTCTGTAATGATCCTAAAGGTAACAAGATGGTCCACAGTTGAATGATATCTCCTAAACTTGGCTTGGCCTTTAGCTCTTTTACCATGACTTTCTAGCCAAAGGCTAATCTTCTTTTCCAAAATAATTTCATAAACCTTGGCTAAAATTGGGCTAATCATAATGGTCCTATAATTAGAGGGAATGTTTTTATCCCCATTTTTTAAAATAGGAACAAGGAGGCTATGCGTCCAGGTTTTAGGGAAGCCCTTCTTGACTACTAAATTGAAGAGCTTGTGTATGTGAGGATATCCCTCTATATACTTATGATATCCCTACCAGGGAAATTTCCTATAAAATCAGAGTTTTCAATTCCTCTCACTTGATATAGAGGACCTCACTTAGTCTCTCCCAATTCACATATTTACTCATAGGAATATTAAATGACTTAGCTACTCTGTAAGCCTACAAAGAGGTTGTACAAGGATTATTGCTAGTTGTCCCTGCACAAAACTAGGTATCCAATTCTTCACTATGTTCCTTAGGAATTCTCTACAGTTCTTCTTAATTATATCTTTAAGGAATATGAAGATAACACATATCCCTTCCCCATTGTGTATTTAATATACCCATTTCTACACAGAATTATCCCTTAAGTCCTTTCCTAAGTCTTCATTTGAATTTATGTCATACAATTCTCAAACCTATTATGATTTTGCTTCAACTCGGATATTACCTTGCAGTAACAATGGATATTTGGGACTTTTACTCATTCTGGAGTCCCCAACCTAAGTATCCATAACATAGTTACAATGCTTAATCATGTTGGCCGATCACAATTGAGGATCAACAAATCAACCTCGTCTTCCCTATGCTCATTCTTTTTCCTTAATTACCAATGCACGAGTTTTATTAAATCCTCCATCCTAAATGCATAAATGCTCCCATAATCCTTATGGTCAAAGATATGAACCAGGGTTATAACCTTTGAGCACTTATTTACAATAGAAGTGAACCTGGGAGTTTGCCTCTCTTCCACATGACCTCGGCTATGTCCCTAGGATATTTCACATTTGTCAAAGGGTGGGTTTATAAACCACTAGATGAAACATGAAGGCACACAATTTTGACACATAGATATGTTGAAACACGGTGGTTTCACTTTTCGAAAATCACTCTGAAATTAACTTTCATGCAGCTTTGAAATGCGAGACCGATCTGGAACATCGATCTTCCTTCCCCTCCGAGATCCAACGGTTCCTATAGCACGAATCCATGATCGATTGAATTTGAAAATTCAATATCCTCACTGCATCCTATTCTACATCAATTATGGATCATTGATTGTAATGTTCCCAAGCCAAGGTTCCAGGAACATTGCGTTTTTCATGAATTTTTATGTGTTTTCTGGGTGTGGCATTTCGTCAAACACTTTGCAGACTTAAGTCTCATGAGTTGTGCTATGGTTTAATATGATTGTTTTAATGTGTGTTTGTAGCCAATAATCAAAGAATATATAGAAATGGAACATACCTCAATAAGATACAAGATCAACAACACAAGGAGTAACCAAAAATACCTCAGATCTGATATTATTCATAATAGAAGAATACCCTGATACAATGGCTCTGCGGATCTAGTACAATGTAGCTAAGAGCTAATAGAAAAATGAGAATAACCCTCAAGAAATATCAAGTGGATAATATACAAGCCTCCAAAGGCCACATGGCTACTGAAGATGAATGAAAAACATAGATCTTTACCAACTGATGGACAAAACCCTCAATCTGCAAGAGTTACACATTAGCTTATGGTTGTAGCTGCATGAATATTTTGGCCCTCTTCCTACTTGACACCAATAGAAACCAAAACACTCTAGAAGGGTAGATATGGATTCTAGAAACAAGATAGGGTAATTCCCTTGCTGACGAATGAAGCTTGGGCCCTTCCTATGAGTAGATCCACCCAAGATTGTGCCCTCCCTCTAGGAGAAATCGTACCATCCACACAATAAATCAATACTCCACCAAAACACATCTTGGATGAGCCAAGAAAGGAGTTATGGCCTCCACCAAGATAACGCAATAGTCAAATCCCCCTAAACTCCTTCTCCTTGGCCAAATCGAACTGAACTAGCTCCACAAGTGCCCTGCCCCATACTGGAAACCCTCAATGTTGTGCACCCTTCTCTTCTGAACCTGTGGTTGATGTAGAATCCACTTGTGACTGAGTATATCTGATGTGGAATGGTGAGGGAGGAATATTTCACCTTCGTGACCAAGCCTGGACCAGGTTGGGTGGGATCTTTCACCATCGAGCTAATCTCTAGGGTTTGTAAAGTCAAAACCCTCAAAACCCCCAAGTGCATGGGCTCACTAGCAAGAAGCTAGATATCAAATAATAACAACATAATGAGAGAATAGAGGCCCCTATCTCTCTCTTATCCTCCCTTCTCACCTTGTCTCTCCAAGTTACTTTAATTATTAATTAATTAATTAAATCACTTTAATTAATTAATTAATTAACCATTTTACCTCTCAAAAGTGGTTTATCTCTCCTTGTGGATTATTGGGCCACTAAAAGTCACTTCTCATCATCTTATCTTGTAGTGTTATTCCTCCCGATTTTGATGAGCTATTACACTAAGAGGTTCCTCCAAGTATTATGCCCAAAATAACCTCCTTAGTGATTTTAATTAACATATAGCCCAAAAATAACTCAAAATTACGGAAATCATCGGAATGCAATAGAACCAAATCCAAGCTGTGTGGAATTGATCATGATGATGAAATCAGATGAGTGATTCAAATTAGACCCCAAAAAACCCCTCAATATATCTTGTACTCGCTATAACCTCCATCTGGCTACTCTGATCATCATAACACTCTGTAATATGATGATGTCCCAAAGTGGGGACATTACAGTCCTCCCTACTAGAAAATTGATTTTCCTCGAGAAATAACTGAATCAATCCATATATAATATTGGGGTCCCATGTCCACCTGTGGGACACACAGTAGGCTCCATCCAAAGATGAAATACCATGCACTCTACCCCTTGGGTCCCATATCAGGACGTGAACTGTAATACCCTATGAATCATAATCCTGTAACATATCAACACCATGAGTCTCCTACAAAGGACACATGGCCTCAACCCGGATGAATCTATTCTCCAAGTCCATACCAAGACCAACAAGGCCTCCACCAACTGAACATGTTGTTGCCATAGTGAGGTACTACAAGACCTCCATGAATCACCCTCAAGTGATGTGCTCCCCTCAATACTGAAGTTCAATGGAAAGTCAAAGTGACTTTCCCCTGCAAGGATCCAATCTCCTCCATTATTCAATGAAATGCTCATCCTTGCCATCCTTGGGTCCCATGCTAGCCTCTGCCCAATATCACCATGTTGACTCTATAGTACTTTGATCATGACTATTTTCTCATGGTATACATATTGGATACCCCACTCCTAGATCCTCATGCTAAAATACATGTGGAAACCGGACCTGTTGTCAAGGAGTTGCACCTGTAAAAGTAACTATGTGGAAGTAACATCTTCCCAACCATCTCCATAGTCGATCATGAGTATCAAAAGGGAGAAATTGTCTCGCTCCATAGGACAAGCCCCTGCAATCCCACTCAGAACCAACCCAGAGTGAAGTATGTGTCTCTTTGGCGCAACCTGGGCCATCATAAGGTGAAACAACCTACTAACCAAATGGACTCCTAGATCCCATGGAAAACTTGGAAGTTTATCACTTCCGATCCCCACTAACTGTCGGAAGCCCTCCATGCTCATCCCTGTAGATTTTAACCTTGTACAATATTTACTACAAACAAATTTTCAGTAAAAGAACAGAAAAGATACAATGGAAAATACCAACATTACACAGAGATTTTTCCCCTGGAAACCCAAACCGGGAAAACCAACATATTCTATATTCATTCATAGTGATACATTGTTTACAATACAACATACATATAGGAGCCATCGACATCCAAAACCCTAACCCAATGACTTGGATTAGTCAACAACCCTAATTCCTTAACCGAAAATAGAAAACCATCGGCAAAGAAACCATGTGCCAAAAAACCACCTAAATATGTGACACATTTCCCGAGGAAGAAAAAAACACCTAAATATGTGACACTATTGCTCGTGCAAATAATATAACACATACCCAACATTATCCCACTTGTTGTTTTCTTTGCATACATGGGGTTACAGGGTTACATAGTCAACAATCCAAGGCAGCAATGCTCATGGATCCTCTACACCAAGAGAACCTCTCAGTGCTCACAGATTTTGTTAATGAATCTGCAACATTCTTCAAAGTGTCCACCTTCATCAGCAATACTTTCTTTTCTTCAATCATGTCTCTCACAAAGTGACATTGGATATCAATATGCTTTTTTTTTTAATGATAAGTTGGGTTCTTCGCCAGAAAAAATTGCACTTTGACTGTCACAATCTATCCTTACAGCTTGTTGTACCAACCCAATACCTGAACACAATCTTTGTAACCATACTGCTTCCTTACTTGCATGAGTGGCTACCATGTATTCATCTTCTGTAGTTGAAAGTGCCACTACAACCTGTCTTTTTCTCATCCAACTTATTTCTCCTCCAAACAGGTTAAACACACCCACTTGTAGTTATCCTACGATCTAGATATCCAACCCAGTATGCATTCACAAATCCATGTATATCCACCACTCTGTCCAATCCCGATCTTCCTTGGTAGAACAATCCATAGCTAGCAATTCCATGAAAATACCTGAAAACCCTTTTTACTTCTATCCAATGCTCCTTCCCTGGTTTTGACATACACCTGCTCAAAATTCCCACTGCATGTGCAATGTCTCGTCTAGTATAGACTATTGCATACATCAAACTGCCAACTGCACTCACATATGGAACACGAGACATCTCCTCCTCCTCTTGTTGTGTCTTGGGATACTGATCCACGGATAACTTTACACCAACATGAATAGGAACCTTGATTGGTTTACATTCCTGCATATTAAACCTCTGTAATATTGTCTCAACATGTTTTCTCTGATTTAACCAAAGTTTCCTCTTTTTCCAATCTCTTTTAATTTCCATGCCCAAAATGAAATTTGAAGCACCGATATCCTTCAAGTCAAATTTAGAGGACAACTAAGTTTTCACATCCTAGATAATCTCCTTGTTGTTTCCTATCAGCAACATGTCATCCACATACAAGACCAAATAAATCGAATGATCACCAATTAATTTAAAATACACACAGTGATCCTATTTGCTTCTTGTGAAGCCAAGTCCCAGCATATAAGTATCAAATTTTTGATACCACATCCTTGGTGATTGTTTTAAACCATACAGGGAATTTTTTAGCTTGCATACCAGCTCCTTCTTTCCCTTCACAACATAACCTTCTAGTTGCTTCATATAGATTTATTCTTCCAGATCCCCATGTAGGAATGTTGTCTTCACATCCATTTTTTCTACTTCAAAATCAAATGCAGCAGCAACAGATAACAAAAATCTTATAGAGGTTAACTTGGCAACAGGAGAAAAAATCTCACCAAAATCAATTCCCTCAACCTGGGAATAACCCTTTACTACTAACCAAGATTTGTGTTTCTCCACTTTTCCTTCTACATTCAGCTTCTTTTTAAATACCCATTTTTTTCCAATGGACTTTCTTCCAGTCAACAAATCCACTAGATCCCAAGCCTCATTCTTATCCAAAGATTCCATTTCTTCGTCCATGGCCCATTTCCAGAGATTTCCATCCTCTGAATCCACTGCCTCCCTGACAGTTCTAGGATCATCATCAGTAATAGACAAAGAAAAATTTGAATGAAAATCAGATGGAGTATACCTTTCTGGTAGCCTTCTTTCTCAAACCGATCTCCTCAATACTGGAGTATGAGAATCTTCTTCTTATTATTATTGTTCTTTTGTAGAGTCTGACTCATCATCCTTTAAATCAAACTCTATTTTCTTTGGTTCTTCCATACTTGGTATGACTTCTTGTTTAACAACATCCTTCATTTCTCTATATAACACATCTCAGTTATACACTACCTTCTTAGTTTTTTGGTTCCAAAGCTTATAACCTTTGAGACCATCTTTATATCAAATAAAGATACACTTTTCGGCCTTCTTATCTAGTTTATTCTTGTTTTCCTTTGGAACATGAACATATGCATCACAGCCAAATACCTTGAGACGTGTGAGAGAAGGTTCCTTACCAGTCCATACCTCTTATGGATTCTTGTCATCCAGCGTTGATGAGGGTGATATGTTGACCAGGTAACATGTAATACCCACTTCCTTTGCCCATAATTCTTTCCCTAACCCGACACCACTGAGCATGCACCTTGGTTTTTCCATCAGAGTCTTGTTCATCCTTTCTGCAACTCCATTCTGCTAAGGTGTATATGGAGTAGTATTTTGTCTTGTTATACCGCACTTCTTACAGAATTCTTCAAATTCATTCCCACGAAACTCTCCGCCATTATATATCCTTATCACCTTAATTATTTTCTCCATTTGATTCTCAACAAGAGCCTTAAACTCTTTAAACCTGTCAAACACTTTGAATTTATTCCTGAGGAAATATATCCAAGTATTCCTCGAGAAGTCATCTATAAATGAGACATAGTACACAAATTTTCCCAATGATGGGACCGACACAGGTCCAAAAACATCATTGTGAACTAGCTATAAAATTCCTTCTGCCCTCATTGCACCAGAGGGGAATCTTACCCGATTCTACTTCCCATATAGAAAATGTTCACAGAAATCAAAATCCAGAGAGTATTTAGACATACCTTCAACCATACCTTTACCGTGTAGTAGTCGAAGACCCTTCTCTCTGATATGCCCCAGTCTTTGATGCCACAACATAACCTTTTCTCCAGATACTGTAGGAGTTCCTTCTTCTTCAAATCCAATATCATGAACAATGAAACTATTACACGCATCATTAATAGTGCTTCCTTGCAACTTATATAGAGTTCCAAACCGAACTCCCTTCAACAACACCATTTCTCCTTGAACCATCCTACAGGTTTCCTTTTCAAATATTGGTTTTACCACTGCATCATCCATTTTTCTTATAGAAATCAAATTTCTAGACAAATATGGGATGTTCAAAACACCAGGCAGTCTTCTAATCCTTCCATCTATGATCCTCAACTTGAATTTTCCTCGTCCTATGATTTTGGTTGTCGAATCATCACCTAAGAAAACATTACCTCCATCATACCTTTCATATTCACATAACCACTCCCCATGGGGAGTCATATGAAACGATGCACCTGAGTCAAGAAACCATTCCTCATGATCTGCATGTGTTCTTGAAGAAGCCAAGTACACATCCCCTCCTTATTCCTTGGAGGTATTTTCTTCTGTAGAAGGAGATTCTTCAAATCCCTTCTTTTTCTCAACTTTGGATCTACATTTCTTCTTGTAGTGCCCTTCTTTTCCACATCTCCAACATATATTTACAAAATTTTCAGGAGATTTAGATCTACCCTTAGACTTAGATCTCCCACTTGAGAACTTAGATCTATTTCTTTCCTGGGAACGTCCTCTTGCAAATAATGTGTCTATGCTATGTCCTTCCATATTCTTTTGTCTCATCTCCTCTAACAACAAGGATGAGACTACTTCATCAAAATTCAAGGCAGTTGTATTACTACCTATGGCCATAACCAGACTATCCCAGGAGTCTGGTAAAGAACACAGTAAACCGATACATTTATCTTCATCTGAAATTTTAATATCAACAGATACTAACTGACTTACCACAGTATTGAAGGCGTTCAAATGATCTAACACCGAGTCTCCATCTCTCTTCCTCAGGTTATACAACTTATTTCTCAGGAATATTTTATTTACTAGGGACTTAGACTGATACAACTTCCCCAACTTTTCCCATAAATACTTGGTTGTAGCTTCCTCTGACACATTTAGTAATAGTGAATTTGAGAGGCACAGTCGGATTGTGCTCTTTGCCTTCCGATCCAACTTTTTTATATCATCTGTTGAAGTTACTATAGGTGCATTACCTGGATCTACCATGATCCACTGATCTTTGTCCACCAATAGATCTTCCATCTTGAGCTTCCACAGCTCAAATTTTTCCATTAAACTTCTTGATCTCCATTTTCGAATTGCTTGCCATTTATTTTCACCTGAAAACTCAATACCACAGATCTCCCACTGTAACAAGGATTATCACAGTCCCGATCCAAACCATTGACCACAAAGGCGTCCCCCTGAAGCCAACAAAGCTCTGATACCAATTGTATATTTTAACCTTGTACAATATTTACAGCAAACAGATTTTCAGTAAAAGAACAGAAAAGATACAATGGAAAATACAAACATTACACAGAGATTTTTCCCTTGGAAACCCAAACCGATAAAAATAGCATATTCTATATTCATTCATAATGATACATTGTTTACAATACAATATACATATAGGATCCAACGACATCCAAAACCCTAACCCGGTGACTTGGATTAGTCAACAACCCTAATTCCTTAACCGGAAATAGAAAACCATTGGCAAAGAAACCATGTGCCGAAAAACCACCTAAATATGTGACATGTTTCCTGAGGCAGAAATTTTTTTCTCAGGGGCGCCGCCCCTAAACCCTCACGCAAGGGGCTTCGCCCCCCTCATACGAAAAATATAACACATACCCAACAATCCCCATGAGAATATGGATCTATGTCACCCTCTGAGATGTTTTCTATCCCATGGCCTAAGATGCTCACCATCATGCACAAGGTCTCAACTGTCTACCTCTAATGATCCACCCCTATGCTACTAAGTGAAATATAGACTCTCTTGTTAGGGGATCTCGACCTACCAACTCTCCATGTCTTCTGCCACTGTCTAACTCCCCTGATGTTGTTGTCGATGATGAAAATGTTGGGAAAGGCTAACAGAAACATCTGTAACCGGCTGTAGGAATGGAAAGTATCATATGCTTTGGTAAATCCCAAGGATTCATCCAAAATCTCATCCACCGGTATCCATGGTAAATACTCTCCTATAGTCATCACTGAACCCCACTCATTAAGTACAACCAGGGGTAACTCCTCAAATTGTTGTTCAACCACTCTCCATCCATCATCGCTCATGAAGTTGTTGATACTGTTAAGGTGATCTCTCAAGACTATATGTGGTTGCAAAGGAGAGGCGTCTCCATGCTCCACAAAGTGTGTATCTCCCTGCAATTCAATACGTCCCTCTGAATCCCATCATACACCTCTATATGTCTCTGTGTACTATCACTCACCACTGTATGCTCATGCATACTCATGTAGTCTCTTGTATACTCCTGCATCATCGTGGATCTTGGGTGTACTATTGGGTCAACCTCTACATGAAGGTCAACCAATCCTGGGACACAAATAGAAGTGCCATCATAATTGCTCCTGGATTTGGAGTCCCCATGCGTATGTGAGTGCTCGACTGTCTCAAATATCCTCATGGAGAGTAGCTCCTATGACACATGGACATCCTCCTGCACCTCTGAATCATATATCTAAATACTCCTTAGTGAATCTGGGTACTCCTCATGCTCCTCCATCAACTGGTGCTCTTCTTCTAAACCACCAACATCTTCTAGCAATGTGGCTGAAGGATATATCTAACTCTCTACTAAGATAGATGTAGTGAATCTATGTCTAATATCCTCAAGGATCTCCTCTGATCTGGATTCTTATTCTTGAAGGGTTGTGTGTGTGCCTTCCAATAATATTTGTGTTCTCACCAACTCATGAGTGAGTTGTCTCACCTCAATCTCCTACTCCCTCAGTTCCCCATGATACATGTTGCCAACCTCCAATTGGTAATCTTTGTCCATCAACAACTTCTGGTAGTCAGCCCTCATCATAGTCTCCCTTTCCCTGAGAGTATGAAAGTCATCCATTGAAAATCCCCCATCTGAACTATCATGTGCCATCGATAATGTCCAACAATGATTTTCCACCAGTGCATGTGTGTCATCAATGTGTCTAGTGGTTGCCATCATCATGTCCTCACTGACTCTCAACTGTCTTGCCAAGTATCATGACTCCTTATCACATTCCTGCTGAGGTGCTACCTCACACCCCTCACTGCTAGTGTCAACCATGGAATCCCCAACAACACTCTCCACAAACAAGAAGGCAATGAACTGCCCACTACCCACTGTGTTATTGGTTCCTCCTGTATACCACTGCACACCATAACCAACTGCTAGCCCCCTCTGAATCAAATTGTATCCTGTATGGGCAGTTGTATCCTCCTGTGCACTCAGCCTGCTACTATCATCTACGCCTGGATCCCATACAAATGTGTCTAGACATGTGCTATGGTCATCCTGACCAATAAGGAGTGCATCCTCATCATTGTCAACCGATCCTGGAAGTAAGTATCCCTTCAAAATTTCAGTCTCCACAACCTGATCAAACAATAGAGTCTCCAAAAGAGGTGACCCACTCTCCTCATGGGCACGTGTAAGATCAATTGTCTCCAAGTCATGTCTCTCATGAAATTCCACATGTCCTTGGTGTGAAATCCATGCACATGGCTCCACCACTATATCAGTGATGCCACTGATATCCTCATGTGTCATGGCTATCATAGGTGTCTAAGAATGTACCAATTGTGTCACAGTCACCGTAGGAAGCCCATCCTATCTAGGTGCTAACCCGTGTGAATCTCCACTAGTGTCCCCACTCTGTTGAAGTGTAAGGTCATCAACACTATGTGATATGACTACTATAACACATGTGTTATCATCTTGCCCATCCAACTGTCCCTCCAATGCGCAAGGGTCATTGTCCTCCCCAAGTGTGCAAGAGTCACTAGCCTCCACAAGTGTGTAAGAGTCACCGGTCTCCTTGAACTACTCTAAATATGAATCTGTGGTTGCATCCCCATGTACCTCCTCATCCTCACTGTCATAGTGCATCTCAATAATGTGCCTCTTACCTTTACCCCTACATCTATGATCTAATTCCCAAGGCAGTTTGCAGCTGTAGAAAAGTTTCTTTCTCCTAATGGGTGTAGGAATCCTTTGTTCTTCCTTCCATCTAATAGCTGGTAGTGATGCTCTCTCTCCCATTTGTCTACATAGTGCTCTAGTATTTTGTATTGCTGCTATCAACTCACGTATGGCTAGATCCAATTCTTGTTTATCCATTTCTCCCTATGGAAGACCCCTCGGGATGGAAATAATCTAAGCTTTGGATGCATGCGTGAATCCCCACTGGCTGGGAGGATCCACGCTCTAATACCACTGTAATGTTCTCAAGCCAAGGTGCCAGGAACATTGCGTTTTTCATGAATTTTTATGTGTTTTCTGGTTGTGATATTTCGTCAAACACTTTGCAGACTTAAGTCTCATGAGTTGTGCTATGGTTTAATATGATGGTTTTAATGTGTTTTTACAGCCAATAATCAAAGAATATATAGCAATGGAACATACCTCAACAAGATACAAGACCAACAACATAAGGAGTAACCAAAAATACCTCAGATCTAATATTATTCATAATAGAAGAAGACCCTGATACAATGGATCTACAGATCTGGTACAATGTAGCTAAGAGCTAATAGAAAAATGAGAATAAACCTCAAGCAATATCAAGTGGAGAAGATACAAACCTCCAAAGGCCACATGGATGTCGAAGATGATTGACAAATTGAGATCTTTACCAATTGATGGACCAAACCCTCAATATGGGAGAGTTGTGCACTGGCTTATGGTTGTAGATGCATGAAGATTCCGTCCATCTTCCTCCTTTACACCAATAGAAACCAAAACACTCTAGAAGGGTGGATCTGGAGTCTATAAACAATATAGGGTAATTCCCTCACTGAATAATGAAGCGTGGGCCCTTCCTATGGGTAGATCCACCCAAGATTGCGCCCTCCCTCTAGGAGAAATCGTACCATCTACACAATAAATCAATACTCCACCAAAACACCTCTTGGATGAGTCAAGAAAGGTGCTATGGCCTCCACCAAGATAAATCAATATCCAAATCCCCCTAAACTCCTTCTCCTTGGCCAAATCGAACTGAACTAACTCCACAAGTGTGCCCCCCTTGCTGGAAACCCTCAATGTTGTGCACCCTTCTCTTTTGAACCTGTGGCTAATGTAGAATCCATATGTGATTGAGTAGATCTGATGTGGAATGGTGAGAGAGGAATCTTTCACCTCCATGACCAAACCTGGACCATGTTGGGTGGGATCTTTCACCACCGAGCTGATCTCTAGGGTTTGTTAAGTGAAAACCCTCAAAACCCCCAAGTACATGGGCTCACTAGCAAGAAGCCAGATATCAAATGACAAAAAACATAATGAGAGAATAGAGGCCTCTATCTCTCTCTTATCCTCCTTGCTCACTTTGTCTCTCCAAGTGACTTTTACTTTATTTAATTATTAATTAATTAATTAACCATTTTACCTCTCAAAAGTGGTTTATCTCTCCTTGTGGCTTCTCGAGCCACTGAAAGTAACTTCTCATCATCCTATCATGTAGTGCTATTCCTACCGATTCCTATGATTTATTGCACTAAGAGGTTCCTCCAATTTTTATGCCCAAAATGACCTCCTTAGTGATTTTAATTAACATATAGCCCAAAATAACTCAAAATTATGGAAATCGTCGGAATGCAACAGAACGAAAGCCAAGATGTGCGAAATGGATCATGATGATGAAATAAGATGAGTGATGCAAGTCATACCCCAAAAAACCCCTCAATATCTCTTGTACTCGCTATAACCTCCATCTGTCTACTATGGTCATCATAACACTCTGTAATATGATGATGTCCCAAAGTGGGGACATTACATTGATCCTAAGAGTGATCAATGATAATTCAACGAACTCGTTTCCTCCTTGATCCGAGATTATTCTTTTATCAAGATTGAACCTCTATTAACCTACAATTCAATATACCAATCTCCTTCCCTATGTGTCCATTCGATTATGGACCTGCATGTAATTATAGAATGTTTCATTAATGACAATAACTATGTACAACCATCCAATCCCATTAGTGTAGAGAGACTCGAGATCTTGAAACCTACATAAATCCCCTCAATAGATTCTAATTGAACTATTAAGAATCTACTAGTCCTTGTCACTGATTAATAACTCAACGAATCTCTCCAACTACAATGAAACACCAGATTTGAGGGTTTTCACACCAGAGTTCACAACACTCGAAATAGAGTAATCTTTCTATAAATAATGTATACAATATACATAGAATTACATAAAAGGATTATCTTCCATCATAGGTCTGATTCACATAGTTTTGGCCTCTAAAATGAAACTCTTCTCCACTATGGTCGATCCACCCTCAATCCCCACTTTCACATCATTTCTATCCTATATGAACCCCCTCTTTTTGCCTCTTAGGCTTACAATGTATAATAGAGGATTCTTAACTAAAATCAGTTCAGATCCAAAACAATCTCAACTAACAATCCCCAAGGATCCTCTAGATCCTCAACAATACTCCTAGGATTTTTCTAGATCCATAAAATCCTCGAGAGATCACTTTAGGATCTCTCCACACCCTTACAAATCTTGAGATCTCTTTCATAAACATATTTAATTCCAATATCCTCACTCTCAATCTTAATTACGCAATTATTCTAGAATTCCCAATAAAAATGGAAAATTAAAACACACACACTTAGGGATCCAACTCCCTTAGTAAAATGAAAGACCCCCTAGGTCTCATCAAATGTACAAGACTTTGGAAGTAGGATGCTCTTACATCAACTTATTTTTAACATGAATCAACATAAGCCAAAAAAACACACTTATATGATATATTTTTATAAACCTACTTTACCATCAAAGTCGTTTACTTTGCACAATTAAATATCTTTTAAAACCTAAACTATAGAAACATTTAGTTGTGATATTTATTTTAATTTTCCTTGTAATCTTAATCAAACTTGTTAGATATACTTGTTTTTCCATTAATGTTTTATACATTTTTTTTGTTATTTTTATTTCCCAATTTGTTTCGCTTGCTGTCATAATCAAATTGGTTACATATATTTCCATTTTAAATTTAATTGTATAAAAGAAATAAAGCCAATTTTACAAACATAACGAGGAGAAGAAATAT
>ML780033.1:2717773-2739739 GCA_009831015.1 Picea engelmannii | reverse complement strand
ATATAATTTAAACTGGGCTTTGGTCAATTCCTAAAATGTCATGGGATGAAAGATTCTATGAGTTTTGTGGCACTAAGAAGGTTGAAGATAAAAAACACTTTCTCTTAGATTGTAGATCTCAATCTCAAAATATTTGTAAGAGTATCAACCTTCATAACCTTTTAAATTAACAAAACTACGGTGATCTTGCAAAGCTTCTCTTAATGTTTTTTGAGCACAGAAACAAAATTCTAAATAATTGCAAGTAATCCCTTACCTTCTTAAAGTCTAATAAACCAATTCCATTTCAGTGGATGTTAATCTTCATCATCTCTCACACACATATAACATTAGCATTCACTATTTAAATAATATTGTTTTAGAAAATAATAATTAAAAAAAATGAGAAGGGAGGAAAAATATAAAAGAATAAATCTCAATCCATAAAAGGATGAATCTCAATAGAGTTAATTAATTTTTATGCAAAATTCCATGACCGGCTATTTTACATTGAAGAGTTTGGTTTTATGACGACAAACCATGTAGATCTCTAAGGATCCTTTGTCATAAAATGAGATAATCTATAGTTTCCATTAATTTCTTATACATTTCGTTGTTATCTTTATTTTAAAAACTTGTTTTACTTGTTGTCATAATCAAATTTGTTAATTATATTTGTTTTTCCATTAAATTTGCATTTTAAATTTACTTTTATGGAAGAAATAAATCCATTAAATTTTCATTTTAAATTTACTTCTATGGAAGAAATAAATCCATGTTTACATCATAAAAATCTGTTTTATATATATATATATATATATATATATATATATATATATATATATAACATTAACATTCACATATATATATAAAACTTTAACATTCACTGTTTAAAGATTTTGTTTAGAAAATAATACTCGAAGGGATCAAAACACAATGAAGGTGAAATATATTATCTATCTCCTTGCAACTAACTAAAAAATAATTACTCTAAACACGAATTCCAATAAATTTATAAGAATAGAATAGATTATTGCATGATAAATAAAAAAATAAACCTAAATCTGTGAGAATTGACAGATTATTGTAAGATACATCAAGTCCAAGAAATATTTCTATCAATTTGCAACTGCATTTCCCTAAACTTGCTTTCTACGAATATTATAGAATGAATTTCGTCAAATTTCCTTGAGCCCAAGCGTTTTCTTACATTACTAAACAATATGCATATATGAAATAGACAAAGAGGAGAATTACCTGGTTTTAGAGAGACTTTCAACTTCTAAACAAGGTTGTGGTGCAAATATATTCATTGTGAGAAAAGGATTACCATGGAAACTGCAAATGCAAATGGGAAGGGTTAGCCAAATTAGAGTTAATTTATAAGCATAACACTATTGTATGATACTTAATGCTTCGAGTATGTTTTGGATAAAAAATCACTGATTTGGAAATTACCTTGTTTGGAGTCTTAGAAAACCACGGCAGTCCTGTGGAAGCGACAAAACAAAGTGTGAGTGAAATCGGGCCTGTAATGGAGCGTTTCGATTTCTGAAAAAAAACTTCTCCGCGCCTGTCATGTAACGGATGTGGACGTCGATGAAAATCAAAGTAGAATCGATGGCAATTCGGCTATGAACAGAGATCCCCGTTGCTCCAATTCGTCCTGCTTCACTTAATGACAAATCAATCTTGAAATTGCAGAAATTATACAACTTCAGCACTTTCGGCTTGCCTCTGCTGCATTTGGTTAATTCTCTTGGCTCCTCTTTCTATGTGCGCATCTTGTTCTCTTGGCTCCTCTCACCATCAACTCAGATTTCGAATCACTCATGGATCACTACCATGGATTCGTGTTCATTACGCCCAAAGGGGTACATCTATTGACAATGGAATGTTTTTAGTACTTAATCAGTTTTGTATGGACAAGATTAAATATTGTTGGAATATTCTTAGGAGTTCCAATAAATCAATGGTTGTTGGATTTCAACCACTAACTTCCTCACTATTATAAAGACATCAGTTTACATGTTTATTTTTTTACTTTTACTTAATCATATTTAAAATTTACTATGATGGCTAGCTGATTGTCACTTGTGAGTGATTAACGTTTCATTTTCTAAAAAGCCCAAGTTTACTAGCCACTATTTTCACTCCAACTATTATTTACTGGGCGGAGCTCTTACCGTGTCGTCTTACTGCATCGGTTATTTAATGCACAGGGTTCTGCGGTTATTTAATGCCTAGGACTCGGTTATTTCAGCGTTCACCAGCCACGAGTGACTTGTGGTTGTGCTAGTCTTAGCACTATTGCAAATTCTCCATGAAAAACTATTATCTAATTAACAGTACCTTCATTCCAGGCCCTTAAGATTCAAGGTTTTTTTATACCAATTGAAGAAATTTAACACACAATATTAGGTCAAGAAAATTAGCACTTTTACATTGTAGAGATACAATTATATAATACATATAAGAAATCATCTCAATTGCTCTCACATTAACACTTCTTCATCTGGAGATAAGGTAGGAGGACACAAAGTAGGAATCTAGAAAAATATTTAGGATAAAAACTATATCCTTGAATGTGAAATACATTAGGTGGTTCTACGACTTTATGATTGTATATGAATAAGAGGCTAACAAAAGATAGACGAAATCGAGGCATGGAATATTACCCAACTTAAAGAAAAAAAGAAACTTGAAGAGTTGTTAGGGGCCAAAGGAGGTCAATCATTTTTTTAGATGTGGAATATATCATAGGACATTTGAATGCTCGAGTGAAAATGGGAGGAAAAGAGGAGTAGTACAAAGGTGAAGTTCAAATCAAAGATTGTGCCTTGCTGGGGGAATTCAAATTGGGCCCCTGTTGGTATGAAACTAGCCAAATGGCCAACAACATTAGTGACAATTGATTGAGTTAACTCCTTGTGCTAGGTAGTGGAGATTATAATTGAGGAAGGGGATACTTTATTAATAAGAAAAATGATAATTGTATTTAGCATGATGGTTAGAGTGAGGCACCACAGTGCCACAAGGAGGAATGAGGGAGGAGTGTCACCACTCATTTTTGGGGTAGAAACCTTAGGGTGTTGGGTCCTAATCCTCATTCATTGTTATTATATTAATTATAGACAAGTCGGCCTAGAGTGTACAATACTTCATGCTCTCATTTGCTTTTCATAAACCAAGGAAACTCATTTGAATAATCAACACATATTGTGCATTTGGATATCTTGTAATTGGAATTTGCCCCATTGAATAGGTTTATTATTCACTCCTTCACTTGTTCTGATCGTGGAAGTGCTAAATTTGTTGTTTTTTAATGTTTATTGAGTTATTTGGTTCATAGAATTTGGTATTAGAGTGGATGATTATCATATTTTCTACTTCAAACAATTTATTCTTACCATTATCACTACAACTTTTTGTTGTAACATTAGAATTGTGCACAAATTGTGGGTTTGGATACAGGACATAGTCAACTATCTTTGGGCC
This sequence comes from Picea engelmannii, assembly GCA_009831015.1. Taxonomy (NCBI): domain Eukaryota; kingdom Viridiplantae; phylum Streptophyta; class Pinopsida; order Pinales; family Pinaceae; genus Picea; species Picea engelmannii. The sequence goes on along the minus strand of ML780033.1, from coordinate 2,736,262 downwards.
AAATGTTATAATATAACACTATAATTTCATAGTTGCACATTGTACAAGTTAGGGTTTCTTTCTATTCTTGAAACTAGTCTCAAATAGGTGTTCTTAGTAAAATGATCATAAAGCTAAAGAGGTCCAAACTGAATGCCACTTATGGTAGTGGGAAGCATACATATCATGTTGTCTTAGATTCAAGTTTCAAACTTGGTTTTGCAAAATTGGACATGTGGCACACCATGCAAGTTCGTTCACCCGAAAGGTACCAAAATCAACAAGTTTTAAGTAATCACCATAATTTTTTCTTTGCACATCAAAATTTAGTAAGACCTATAGAATTACAGAGAAGACATACCAAGCTATTAGAGGTTGAAATTTTAGACTCAAAGGTGCAAAAATTCAAAGATACATCAATAATGGGTTGGCCTACATATCATTCTCTGAACAAAGGATTAAAAGGTATGTTAACTTGGATCATCCGTAACTTTTGATTGAAATTTTCTTTGAGGTGATTAAGAAAGGGTTGTAAAGATGAAATAGACAGTGATTGTGGGTAAACAATATATTTTTTCCATGGAAAGGGGCAGTGAAAAAAATTCTATGCCATCTAAATCTTTATGGGGCTCGCCCATGAAGAAAGTGAAGACTTGGAGAACAATGTATCCAAATTGGAGAGGAGAATGTAAAACATTGTGGATATAGTGTTAAAAAAGGTTAATATTCAATATTATCAAGAATTCAACCAAAATGAAATTTACAAGTTGAAAGATAATATCAAGAAGGTGAAACAACTACATAAATCCATGGAATCCACTCCCATGCAAGCGCTAGAAGAGTTACTCCCTAAAAGAAATGTTGTGATGAACTCATGATAAAAAAAGATGACAAAAAATTAATGTTGTGATACAAGCAACTCATGATAAAAAAATGGATACAAAAATTCAATTTGAACAACATCTTATTAATAATTATAATTTATACTTTAGGAGGGTTTATCTCTATGAAGGGACCTAATCATGAATTCCTATGGGTATCCATTTTCCCAAGATTGAGTTAAAAAAGTGTCAATTTTCCCGAGATGTCTTTACATGGGTGACCAAATAGAGAAATACTTTGAATCACATAAGATCATCAATGCTAAACAAATGATTTACATAGTAACTTTGTATTTTGAGACAAAAATGTTTCAATGGTATTACTGGGTAGTTAAAGGGAACCCTTGATCCAGGTGGATATTTGTGGCCACCCGCCTATTCCACTTGAACCCCCACCATTGTTTCTTTCAGTTTTTTAATTTCCTTAATTGTAGCAGAATTTACTATTTTTGGCAATTTTTCAGGTCTTGAACTTCTGGAGCTGTTTTGAGGCCCTAAACATCATTTTTTGGGGCATGGTCCATGCTTTTTTCTGCCAACTATTGTATTCCTCAAATAGATATTTCTAACGATGTATCATATGTGTCAAACAAAGATAGTATGCCAAAGTTATGACATCGGGAAATTGATGTACCAATTTACCCCGACGGGGCCCATATTCTGGCGTTTCATCTCCCAGGGTTAAGTTTTTTGGATGTTTAGGGTTTCCATTATTTCTCAATAATAGATAGGCCTTAAAGCCTCATTGAAACACAGAGTTCAGAGGCCTATAGCCACCACATCTCTTCTCAGAGATAAGCTACCAGCGCCCTAGCTAGTTTATTTCTATTTTGTCTGTAAACAAATTTCAGTTCTTTGATATTAATGAAATGAAGTGTTATTTCCGTTGCATCTTTGTATTCATGGTTATTTGTGTATTTTGTTGCATTCTTGCATAAATATGGATCAGTGGTATCAGAGCAGTCTGCTCTTTCTCAATCCTTCTTTTCATGTCCCCAATGATGTTGGGGTATAAGGAGTTAGGGTTCGATCTGGTTGAACCTTTGCAAGATCAGCCTCACAAACCCCGACGGTTTCCCATGGGGGATGAAAAGAAAGACGAGGGAGCAGGAGATCCTATCAAAATATTGCTCGAGGAGGCTCTTGAAAAACAAAGTAATGTGATGATGGATAACTTCACCCAGATCCTTCAATGATTTCCCACTGGCGGCACATCTGCATCCAGCAACCACTCTGGAGGCGCAACCCCTTTTAAGGTACAAGTAAACTTTGACATTCCCATATTTGATGGTCAAATAGATGCAGACATTGTAGATATATGGTTGAATCTGTTAGCAGGATATTTCTCGATTCATGACTTTTTTGACCAAGAGAAGATTATTTTTTCACTGCTCAAATTCGCCCCCCATGTCAAGGACTGGTAGGAAACCTATTGTGAGAAAACAGATGAGGAGGAACCCTCCCTGTTCTCGGCCGTACCCACCTGGAATTCTTTTTGAGACGCCATTAAGAAACAATATTATCCCGTGGGGAGCTATGAGGACAAGTACATACAATGGAATACGTTGCGGCAACAAATCGATCAAGATGTGCATGAGCTGACAAATCTATTCCATACCCTGTGCACAAAGTTGGTTATCAAATACTCGGAGAAACATTTGGTGTTGAAGTACTGCAGTTGTCTACACATATACATTCAGAAGGAAATGTATTTCCTCGACATCTCCTCACTTGGTATGGCATACCGATATGATGCCAAGATTGAGCAGAAATTCAAACAGAAGAAGCGAGACTTTGGATCTATGAATCAAAATCAAATGAAAGGTGCCCCCAAACCACAAAATAAAGGATAAAGACAAGGCATGGTGGCTCAAGACAACCTACCAAAGCCGCAAGAAAAGAACAACACCGCAAAGCCGAAGAAGGACACGGGAAAGTGGTGTGAGTTCCATAAGAGATCCACTCACAACACAAGTGAGTGTCGGGCCAAACAGTCACTGGTGGCCAAGATGAGAGCTTCTGAATCAGATGTATGCTCCGACACTGAATCAGAACCTGAGAAGGGGAATGACAGAGGGAAGAAGATTATCAATGCAGAGCCCAATGCTATCGTTTCCACCACGAATATTCAAAAGGAAGAACCGGAAGATCCAAAGGAGGAGGAGCATCTCTTCCACTCCTAGATGTGGGTAAAGGGTTCCCCACTACAGTTCATCGTCGACAACGAGAGACAAAAGAACCTCATTTCAGCAGAGGTCGTGAAGCGTTTGGGCTTGCCGACCACAACACACCCACAACTGTACACCATCGGGTGGCTTCACCAAGGATGGGATCTCCGCGTCAGCCAGGAATGTCACCTTCCCTACAACATCAAGCCCTTCACCGATGAGGTATTATGTGACATTTCTCCTCTTGATGTTTGTGATGTATTATTAGGCCAACCATACTTGTGGAAGTGACATGTTGTGTATGAGTCCTGGCCTCATGTTGTTATTGTTACTTTGGGAAATAAGTTGTACAGGATACCAGAGGTACCACCGCCTGTCGCTATCTCTTTGGTTACTACAAAACAATGCAATAAGCTCATTTCCAAAACCAGGAAATTTGTTTTCTTGATGATCCACCCTCAAGGCAAGAAGAATATTGGGCCACAACCTCCAGATAGGGCTCCTTCGCATGACAACAATGAATGGACAAGGTCATGGAGGAGTACTAGGACATATTCACCTCACCCGCAGGGGTGCCTCTGCATTGTCAGGTCAAGCACCCCATCGATCTAACCCCAGGTGCTTTGCTACCCAATGGACCGATCTATTGACACTCTGCTATGGAGAACGATGAAATCAAGCGACAGATTCAGGAGATGTTTCAAAAAGGTCACATCCGGCTAAGTTCATCGCCCTGTGGGAGCCCGATCGTGTTGGTGCAGAAGAAGGATGGGACTTGGAGACTCTGTATTGACTATCAGGCGTTGAAAAATATCACCTGATCCAGGTGGATATCAGTGGCTACCCACATTTTCCAACTGGCTCAAAATAGTTTTCTGGTAATTTTGGTAATTTACTATTTTTAGCAATTTTCACTTCTAGAGTTGTTTTGAGGCCCTAAACGATGTTTTTTGGGAAAATAGGTTTGAAATATGAAATTTCCTCCAATTTTGTGACTAAAATGAATCTCCTCAACAATACCTTTCCAATGGGCTATCATACGCCTAAAACGAAGATCGTATGCAAAAGTTACGACCCCGAGAAGTTGATGTACTAACTTACCCAAACGGGGCCCACGTGACTTTTAGCGCTTCATCTCCTAGGGTTAGGTTTTTGGATGTCTAGGGTTTTTGGCATTCCTGCTTATTATAAAAAGGAATTTAGAGCCTCATTGTAATCATCTTCTTGCGAGTGAGCGCAACCGTCACATATCTTCTCAAAGAGTAGCCGCCACCATTCCAGTAAGCTTGTTTCTGCTGCATTTTATAGTTTCAGCTTATTTCATTATTGAACAGAAAACTAGTTTTACTGTATCTCTGTTATTTTTTGTTAAGCACCTATTAATAATCTATAGTCATTTTGTTATTCTCATAAAATCTGGATCAGTGGTATCAGAGCAGTCTGCTCCTTGTCATCTTAATGCATGTCCCCAACGAGGTCAGAGTACAAAGAGTTGGGTCTCGAGCTTGTTTCTTTTGAAGACAAAAGATCTCGCATGCCCAAGCAACCTCTCATGGTAGGAGAAAAGAAAGATGAAGAGATAGGAGATCATTTCAAACTATTTATTGAGGAAGCCCTCATGCAACAAAGAAACGAGATGATGGATAGTTTTGCGCAAATCCTTCGACAGCTACCAACATGCGACGTATCTTCTTCGAGCGGAGGCGCCGCCCCCTTCAAGGTAAAAATAAACTTCGATATTCTTATATTTGAAGGTTATATAGACACAGATGTTGTAGACAAGTGGTTGAATCTACTAGAAGGGTATTTTTCTGTCCATAACTTTTCGAATAGGGAAAATATTACTTTTGCGCTCCTCAAAGTTGTTCCCCGTGTCAAAGATTGGTGGGAAGCTTTCTGTGAGCAAAAGATAATAGAGGAAACCTCATTATTTACAGTCACGGCCACCTGAGAATCCTTTAGGGATGTTATTAAGGAACAATACTACCCTGTCGGAAGTTATGATGACATGTATACCAAATGAACCACACTGCAGTAAAGAGACCAAGCAGTGCTAGATTTCACAAATATCCTCCATACCTTGCGCACCAAGCTCGGTATCAAAGATTCAGAGCAACATCTGGTGCTCAAGTATCGTGGTGCTCTGCATAGATACATCCATACCGAAATGGAATTTCTGGACCTCTCATCCTTGGGTGCGGCCTACCGATATGCTGTCAAAATCGAGCAGAAGTTCAAACAAAAGACGCAACAATTTGGGCATGGGAACCCCTCACAACAAAATCCAAGAAAGGGAAGCCCCAACCCACAGAACAAAGGAAAGAGAAAATATGGATAGTATCAGAACAACCAGTCCAATCCGCAAACAAAGAAGGACATCGAAAAGACAAAGAAAGATACCGGGAAGTGGTGCGACTTCCATAAGAGCCCTTGGCATAACACTATTGACTGCCACACAAAGCAATCGTTGGTGGCCAAAGTGAAAGCCTCTGAATCAGATGCGGATTTTGACTTTGAGACAGAACCAGAAAAGGGAAGATGTATCATTGACGCAGAACCCAGTGCCACTGTTGCTACCACCAAGCTCCAGCTTGGTGAACTAGATGAGCTAGAAGAAGGAGAACGCCTCTTCCATTCACAAATGTGGGTAAAAGGCACCCCACTGCACTTCATTGTTGATAGCGGTAGCCAGAAGAACCTCATCTTAGTAGAGGTCGTCAAGCGGTTGGCCCTACCGACAACACCTCACCCACAACCCTACACCATTGGATGGCTCTGCCAAGGAAGCGATCTCCGCATCAGCCAATAGTGTCGATTGTCGTACGACATCAAGCCCTTCAAAGATGAGGTATTGTGTGATGTTGCTCCTCTCGAATTTTGTGATGTTCTTTTGGGCCAACCTTATTTATGGAAATGTCATGATGTATATGAGTCTAGGCCTCGTAGTGTTATTATTACTTTGAACAAAAAAATGTAGAGGATACCCGAGGTAGTCCCACCTAGTGCTATTTCCTTGATCTCTTCTAAGAAATGCAGGAAGGTCATCTCTCAGACGGGGAATTTTTTCTTCTTCGTGATTCGATCTTAGAATAAGTGAAAGATCACAGCCACATCCAGGGTATCTGGGACCAACCTCTCCACACAACAGAAGTAAGTAGATAAGGTCGTGGAAGAATACTCAGATATCTTCTCCTCACCTACCAGGGTACCTTTGCACTGTCAGGTCAAGCACCCCATCGATCTGACCCCCGACACACCACTGCCCAATGGGCCAGTCTATCACCGCTCTCTGTTATAGAATGAGGATATCAAGCGATAGATCTAATAAATGCTCCACAAAGGGCACATTTGTCCCAGCTCATCACCTTGCGGGAGCCCAATCATGCTTGTACATAAGAAAGATGGAACTTGGTGACTTTGCATTGATTATTGGGGTTTGAATAAAATCACAGTAAAAAACTGTTACCCGATTCCTTGAATCGACGACCTCCTTGATCAACTCACGGGGGGCAAATACTTCAATAATATTGATCTGATGTCTGGCTACCACCAGGTCCCGATAGAACATACAGATGTATGAAAGACAACCTTCAAGTCAAAGGAAGGCCTTTTTCAATGGTTGATCATGCACTTTGGTTTGACAAATGCTCTAGCCACTTTCATGGGGATGATGGATGATATCATGTGACCATTCACCAATAATTTTGTAGTGGTGTATCTGGATGACATTCTCATTTACAGCAAGACTTGGGTCGAACACTTGCAGCATATTCAGCAGGTTCTGCACACCTTGTGGCAACACAAGATATATGCCAACTTGGAAAAATGCTCCTTCGGCATGGACAGGGTCCATTACCTGGGCTACATCATTGATAAACATGGCGTACATGTGGATCCATCCAAGATCCAAGTCATCCGTGACTGGCCAGCCCCAAACACACTCACTGAGCTTCGAAGCTTCTTGGGCCTTTCCAATTTCTACCGCAGGTTCGTGTTGGTATTCTCCCATATTGCATGGGCCCTCGGCCAAATAACCAGGGGTGGTGGTAAGGAAAAAAATGCGTGGGTTCGGTCCCAACAACAAGCGTTCAATGATTTGAAGTAGTGATTGTGCTCAGCCCAAGTAATTTCACTACCAGACCTGCAACAACCCTTTGAGATCGAGACAGATGATTCAGACTATGTTGTGGGTGTCATTCTCACTCAGCACAGCCACCCTGTGGCCTATCATAGTGAGACACTATCAGATGTTGTCCATAAGTACCCTACTTATGACAAACAAATGTACTCCATTGTGAAAGCCTGCCACCAGTGGAAACATTACATTCTTGGGAAGGAGACAGTCATCCACACTAATCATAAGCCACTGTAGTTCATGCAAACACAAGAAAAATTGCAAAATGATTGCCACCAAAAGTGGTCCACATACTTGCATCAATTCCACCTTAATATCAAGTATAAAACAGGAAGCACCAATCACGTCGTTGATTGCATCAACATACTGCCAGTCGCGGCACTCACCACGGTTCTATACTCTTGTGGCCATGAGACCTCTATATGGCCCCAACTCTATGAGACAGACCCAAACTTCGCCACCAACTACCAAATGTTGGGTGCAAACACAGTTGTCAATAATTTCCATCTTCAGGATGGGTTGTTGTGTCATCTGGGCCATATCTGTGTTCCATCAAGCGAGCGAGCGAAGCTGATCTGGGAATCCCACTACAGTCAGGTGGTAGGACAATTTGGCGTCCAAAATACAGTGGCGATGCTACAGAAACATTTCTACTGGTCGAAACTTCGACAGGAGTTCAGCAAGTATATCAGGTCCTACATTGCCTGCACTATTTCCAAACCGACCGCTAAGAAACAGGGCATGTACACCCCTCTTCCTATCCGGACAGACCATGGGAATCCATCTCAATGGACTACATTTCGGGCCTCCCATCCACCAAGCGGGGAAATGACTGTGTTTTTCTGGTGGTTGATCGCTTTTCTAAGATGGTGATTTTGGTTGCCTGCAAGAAGAGCATCACAACAGAGGCCACTACCAAGCTCTTCTTTGAACGAGTCTGGGTACATTTGGAATCCCACAAACCATTGTCTCATATCGGGAAAATTAATTTCTCATCACATTTTGGCCGAGCCTCTGGTCACTGCTGGACACCAAGCTCACCAAATCCACGACCTTTCACCCCAGACAGATGGCCAAACCAAGGTCATAAATCGAATGATTGTGCATATTCTTCGCATGTATAATTCAAATCACCCTCGCACATGGGATGAGACCCTTCCCTATGTCCAACATAGCTACAACCGAGCCCTCATATCTCAACTGGCCACAACCCCTTTTAGGTTGGGTTGGGATTCCAACCATTGGGTCCCATAGATGTTGCACTTCCCGTTGCGATCACCTCGACCGACTCATATCTTGCTCCAACTGAAGCTGACAAAGCCACCTGGTTCATTGGGCGGATCCAACACATCCACCGACAGGTTCAGGATATCCTACATAAGTCCAATGACAAGTAAAAACAACACCATGATCAACATCGGGTGCCACATAAGTTTCAGGTGGGCGACAAAGTTTGGTTGCACTTGCAGAAAGAATGCCTTACAGGACCCCATCGAAAGCTTTGCCCACTCCGTTATGGGTTGTACACCATCACCAAGTTCGTGGGGGATAATGATTTTGAGCTCAATATTCCTCCTTTCCTTGGCCTGCACCCAGTGTTCAAAGTGGATCTCCTTCGCCCTTATTTCCCACCATTATTGGACACCTCAGAAGTAGTAGAACAAATGACACCAATAGAGCTCAACCCCGACTGCATACAACAGGAATCCAATGATAACATTGTGAACACACAGATCAAGGGCACTCGACAACAAAGGATCCATCTTTATCGAGTCGTCAAAGCAGGGCAGCTCCTGCACCAAGGCAAGTGGCTCACCCGGGGCCAAATTCAGCATAAATTTTCTCATCTGATGGGGGACCTCAACGCAATGGAGACCACTGCTTCCTAAGGAGGGAGGATTGATCCAGGTGGATATCAGTGGCCACCCACCTTTTCCAACTGGCTCAAAACAGTTTTCTGGCAATTTTGGTAATTTACTATTTTTAGCAGTTTTCACTTCCGGAGCCGTTTTGAGGCCCTAAATGATGTTTTTTGGGGAAAACATATATGAAATATCCAACTTCCTTCATTATTGTGCCAAAATGAATCTCCTCGCGATACTTTTCCAACGGGCTATCATACGCCTAAAACGGAGATCGTATGAAAAAGTTACGACCCCTGGAAGTTGATGTACTAACTTACCCAAACGGGGCCCACAAGACTTTTGGTGCTTCATCTCCTAGGGTTAGATTTTTGGATGTCCAGGGTTTTTGGCATTCCTTCTTATTGTAAAAATTCCTTTAGAACCTCATTGTAATCATCTTCTTGGGAATGAGCTCAACTGTCACATATCTTCTCATAGATAATCCCCCACCATTCCAGCAAGCTTATTTCTATTGCATTTTACAGTTTCATCTTATTTCGTTATTGAATAGAAAACCAGTTTTACTATATCTCTGTTATTTTGTGTTAAGCACCTGTTAATAATATATAGTCATTTTTTTCTTCTCATAAAATATGGATCATCACTGTCCAGAATAGGTACCCGATCCCACGGATTGATGACCTTCTGGACCAACTCAAAGGGGTGAAATATTTCAGCAAGATCGACTTGAAGTCCGGGTATCACCAGGTACCAATCGAATTGTCCGATGTGTGGAAGATTGCCTACAAAGCTAAGGAGGGCCTTTTCAAATGGTTGGTCATGCCTTACGGGTTGACGAATGCTCCCGCAACCTTCATGAGGTTGATGGACGACATCTTACGACCATTCACCAACTCATTTGTAGTAGTGTACTTGGATGACATCCTTATCTTCAACCAAACTTGGTAAGAGCACCTCCACCACATCCGACAGGTCCTCCAAACACTGCGGAAACACAAGTTGTGTGCCAATTTGGAGAAGTGCACTTTTGGCATGACCCAAGTTCAATATTTGGGATACATTATTGATGAGTGTGGGGTGCATGTGGATTAAAACCAAGATCCAAGTCATCTGGGATTGGCCGGCCTCGACCACTCTAATAGAGCTTCGCATCTTTCTGGGTCTTGTTAATTTCTACCATAGGTTTGTGTTGGTATTCTCTCATATCACTTGGCCCTTGAATCAAGTCATCAAGGGAGGAGCAAAAGAAAAATTCTTTTGGTCGGAATCTCAAAAGAAGGCATTCGTAGAATTGAAGCATCGTCTCTATTGCGCCCTAGTGCTCACATTACCAGAATTTCAACAACCATTTGAGATCGAGATAGATGCCTCTGACTATGCTATTGGGGAAATTCGTACTCAACAGGGGCATCCAGTGGCATATCACAGTGCGACATTGTCCGACACAGTCCGAAATTATCCCACTTATGACAAAGAAATGTATTCCATTGTGCAGGCTTGCTGACAGTGGAAGCATTACATTTTGGGGAAGGAAACGATCATCCACACAGACCACTGACCCCTGTAGTTCATATAGACACAAGGGAGGTTTCAGAATGATCGCCATCAGAAGTGGTCCACATATCTGCAAAAGTTTCATTTGAACATAAAGTACAAGAAGGGAAGCACCAATAATGTTGCAGACTCCTTCAGCTGACCACCGATCGTGACGATAACCACCGTGCTCAACTCTTGTGGGAACGAGACTTCTGATTGGCCTCTTCTCTACAAGAGCAATCCAAATTTTATCCACACATACAGGATTCTCTTGGAGGGTAACCGAGTTCCTAATTTTCACCTCCAGGATGCACTACTATGTCACCTGGGACACCTTTTGGTTCCTTCAAGCGAGCGTTCCAAGATGATTTGGTAAGCGCACTATAGTCGGGTTGTTGGGAATTTTGGGTTCGAGAAAATAGTGGCAGTACTGCAAAAGTATTTCTATTGTCCAAACCTTCAGCAGGATGTCGGGAAGCACATCAGATCCTGCACTGCCTGAGCCATTTCCAAACTGACCATCAAGAAGCAAGGCCGCTCTACTCCATTGCCTACCCCTAGTTGACCTTGGGAATCCATATCCATGGATTACATGTCTTGCCTTCCTTCTACTAAGAATGGAAACGACTGTGTTTTCATGGTCATCGACAGATTCTCGAAGATGGCCATTATGGCGGCCTGCAAGAAGAATATCACAGTAGAAGACACTACTAAACTCTTCTTTGAACGAGTGTGGGCACACTTTGGGATCCCACAGTCTATCATCTTAGATTGGGACAACAAGTTGCTCAGTACATTTTGGTCCAACCTCTAGTTAATGTTGGACACCAAGCTCACCAAGTCCACAGCTTTCCATCCCCAAACTGATGGCCAGACAGAGGTCGTTAACAGGATGATCATACACATTTTGCACATGTACAACTCAAATCATCCACGCACATGGTATGAGAGCCTCCCCTATGTACAACATAGCTATAATTGGGCCCTCCACAACTCAACTGACCACAACCCCTTTCAAGTGGGCTTGGGATTCCATCCACTATGTTCCATGGACATAGCCATACCATTTGCAGCTAGTTAGGTTGATTCAGCTCATGTCCAGTCTGAAGCTACCAAGGAGAACAAATTCATTGAGTGCATTCAGCACATTCGCCAACAGGTTCATGACATATTGGACAGATCCAATGCTAAGTACAAGAAGCGGCATGATCAACATCGGGTGCAACACAACTTCCAGGTGGGCAACAAAGTGTGGCTACATTTGCAGAAGGAGCGCCTCGTTGGACCCCACCGTAAGCTTCGTCCGCTCTAATATGGGCCATACACCATCACCAAGGTTGTAGGGGAAAATTCCTTCGAGATCAGTATCCCACCATTCCTTGGTTTGTACCCAGTGTTCAATGTGGACCACCTTCAACCTTACTTTCCACCTCTACTGGACACATCCGACATGGCAGAACAACTCACACCAACAAAGTTAAACCCAGAATGCATGGAACAAGCCACAACTGATCGGATTATGGACACATCGATCAAGAGCACCTCCCAGTAGAGGATCTATCTATATCTAGTTGTCAAAGCAAGCCAACTCCTTTACCAGGGCAAGTGGCTTACCAGGGACCAAGTTCAACAAAATTTTCCTCATCTCATGGAGGAACTCAACGTAATGGGGACCATTGCTTCCTAATGGGGGAGGAATGATCCAAGTGGATATTGGTGGTCACCCGCCTATTCCACTTGGATCCCCACCATTGTTTCTTTCAGTTTTTCAGTTTCCTTAATTGTAGCACAATTTACTATTTTTGGCAGTTTTTTGGGTCTTGAACTTCCGGAGCCATTTTGAGGCCCTAAACGACATTTTTTGGGCATGGTCTAAAAATTTAATTGTGATAGTTTTTGCCAACTATTGTATTCCTTGGATAGATCTTTCTAACGATGTATCATATGTGTTAAACAAAGATAGTATGCCAAAGTTACGACCCTGGGAAATTGATGTACCAATTCATCCCAATGGGGCCCATATTCTAGTGTTTTATCTCCTAGGGTTAGGTTTTTTGGATGTTTAGGGTTTCCATTGTTTCTCAATAATAGATAGGCCTTCTAGCCTCGTTGAAACACAGAATTCAGAGTCTTGTAGCTGCCACCTCTCTTCTCAGAGATAAGCTACTATCGCCCTAGCTAGTTTATTTCTATTTTGTTTGTAAACAAATTCCAGTTCTTTGATATTAATGAAATGAAGTGTTATTTCCGTTGCATCTTTGTATTCATGGTTATTTGTTTATTCTGTTGCGTTCCTGCATAAATCCGGATCAACCCTCCTTTTTATAAGTATACTTGGGCCTTATTTGTGAGGAAACTAGAAGTGCAATATAAGTTTGGGAACAATACTATTTTAGTAAATAAGCAAGCGCTTAGGATCTATTGATGATTATATTCATAATTTCAATTATTAGCCACAGGAATGAACAACATAAGAAATGAAAATCTATCGGAAGCTTACATGGGTAGACTAAAAGAAGACATTAAACATGATCTTTTCCTAACATTTATAGGGAATGTTGATGAAGCCATGCAATTTTCTTGTCATTTTCAAGCCAAGAATATAGCTACATGCAAATCTGCCATGATAACATATGTTAAGTAGAGATAGATTTATTTCTAATAGGGAAACGACACCCTAACCCACTTGAATATCACAAAAGGGAATGGACGAAAGATTAAAAAAAAGACTATGCTTTGGGTGTAATACAAAATGGTCCAAGGGGCCTAAATGTTAAGAAACAAAAGCATTCATATTGGAAAATAATGATGAAAAAATAAAGACACCCCAACAAATAAGTGAAAAAGAAGTTGTAAACCCAAAAGTGTAGGAAAAAGATGTAGAAATGTTGTATAACATATATCAAGATACCAAGTGTGAAATATCAATTCATGCATATTAGGATATGTTAAGAAGAGAAAAGTGCCTCGATACCCAATACCCTCAATATTAGGATATTGTTAAGAAAAGAAAAGAAAAGTCATCGTACATGTTGATTTAGGTAGTACCCATAGCTTCATTGATAAAATATTATCAGTGTCTATTCAGATATGTTGATTTAGGTAGTACCCATAGCTTCATTGATAAAATAGATTTAGGTAGTACCCATAGCTTCATTGATAAAATATTATCAGTGTCTATTCAGACACGTTGATTTAGTAGTACCCATAGCTTCATTCATTATTCAGACACGCTGATTTAGTAGAACTCATAGCTTCATTGATTATTCAGACACGTTGATTTAGTAGTACCCATAACTTCATTGATAAAATATTATCAATGTCTATTCAAACATTGATAAAATATTATGTTTGAATTGTTTTGTCACTTGGAATTTCCAAGAAATGGTCATGGTGTATTCTTTGTGCAATAATAATAAGATCACTTATTAGTGCATTTGTACATTTCCCATATGCAAAAGAAGTGAATTGTTTTGTGTACTCACTTGGAATTTGCAAGAAAAGGTGAAGTCAATTGTTTTGTCTAATCACTTGGAATTTGTAAGAAAGGGTCCTGGTGTATTCTTTGTGCAATAATAATGAGATCGCTTATTAGTGCATTTCCCTTATGCAAAAGAAGTGTAAGGAATTTGTTATTTGCAAGAAAGGGTCCTGGTGTATTTTTTGTGCAATAATAATGAGATCGCTTATTAGTGCATTTGTCACATTTCCCTTATGCAAAATAAGTGTAAGGAATTTGTTTAAAAAGGCATAATGTGGCGAATTCTTTGTGCAATAATAATGAGATCGCTTATTAGTGCATTTGTGTGTTTCCCTTATGGAAGTTTAAGGAATTTGTTAAATAAGGCATGATGGGGTTCTGCAGGAATTTGTAAAAAAACGCATGATTTGGTCTAGATGTATTCTTTTCAAGAATCGTGGTCCTGATGTGTTCTTTTAAAGAATCTATTGATCACTTATTAGTGCATTGCCCTTAATAAGAAAAGAAAGAAGTCTGCTGGAATTCTTTGAAACCTACAGATGAAAAAGGAAAGGAAAATGGGAAGGGTACACTATTTATGATTGTTTTGAAACTAACATAAGGATGAATCTATTGATCATTTATTAGTGCATTCCCCTTAAAAGGAAAAGACTTATTAGTGCATTTCCCTTAAAAGGAAAAGAGATTGGTGCAATGCTTTATTTTTTATTTGTTTTGAAACTGGCATATGGGAAAGGATGTTGATTTTTCAATAATCTAGGTTAAGCATGTAGTTCATTTCAATTTTAATTTGTCTTAACCATAAACAAGAATGCTGTAGCAACCAAGATCACAAGAAGAAACACCATGCACAAGAACACAAGAAGTATCATGGGAAACCCTTCTCAACAAGGGAAGAAAACCAAGCCAAATCCTTTGCTATATTCTTCAAGAGAAATACCTTCACCACCAATAAGACTTAGCACACAAGAGGGTTCTCAAACCCTAGAAGACTAGCGCCCAAGAGAGGTGCAGACTTTTCCCAAGTAGATGTACTTGCTGAAATTTCCAAACTTATGAGAAGGATATGATTCCACAATGGGTAATCTTCCTTTACTTATATTAGACTTGTCCTATTAATAGAAGTGTCTATTGGCACAACAGGGTCGACCTCTCTAAGTCACTTTATAATTAATATTAACCGGATTAATTATATTTTACATTTATTACTAATCATATTAAGGTGGGGCCGACCTGTACTCTTTACATTACAATTAGGGTTATAGACAAGTCTAACTATTGAAGAATATATCAAGGGATCGAATACACCCATTAGTGTTCATCCACTAGGGGCACATCCATAGGGATGTCCATCTCTCTGACTCACTACATTGTACAGAAGAACCAGATCTTCACATGTTCACCTGTGCTCATCCATAGGCACGTCCACTCAACAGATCTTCTTTTCCACTGCATCACACATGAGAGTCATCTGGAGTTTCTCGTCAACTCTACTGCTCAGAGGAGGCCAATACATCATCTTCATTTATGTTCTCATGACAATGCACCCAACATTTTGGGGTTTCACACGTTCACCTTGTGCTCAACCACAGGCACGTCCAACTCAACAGATCACCTTTCCCACAGGATAATCATCTGGAGTTCTTCTCAACTCTCTGAATGGAGGAGGTCATCTCTACATTCCAACTCTGTCTTAGATAGGAACCACATACCCTTCTTAGGGGATTTCTCTCAGGTTTGTAAGCTAGAGAAAGTCTCACATAACTGCAATTATCCACATCTCACAAGTTTGTAAGCTGGAGAATGTCTCACATAGTTGCAATCATCAACACTCCCTCTCAGCTAGGGAGGCATTTTCCACCAGGCCAAGTCTCTCATGGAAATACTAGAACTTGGTCTTGGCAAGTGGTTTGGTGAAGATATATGCAATCTGTTCATGAGTAGAAAGATATTGCACATGAACTGTCTTCCTCTGCACCATGTCTCTGATATAGTGATACTTGATTTCAATGTGTTTCGATCTGTCATGAAACATTGGGTTCTCATAAATATTTACACAGCTCTGGTTATCACAGTGAATAGTAGCAGGATCCATTTCATGATCGAATAAGTCGGTCAGAAGTTTGTGAAGCCATACTACTTCAAAAACGCCCACACTCAATGCTATGTACTCTGATTTTGCAGTGCTTAAAGCTAGAGAACTTTGTTTTCTGCTACACCAGGAAACCATGGCCGATCCTAAGGTGAAGAAACAACCGGAGGTGCTCTTTCTATCTCTTTCTTTCTCGGGTTTTTTCTTGTGGGGATTTATGCCCTTCTACTTCTTGTAGAGTTTATTGGGCCCAAGCAGGCCTTTTATGTCCAACTGTAGTGTCTCTGGGTATGCTTCTTGGAGCAACTGAATCTGCTAGAGCAACTAGATCAACTGGAGCTATTGTCTCATATGGAATAATATAGGTCTCCCTCTGAACTATTGAAGGGGGAGAAGGTATTGTTTCACTATCAATTTCCATCTGAGCTTCTCTGGATTTCTGGAAAGCTAATTCTTCTTTAAAAGTAACATCTCTACTTACTTCAATTTGTCTCCGACCTGGAATGTAGATTCAATATGCTTTTGAGGATTCACTGTATCCAACAAATGTACCATTTCTTCCTGAAGGTTCTAGTTTGGATCTATTTTATTTGGGTACATGAAGATATACTGGACATCCAAATATTTTGAAGTGTCTGATCTCAGCCTTCACTTTGGTGAATGCTTCTTCTGGAGTAATTTTCTTCAGGATTTGATGAGGACTTTGGTTTTGAACATATATTGTTGTCATACATGTTTTTGCCCATAGAGTCATAGGTAGACTCTGATCATGTATCATTGCTTTAGTTGCCTCAATGATAGTTCTTTTTTTCCTTTCAACAACCCCATTTTGTTGAGGGTTGTAAGGAACTGTGAAATCCATCTTGATTCCTTCTTCAATACAAAAACTATTGAATTCTTTTGAGGTGTATTCTCCTCGATTGTCTGATCTTAATATTTTGATTTTTCTTTCGGTCTGGTTTTCAATATGAGCTTTGAATTCTTGAAACTTGGCAAGGACTCCATCCTTGTTCTTCAGAAAGTAAATCCAAGTTTTCTTGGAGTGATCATCTATGAAGAGTACATAGTATAAGTGCCCATTTAGGGATGCAATGGTCATTGGCCCACATACATATGAATGTATCAAGTCCAAGATTTCCTTGGATCTATTGTCACTGCTAGGAAAGGATCCTTTAACAATTTTTCCAAGGGCACAATCTTTGCAAACACCATTGTGTTGAATCTATATCTTTGGTAGACATGTTCCCATTTTCCCTAGAGCTAGAAAAGCTCTATAATGAATGTGAGCAAGTCTTCTATGCCATAAATCACTCAAGTTGATAATGTCATGTAATAAGGCTTGAACTGGTTCGATGGTCAATTTGTACAAGTTGTTTTCTCAGACACCAATTTCTTTGGAATATATATTATATGAGAGTTTTTGTGCCATGCAAGAAATCTTCCTTCTAAGAAAGTAATTTTGTAGCCTTTGTCTTCCAAAGCCGAAATAGAGACAAGGTTTCTCTTCATTCTGGGTACATATAATACTTCTTCTAGTTTGAGTTGCATATCTGAATCTAGTTGGAAGGTAGAAGTTCCAACTCCTCTCACATTATATTTGTCATCATCTCCAAGAACAAGATGTAGATGTGTCTCTTTCTCAACAAAATGTGTTAGATGATTTCTAAGACTGGTCATGTGCCTAGATGCACCACTATCAATTAGCCAAGTATTGTCATTGATAGGAACCATAACTGAGACTGTTGAGATGTTGATGTCTTCATTTCTTTGAGGTCTTGTCTTCCTAGAACTAAGATTTCTTGAATCATCAGGCTTGCTTCCCATCATGATTTTTCTCATCTTCACAAACCCTTGTCAACTAGGCTAGAAAACCTAACGGCTAGGCTAGGCTAGCACTTTTAGGTTTTGTTGGGCTTATGACTGCCAACAATAAGCCTTGAGAAATATGATAGCCCTGGTAAGATGAAGAGCTTCTTCAAGAAGTTGCATAAATACAATTCTGAATTTTTCTGCAGAATTGGTGAAACCCTAGAAACCCTTAGGGCCAAAAAATCAAAATGCTCGAAAATGCAATCTGAGACTTGTTGGAGGTGCGCTAAAGGAGGTCGTACATTCCTATGTTCTTTTTAGCCCTAGCGTCCAAGTTTTGAGTGGTGAAAATCCTCAGAAGAGTAGGCGGTGTGAAATTTCTGGAAACCCTAGGAGGGTCATACGGTTTCTGTAGAAGTGAGAGAGAATGGTTGGAAAGTGTTTGTGCAATGGGATCTTCAAGACCTATGCTCTGATACCATTTTGATTTTTCAATAAGCTAGGTTAAGCATGTAGTTCATTTCAATTTTGCATTTGTCTTAA
>ML780033.1:2659805-2670599 GCA_009831015.1 Picea engelmannii | reverse complement strand
AGGTCCTGGAAGCCATAATTTTAAAAAAGAAACCGAAGGACTGCTCCTTAGCCCAGCTGTACAGGAAGTCCGTCATCCTTCTTAGCCAGTTCAGAGGCTCTCATTTTCATCACGTGCTTAGAAATTTGAATGGCCAAGCGGATGCTCAAGCGAATTTGGGAGCCCAATTGAGCAAAGGTACGCTAATTGTCAATGCAGAAACGTCCTGTCAAGCCATCCCCTAATCTCTCCGAATCCCGAGCTCTCCAAATTCTCGTGACTAACCCGTCGCTTCAAGGGGATTCTGATCTCATTCATCATTACGCCGATTCGGATGCCTCTGCCCCGAGATCGCTCTTCGATTCGGGCTGGACGAATTATGGGGGAAAGGTCCCGTGGTTTCTTATAAGCGGAAGTTTGGTCCCCTATTCCTCATTCCTGCGGAAGTTTGGTCCTCTTATCCTCTTTCCTGGTGGCTCTCTGACCCGCTTCGGCCTCCTGTGGTTCAGAACTCTCTGCGCAATGGATAAGAAGCCCTCCACGTCTAAGTCGAATCTCTCGCCTCAGGAGAGGATTGAGCTTCTTCGAACGGAACTGGAAAGCATCAAGGCGTCTACGGCAAAGCATAAGTGGGAAATGATGGCCATCGAAATGCAAGATATCAAGGACGACCTGTTCGATGAACTTCAAGCGGGACTAAAAGATGCTGCAAATCTGATGGGGAATTTAGGGAAAAGGCTGGCTGCCCTCGAAATCCAGGTGGAGGGGCTCACTACTGCCCTGGGTAAGATTTCTGAAGTTACGGCTGAAGCCTCTAAGAAAGACCGCTAGCTCCGAGCCATGGTCGTTCGTTTCAGAAGTATATGAAGGTTTACAGTTAGTTCGCTGGTTAAATCATAGCAGAAAACAATTCTCGACATGTAATAGATTATGAATATTTTGCTTACTTGAAAGTCCAGATCTCTAGTATCAGATCTAATTTTGAAGATGTAAGGGTTGCAGCCCTCTCTGCCTATTATCAATAAAAATCCTCATATCCGATTTTGTAAAAAAAAAAAACATTTTATATTACATTACATAACAATACAAACACTACTACATTGTATATTTATAAAATACTTTAAACATATATTAATACACTTAACTAAATTTCAATCAACAATAAACTAAAACTAAAGGGCTTACTTCATCCACGTGGAGGACGCTTCATACACGTTTCCTTACCTTTTCACATTCGAATGTCTTAATCTCTCAAAACTTGAAGATGAAGTTAATGGGTCACTTTAAACAACGTCAAGTTGAAGAGTCGTTTGAAAGAGATACAAGTTGAGATGTTCTAAGGGTACACTCTTATATTGTGTGTTTGATGCATTTTATAACTCGGCCGTATCTCAACGGTCAAATTTCAATAGTTTTTTATCATTTTAAACGTGTAACACATTTAAGGTTTATAACATGAACCTATAATGATTATTTGCAGGTAGTGTTTGATAAGATGGTTTTTTTTAATGGTATATTATGATAATTATTAAGAAAAATGATGTGGTTTTTTTAAAGTTATATGTACAAATTTATTAAAATTGTAATTAGGAGAATTTGTTTTATGTCATTTTTGGATTAGTAGATATTAGCGTGTTTGTTAGTAATTTTGGCATAGATACATTAAATATAAATTTCTGGTTTACTTGGGATTTTTACTCACTAACAATCATGATGATTAATGCAACAAATTGTTGATAATTGTAAGCATTATTGAACATATAGATGGTTAATTTAGCAGATGAACAAAATGAGTCAAGGAACTCCAATGACCAAAATCATAGATAATATACTCCAAATTTGTATAAGAATCATAGATAATATACTCCAAATTTGTATAAGACCACGCCTCTTTCGAGGATCATCATATATATCTCCTTTTGGATAAATAAAGACAAGGTGGTAACACTTTCAATGATCCTGGTAAAAGGGTGGAGATTTTAAGAATAAGACACATGGAATATATTAAGATACTAATAATACTTCCCTTCTTATCCCTTTTCTTCCTATCATGTGGGTTCTTATCCCTTTCATGCTCATTTGCATCATTTGGGGGTTTTTAGCATTATATTCTACGTGCATATTTACATAATAAAATGCACCATGGTAATCTTTAATTACTTGATAATAGTGTAGTAAAATATTCATGCTAATTCGAACACAAGTATATGTGTTTAGCCATGTTCGTATACATGTATATATGTGCTCATTTATAATCTAAGGTTTAAAATAGGGTATTACACTTCCCTCTCTCTAGGTGTTAACTATCAAAGTTCTGCAAATATAGTCACCATAAAAGATATACAGAACAATATGAAAAAAATCCTTTATTATTATAGAAAATCATAGGGTAGGGAAACATCGTACAATAGATCCTATTAAGGAAGAGATCCTCTCTTGATCACTTATCTCTTCGAGGGGGCAATCTCCTAATGAGCTACTACTCCAAATACAATACTTCTCAACTTCCCCATTACATTGCGCATACCCCTTTATATAGTGCTACCTACCACCTAAGAACATTCTAGATGAGGAACCTTCTAGATGCAGAACCTTATAGTAAGCCCTCTTACACTTATTATGTTCACACTAGGCCTTATTTATTAAAAGTGGTCTTTACACATAACAATACATATCTACTATTATTCCCCTTAGGTACCTCCCTAGGTACCCCATATTATTCCCATATCTACACTACATTCCATCCCCTTATGAAATTGTTGTTCTCAATGCTTGTTATGAGGGAGTAAAACCATATACCAGGGTCCCATGGATAATTGTGGACCATGATGTTGAAGTAGGTTGGAGAACAAGGGTCCCATGTAGAAGTGTTAGCCACCATGTTGAAGTAGTCCAAACTCCATTGTAAACATGGGTCTCATGTCCACGTGCACGTGTGAACTCCACGCTGAAGATATTGAAACTCAATAGCTAGCTGAAAATGATGCTCCCAAGATCAACAATGGTCATGTGGATCCAAATATGTTAAGTCGACCAAAAAATCATCCACGAGTACTAGATAATAAGAAAATTGAAGAAGAGTATGCATAGAAGGTGTTAGCGATCGAAAACGCACTGGCATTTTTGAAAGAACGATGCCTAATATTGTAGGGAAAATTTTGATAGATTCCTGGGATCCAAATGCAGATTTGAAAGCACCATTGGAAAGCTTAGGATTTGTAGATGTCGATCGACTATTTAAGCATGCAAAACAGACTCTCCATGACTGAGAAATTTGATTTTGAAAAAATCTGCGCTTTCACCAGCGCAGAAGGCGGAATTATAACTAGTTAGTTGGTGAAAGCTCCGCCTTTCACCAGCTAAGAAGAAGATTTTCGGGTAAATTAGCTGGTGAAAGCCTGTCACGGCCAGAATAGCCGAATTTTTGCCCAGATCGGGATTTTTTGGGTTTGAATGGTTTGAAATCTTCTTCAATAAGCTGGTTATGAATTATCAAATCAAAATATGAAGGCCATTCTTGGAGATGAAAGTCAAAAGGGGATTTTTTGACTAGATTTGGTCATTTTCAAGGGCAAAATGATAGGGATCAAATGACACATCACCCAATTCGAATTTTATCTTTGGAGGACCAAATCAAACAGCCTTGGGAGGCTAAAACTGCACTTCATCAGCAATCTACTATTTTTAGAGATCACTAAATAGGACCTTTCCTATTTTGTTTTGATTTTCCATTCTAGATCCATTTTTTTTGGATCTCATCCTACACTTGTTGTATTTGTTTTGATTTGACTATTTTTAGTAAATCTGATCCATCTTTCAAGGATCTAGATTTCATCTTGTAAGGCTATAAAGCTAAAGACATTTGGAGCACTAAGGGGTACAAACTAGGATATATTTTGTGCTACTGTATAGACTCTTATTTACAAAATAAAAGTTCAGTTTCCTTTCATTTTCAATATCAGAAATATCCATCTTTCCCTTTCTGTACTTTGTTTTAGTTTATTTTAGATCATGAAGACTGTTATCTCTTTATTGAGCTCATAAATTTGAAGTAAAGGATTTATTTCTATCTTGCATTAAGCCCTACATTCAGTTGTATTTGGCAATCAAGAATAGTGTTCTTCATCCCCTCCTTTCAATTTACTTGATCTGATTATTGTTTCCTGAAAGCATTGTTTCTTTAGATGTATGATGAGTTGTCTATTACATTGATCATTAAAGACCCCATTGTTCCAAGCTTATATACACATTATTTCTAAGTTACCAAGCATCCTTGGCCTACAACCCTAAGGAGTTTCTTGGAGTGATAACAAATTGGCGTCGTTGTCGGGGAGAGGAGATTGAAACTCAGCTTCCTTGGGAGACGACATAGATCCAGCTTTGATGATAGACAAAGCCTGGACATCATTTGGTTGTAATCATCTATCTGACGACTCCATGAAGGACAAATTCAGTGGTGACTCCATTGTTCAGAAATTTGTTGGTGACTCCATTGGTATGACATGAACAAGATCTTAGCTAAGAGGTATGCCTTTTGTGATTTTTCAAAGATTGTTGGTTTCCCTAATCCAGTACCTAGTAGGGATGAATGGGAATGTAGCCTTCCCAAATTTTGAGGAGAAGAATGGGAAGTGCCAGCTGAACACTTGTTGGACTTTCATGAGTTTATTCATCGGCTCCAAATCATACATGAAGATGTTAAGATTAAATTGTTCAAGTATTCATTAGAGGGGATAGCCCTTGATTGGTGCAGGTCTCTTCTAGCTTCAAGCATTCACTCATTGGCAAGTTTTCATTATGCTTTCCATTCGTTTTGTAAAGATGAATTTCCAGCTGAAAGTCTCTTTGAAGATTGTTGTGGTGAATTCGAGAAGCAAGTTCAACAGGAAGTCGTCCTTTCTTCTGTTTGTCAAAATGATTATTATGAGAAATGCATAGATGTCTCTGTCACACCTGTTGCCTTTGATTTGCATGAAGGATCAGTTATAGAAGAGCATTGTTCTCAAATTTTTAAAAGGATTTCTCATGGTGTATTTTCACCTGAAAGAAAAGAGGAAGATCAGGAGATTGTTCATTTTCCTATGCAAAACAAGGGAGTGCTGGGTTCACTTGTCTTTGATGAAGAACAATACTGTCATCCGGAAACTCCCGCAGTAGATATTGAAACTCCTGCAGTCGACATTGAAAAGTCATCTACAGAAATCAACAAGTTTGCATGCACCGTACTTGAACCTAGATCTGCAGACAACAACAAACCATTCATCATCAACAATGCAGTTAGTTTGCAGCCCTGTTCAGATTTACACGTAGTTGAAGGTGGCAGCTATTCTCGGAAGAAGGGTATGCATAGATCTTCTGATGTTCAGTCGAAGCAACAGGAAGAAGTGTTTTCTTACAGTGTCATTGATCTTTTTGTTGATTATCTAGAGTATTCGAGCAACATAAATGTCAAATTGCTCTTGTCAAACGAAGGTTGGTTATGCTGAACTTTCAAATTGTATATCAGTATTCTATGTTTTCCCATATTCATCATTTCCAGATCATAAGTTTTACCAGTTATTCAGATACTTGTATGGCTTCATTGGAAGCATGATTTTACCTGATCTGGAATCAGTACAGTGGTTAGAGTAGGAGTAGATAGAAGAATAAGCTATTTTCTTTGAGCAAGTAGATTACTTTCAGTTTCCTTAATTAGGCAAAGAGACTCCCTTTTCATGCTTAATGGCTCGATCTGGATCATCCCTCCATGTTGCGGTTACTCAGTCAGCCTCGAAGTCATCCATCAATCTCTTAGGTGTTTGTTGCAGATTCATAGGAATTTGATTTTTTCCCAAGGTAGTTTTTCTGGGTTTTCACCAGCTTATTGGTTTTGAAATCCGCTAGTTAGATGTTGAAAGCTTTCCTTTTCACCAGCGAAAGGGGCAGATTCAGGGAAAATTAGCTGGTGAAACCTGTTACATGGCAGCAAAGTTGTATTTTTGCCCAGATTTGACTTTTTCCCAACCAAATCTTTTGAGGATGGTTTCTAAAGATGCAGAAAACCTTGGAAAGAAGTCACAAAGATCAGAAGGTTTCGAGCTCTGGTTCATCTAGATGCAAAATAAATATGAGATTGTATGGAGGATGTACTGCTAATATTTGTTCCTGGTGGCATTAAATGGACAAAGATCATATTGATCAGAACATGTACCTCCCTGATAATGTTCTTTCCATGTGAAATGGGTTCCATGCCTGTCAAAAGCTCAAGAAGAACCACGGCCAAAATGCAAATCACTTTACAGAAAGATTGTGTCTCCGCCTGTAGTTGATATTCTTAAGGAGGCAATGGGTAATTGCCCTGCAGCTGAATTTGATATAACACCAGGAATGCTTCTCAAGGAGGTTGCTTACAGTGTTGTTGGAGTTACTCATTATGAATTGTCCAACTATTTAATCTTCAAAGCATGGTTTGAAGGAGTGCTTTTCCCTGAGCTACATAACACACATTCAAATGCATGCATAATTCGTCATAGGGTTGCATTGATTTTGGGCCAGTGGGTATCTGAGATCAAAGGTGAGATCAGAAAGTCGGTATATTGTGCATTGTTGGGTTTGCTCCAAGATAAGGATTTAGCTGTGAAACTTGCATCTTGCCGATCTTTGTGTTTTCTCATGGAGGATGTTCAGTTCTATGAGGAAGACTTTGTGGAGTATGTACCAGCATGTTTGGACATGTGCTTTCAGACTATCCAGAACGTGCAAGAGTTTGACTCAAAGGTTTGGAATGAATCGAGTGGTGAAAGTCTGCTAAGAATTCAAGTTATACTCGCAGTGCAAAATTTCGTGATGATATCATTGAGAAGAAGGAGAAGAAGAAAGTCGTTGGATGCTATCATATTCTCATGGCTCCGAAATTGAAAAGGAAAAGGGGTTGATGATTCAAGTAATGGCTGCTACATGATACTTTTGCAGATGGGAGAGAAAAGAATCTTGCCCAGTTATCAAGACTAGGGAAGATCTTACAATAGATTGCCACAACAGATGGAGGCGTGAGGCTGCAAATCGTGTGAAGAGTTGCATGTTTAGAGGTACCAAGTAGGGGAGCCTCTGAATATTGAAGAAGTGGAGGTGGCTCCTCCACGAGCATTGGAAGTCAGAATCAAAGTGCATTATACTGCCTTGTGCCATATTGACCTTTATTTTTGGGGTGCTAAGGGCCAAACTCCTCTCTTTCCTCGCATCCTTGGACATGAAGCAGCGGGAGTTATTGAGAGTGTTGGAAAAGAGGTGCGACTTTGAATGTAGCTAAACCTAAGAAGGGCTCAACAATAGCCATATTTTGACTCAGGTGGAGATTCAAAGGAAGAAATTCAGTTTTTACAGAAGTAGATGGAACGTGAGGAGCATCCTGTTTTGCCTCTTTTCATTTCGGCAACAACGGAAGCAGGCAAATTAATCCGGATGAGCTTCATCAAATATTCCAGGAATTTGGTATTGTTGAGCTTGAGGGAATGATCAGAGAAATTGATCAAGAAATTTCCATATGCCCTAGCAAGAAGATCCTTCTTGCGCTGCTATCAAATTCCTGCCATAGATAACAACAGTTGTGCATTTGGATTTCCTTTTGTATTCTCTGCAGCTGTGGTGTCATTGCTTAAATTATTTCGATATCTCTAATTTGTTTTTCCTCACTTGCTTAGCATATCAATTCTTGAATCAAGCATCGCAGGTCCCTTGAGGTTCAAACATCAAGTGTCGACAACACTTTATCGAGCAGTTGTTGAAGAATCTAACACTCTATGCAGGATCATTGTTGCTCTGGATTATTTTCTTCTCAAAGATAAAACAGAACTTTCACCAGCGCAGAAGGCAGAATTATAACCAGTTAGCTGATGAAAGGCAGAGCTTTCACCAGCTAACTAGCAAATCTTAAAGGTGAAATAGCTGGTGAAACCTAAGACTAGCCAGCGAAGGTGTATTTTTGCCCAGATCGAAGTTTTTCTCAACCAAACATCCTGAAAATAGTTTCTAAAAGATGCATATTGAATTTACACATCAAATTCAAGATCCGGATTTGATAAAAAGGATGTTTGAAGAGGTGTCAAAGTCAGATTAGACACTTATTTTTGGGGCACAGAATCAGTTGTTTTTGACAAAGATAACAAATTTGATTCTATCATGATCAAAACACATCTACGAGCCTTGGAAGGCTATCTGCACACATCAGAGGATCTAAAAATGCTTTGTATCTGAAGTTGTTGCTGTATTGATACACGATCCAGAAAAGGTTGAATGAATCCATGCCCAATACTAAAGGCACAAGGTCTGTCAGGTTCTTGGAGACCTCGCAAGGAGTTCTCCATCCCAGTTGGAGCCAGATGTTAGTGATCAAAAACGCACTGGCATTTTTGAAAGAACGATGCCTAATCTTGTAGGGAAAATTTTGATAGCTTCCTGGGCTCCAAATGCAGATTTGAAAGCACCATTGGAAAGATTAGGATTTGTAGATGTCGATCGACTATTTAAGCATGCAAAACAGACTCTCCATGACTGAGAAATTTGATTTTGAAAAAATTTGTGCTTTCACCAGCGCAGAAGGCAGAATTATAACTAGTTAGCTGGTGAAAGCTCCGCCTTTCACCAGCTAAGAAGCAGATTTTCGGGTAAATTAGCTGGTGAAAGCCTGTCATGGCCAGAATAGCCGAATTTTTGCCCAGATCGAGATTTTTTGGGTTTGAATGGTTTGAAATCTTCTTCAATAAGCTGGTTATGAATTATCAAATCAAAATATGAAGGCCATTCTTGGAGATGAAAGTCAAAAGGGAATTTTTTGACTAGATTTGGTCATTTTCAAGGGAAAAATGATAGGGATCAAATGACACATCACCCAATTCGAATTTTATCTTTGGAGGACCAAATCAAACAGCCTTGGGAGGCTAAAACTGCACTTCATCAGCGATATACTATTTTTAGAGATCACTAAATAGAACCTGTCCTATTTTGTTTTGATTTTCCATTCTAGATCCATTTTTATAGGATCTCATCCTACACTTGTTGTATCTATTTTGATTTGACTATTTTTAGTAAATCTGATCCATCTTTCAAGGATCTAGATTTCATCTTGTAAGGCTATAAAGCCAAATACATTTGGAGCACTAAGGGGTTCAAACTGGGATATATTTTGTGCTACTGTATAGACTCTTATTTACAGAATAAAAGTTCAGTTTCCTTTCATTTTCAATATCAGAAATGTCCATCTTTCCCTTTCTGTACTTTGTTTCAATTTATTTTAGTTCATGAAGACTGTTATCTCTTTATTGAGCTCATAAATTTGAAGTAAAGGAGTTCTTTCTATATTGCATTAAGCCCTACATTCAGTTGTATTTGGCAATCAAGAATAATGTTCTTCATCCCCTCCTTTCAATTTACTTGATCTGATTATTGTTTCCTGAAAGCATTGTTTCTTTAGATGTATGATTAGTTGTCTATTACATTGATCATTAAAGACCCCATTGTTCCAAGCTTATATACACATTATTTCTAAGTTACCAATCATCCTTAGCCTACAACCCTAAGGAGTTTCTTGGAGTGATAACAGAAGGGTCTTGTCTTCTCTCCGGGATGTGCTCTACAAAAGGTGGAGTAGAGTCTTCAAATAGAAGATGAAAGTGGTTGTCATCCCATAAATGACAACCATTTGTATACCAATCATCACAATCGTCCTCGTAATCGTACCAAGAATACATTTCATGAGTATATTCTCCTGTGATGTAATTGTACATGGTATTCATAATATGTCTCTTCTGAATATTTTTCCTTGCAACTTCAAACTCTTGAAATGTTGTCTTGATGGCTTCTAGTGCCCATCAAAATTCGTTGAAGATAAGAGAGAAAATATCAATTGGAAACTCCACATATACTATACCAAAAGAAATCTCTTAAAATCCTCTACCTAATGGCATTGATCTGGTAACAATCTAAGCACCCCATCAAAATTTATGAGCTCTGCAGTCTCGTCGCCATCACGAAAACCCTAAAAAATGGTTGATTTTAAATTAGTGATATATTCACTTCTAGAGCTCTGGTTCGTATGATTTTTTTTTTTTAATGGGTTAGTTTTGCAAGAGGAACTCAGATTTTCAATGTTTTTTTTTTTTTAATTGGCACCAATTGTTACAAAATCGTGTGGCCATTCACAGAAAAACCTTGAAATTTTGCATATTTTAAAATGTTGATAACTTCACTTACCGGACTCTATTTCGAACGATTTTTATTTTTTGAAATTGGTTGTTTTTTTCGGGAGGAACTCGTATCAAAGTTTTGCAAATACAATCACCACACAATATATATAGAACAATATGAAAATATTATAAAAACCCTTAGGGAAGGGAAACATCGTACAACGGATCCTATCAAGGAAAGGATCCACTCCCAATCACTTGCCTCTTCGAGAGGGAAACCTCATAATGAACTATCACTCCAAATACAATACTTCTCAACTTTTTCATTACATTGCAATGATCCAAAAGCTTAAAATATTATAACAGAACAGAAGTACACACCATGTACACAATGTGAGTGTGGAGGACAACTCTAAGATAAATAAGTTACACAATAACTCCTCAAAGAATAGGAGAACCTCATCCACATAACCAAATACATTCGTACATCACCATGATTCACATGTCCACAATAATGAATACATGATCTATATATATACCTATTCACATGTGCACACGAGGCCCCTTTACAACTATGCCGACCACATTGCATATATATTTACACATTACATGTACATTTAGACCCAATATAAGCCCCCCCCCCCCCTTGGGATCA
>ML780033.1:2604210-2654333 GCA_009831015.1 Picea engelmannii | reverse complement strand
CATTTGTTAATATATCTATCACAACCATGATGAAGTCATGCTACCCCTCTATATTTTGCAATCTATTAATAATATGAATGTTGATTACTTCCCATTATGAATGTTGATTACTTCCCATTTCCATTATTGAATTTGCAATGGATGTAACAAACAAGTAAAGATGTCTATGCTCACATTTTGTCTCACCAACAAGTAAGATGTCTATGCTCACATTTGTCTCACCAACATTCCATACATCTTGAGATGATTGTTATAAAATGCTTCTTCATCCCTAGCCAAAAGTACTAGTTTTTCATTGTTGTAGTTTTATTTTGGTATTTCGTGATTGGAATATGGAACATTATGCACTTTATTTAAGATGGAATTCCCCAACTCCAAAAAGTTAGGAACACATGTCAATTATTATGCATCATAATTTCATTATATACCATCTTATACACCCCATACTTCTTCTAAACTTTTTGTCACTGCAATCCTTCCTTTACCTATTTTGGTAATGCTCATCTAGTACTAGGGAATCAATAAATTTTTGTCTCAAACTTTATTTGATTCACTTAAGTTCATTGTTGTTGCACACATTTTATGCATTCTTCTATTGAATGCATAAACAAATTTTTCTCTTTTTCTTTATTATGCCAATCTCAAAATCAAATTTACAAAGGAACTCTATCTATTTGGCTTGCCTCGTATTCAAATTTTCTTGAGTAAACAAACATTTTAGACTATTATGATATGTTTCGAGCATAAATTTTCTTCCCATCAAGTAGCTCCTACACATTTGTAATGCATGAATTATTGCAAAGAGATCTAAGTCAAGATCTCATAAAGTATTGAACATCCCCTCCTATTCAAGATGTAAAGCACTTTTTTTCAACACAAAAATTCTTAAAGATAGAAATTTAATATAACATTGTTCTTAATGGTTAACTTAATTGTCAAATTGCCATTACAATGATATACTTGTTATGAGTTCAACATGTCACTTATGGGAATTGAAATCAGGTGGGGAGGATAACAAACATTCTTCCCAACCACATGAGATAAACTCAATTGACATTATGAATCTATTGCATCGTAGGTAAACTAAAATATATATGGGAAATTATTCTAATTTCTCATATAAATTAAATAAATTGTTAAATAATTCATGGTTAGTAATAATTTGGGTGTAATGATAATTTATGTTAAATGAAATAATTTTTGTAAAGTGATATGTATTCCTATTAATAATTGCAATTAAATTATTCATAATAATATTTAGTTCATAAAACTTTAAATAAATTACTATAACACACATACATATTAACAAAATAATATTTATGTGAAGCAAATAGTGTACATAAACGAGATAAGTTATTTTTTTTAATGTCCAACAAATGGCCATATCAAGTAGATCAATGGGACTCAAAACAACATTGAATATAAGTAAACAGTAGGAATGTGCATCAATTTGGTTTAACTTGAGTTGTTGGGAGGAATGATTGTTATCTTCATCACCCAAGTTCAATTCCCACAAGTGACATGTTGAGCTCATAACGAGTATAGTGTTGCTATGGCTTGTAATGGCTTTGAGTCTTGTTGTTGACCGACCTTGTGCTTTGAAAATTCTAAGGTTTACCCTATGTACCAACCTCAAAATGAGGGGAAGTATTCAGAGGTCTTCCTCGGGCTTTGTAACATAGAAAAAAATAGCAAGAATGCGAAAAAAAACTCCCACTACTACTCTATTAAAAGTAGAAAAAGAACAAATTAAATAATTAAAAGAAGTACAAAATGAGTGTAGAAACAAAAACATAACCAATATCAAGATAAAATCTCCCACTATTACTCTAGCAAAGTAGAAAAAGAACTAAGTACTATAATATCCCTAAGCTGAACTCCAATTTTAAATGTACATATGGTTTATAGGCTAGTGAGCAAGGATGTTTTGGGCTAGAGTGCTTGTGTGTGTGTGTGTGTGTGTGTGTGTGTGTGTGTGTGTGTGTGTGTGTGTGTGTGTGTGTGTGTGTATTGAGGCTAGAGTGTTTGTGTGATTTAGGCTAGGGAGCCTATGAGTTGAAAGGCAAATAAGCCTAACAAATGTAATATGTAATCACACTTGATTATATTAATAAAATACATCATTGTTGAAAACCAAATCGAACAAAAGAGTATGGGGGGCTAGGACTCCACGAGAGGGAAAGGGGGATAAGGGCTTAATAAAAGGGGCTAAGTCAAGGGGGCTTGAGCCAAGGAATAAAATAATATTATTACTAAGTCATAATCTTAAGTTCCTAAAGTTTGGGAACGAATCACAAAGTGGAGTCAAAGACATTTCCTAGAGTGACAAGTGTCAAGATAGGAACATGAAAATATAATGTGGGGAACTTAGTGTAATTTCCAATCTTTCTTCCAAGCATTCACTCATTCTTGCTTCCATCATCTGTATCTTGGTTGGAGTGTGTAAGCAAAAGCTGAGGCAAATTGTTACCCAGTAAATCCTTGGTGGTTTGGGTTGAAGAAGCAGGTTTTCATGCCTATGGAGCATTCTCTCTGGGTGAGAGAATTGTTGAAAATAGTTTTCCTTGTGTGTTGGGCTAGTGGGTGATGTAACTCCTTGAGCAACCTGGTGTTCCAAGTGCCACAGAGCTCTGAGACTTCTTGGTCAGTTTTTTTATGAAGACCTAGAAGAGATGTGGGACAACCCAAAGGACTATTGAGTAGAGAAGGGGGTACATTTCCTCAGGTGGGACGAGATGTGGGGAATGAGAGGTTGTAAGATGGGAACTATTGTTGAAGTGGGCACTTGAACCTGTTATTTACTGTGTTGTTTTTCAGACCTTAGTTTGGCTTAGGTAGCCTTTTCCCTCGCGGATTCATATCCCCAACACAAGAGTGACCTATTGTTGAGAGTGTATGAAAAGAAAAGTCTACGGAAGGGAGGAACATCTGAGGTTTGCATGAAATGGATGATTTATAGAAAAAGACAAGTGTTCTTTTATGTGTATTTACATGTTATTTATTGTGTGTATGTTTATGTTGATTATGTTGTTGTAATTGAACATAATTATGCATGGTTGTGCATGTTATTGTTGGTTCTACATGATTGTTGCATATGCAGGGCATAGAATTTAATAATTGGTAGTTGTTGGTCAATTTGAGTAGTAATGGTAATGGGATTCCAGCGCAAGGCTTGAATCACCACGTGCACTAGGAAATAGTTGTCGCATGTAGCACAAGGCCGATTTCACGTGTAGTTGTATCAGTGAGTTATTTCTGCATTTAGAATTGGTATCATAGATGAATTTTCGTGTGGCACGACTGAGCTTGGGACTAGGTGTAATGTCCCCACTTTTGGACATCATTATATTACAGAGTGTTCTGTTGACCATAGTAGCCAGACGGGGGTGATAGAGAGTACAGGATCTATTGAGGGGTTTTATTGGGTCTGACTTGCATCACTCATCTTATTTCATCATCATGATCCATTCAGCACAGCTTGGATTTGTTTTTGTTGCATTCCGGCAACTTCCATAATTTTGAGTTATTTTGGGCTATATGTTAATTAAATTCACTAAGGACGTCATATTGGGCATAATACTTGGAGGAACCTATTAATGTAATAGCTCATGGGAATCGGGAGGAATAGCACTACAGGATATGATGACGAGAAGTGAATTTCAATGGCTAGAGAAGCCACAAGGAGGGATAAACCACTTTTTAGAGTTAAAATGGTTAATTAATTAATTAAAGTGATTTAATTAATTAATTAATAATTAAATGAAGTAAAAGTCACTTGGAGAGATAAGGTGAACAAAGAGGATAAAAGAGAGATAGGGGCCTCTATTCTCTCATTATGTTGTTTATCATTTTGATATATGACTTCTTGCTATTGAGCCCATGTACTTGGGGGTTTTGAGAGTTTTGACTTAACAAACCCTAGAGACCAACTAGATGGTGAAAGATCCCACCCAACCTGGTCCAAGCTTGGTCATGGAGGTGAAATATTCCTCCCTCACCATTCTACATTAGTCTATCATAGTTACAGGTGGATTCTACAGCAGTAGCAGGCTCAGAGAGAGAGACAGTGCGTATCAATGAGGGTTTCCAACAGAAGGGCTCACTTGAGTAGCTAGTGCCATTCAATTTGGAGGAGTGGATGAGTTTCAGGGATCCACACCCATTGATATTTTATTATTGGTCCTAGGGCGCCTTCCTTATCCATTTTGGAGGAGTTCTATCCAGCATATCATTATTTATGAGCTAGCAAGAGTTCTACAAGAGGAGTGGCACACTTGTAGTAGAGATATCATAGGTTGGGAGGTCTTACAGACGAGCTTCAGCTTAGATACTTCTCATACCTTCTTGTCATCATCAGATCTACCTTATCATGGAGTTTTTCAGTGCTTTGAGGCCATCAGAGAGGAGGTTGTACTTCCCTTGATCTATTCCATCCAGGACTTGCGCATTGTGAGAGAGAGGGCATCACATATAGCAAAGGGTATCCATTGGATTGCAGTTTTACTTGGTCTTTAGCACGGAGAGGATTTTGGAAGCATGGATCTTCATCTATCTTGTATCTTGAAGGGTATATCAGCCATACACTCTATGTATTCCAGATCTGTCCCATTTTGTATGAGGTTAGCTATTATTAATAATAAAATCATATATGAGGTATGTGTGCTATTTACTTGAGTTGTTTCTACTGGATCTTGTTGTGTACGTGTTTTTGGATGCATTTCTATCTTTACTTTCTGCAAAACACATAAATAACCATCATTATAAACCCTAGCGCAACTCATGAGACATAAATCTGCAAAGTGTTTGACGAAATGCCACAACCAAAAAACACCTAAAAATCAATAAAAATGCATTGTTCATGGCATCTTGGCTTGGGAACATTACGGTGGTATCAGAGCATTGATCCTCCCAACCAGTGGGGATTAGCGCATGCATACAAAGCAAAGATTCATCCCATCATGAGGGCTCTTCCATAAGGAGAGATGGATACTAAGGACTTTGCTAGAGATATTGTATGTTGTGAATGGGACTATTACCCCCTTAGTGAGAGATTTAGGGCTCAAGTAACACTCCAATAGTTTATATCCATAAAAAATCCTAGGTGGATCAAAGATGAGGTTACATATTGGGTCAACATAGCAGAGAAAAATAGAGCCAGAGCAGCTAGATGGAGGGAAGCACAGATTAAACCTGCACCCATTAGATGCACAGAACTTTGCTACAGTTGCAAAGAGCCTTGGGATCTAGACCACAGTGCAGGGGTAAAGGGAAGATGCATATTGTTGAGGTGCACTATGACAGTAAGGATGAGGAGGTGTATGAGGATGCAACGGTAGATGCTTATTTAGAGCAGTCAGATGATGCTAGTGATTCTTGTGCATCTGAGGGACAGTTGGATGGACAGGATGATAGCACATGTTCTTTATCTTTCCCATCAGGAAGTGTTGAGGATTCAACACTTCAGCACAGTGGTGACACATGTGAGGATTCACATGTGTTAACACTGAGATATGATGAGACTAGGAGGTCGGATGACCTATCCTTGGGTGTAGACATGGTTGTCAGGGAGTCATGTGTGGAGGAGGATGAGCTTTCTATGATTACCATGACACATTTGTCATATTTTCAGACACCTATGATAGCCATGACACATGCGGATATCAGTGGAATCTATGATATGGTGGAGGAGCCTTGTTTGAGGTTTATACATCGGGGGAATATGGGTCTGCAAACCAAGGAGAAGAGACATGACTTGGAGACTATGGAACTTACACATACCTATCAGTATGAGGAGAGTAAGTCACCTCTTTTGAAGACTCCATTGTTTGATCAGGTTATGGAGACTAACAGTTTGATGGGACACTTACTTCCAGGACCGATATGCAGTGATGAGGATACACTCCTTATTGGTTGGGATGGCCATAGCACTTTCTGGACACATCTGTATGGGATCCAGGTGCAGATGATAGTAGTAGGGTGAGTGCAAACGAGGATACAACTACCCATACATGATACAGTATGATTCGGATGGGGGTATCAGTTGGTGATGGTGTGCAGTGGCATACAAGAGGACCTTGTAGCACAGTGGAAAGTGGGAAGTTCAGTGCCTTGTCTTTTGCAGAGAGTGTTGTTGGGGATTCCAGGGTCGACACTAGCAATGAGGGGCGTGAGGTAGAACCTCAACAGGACTGTGATCAATAGTCACGATACTTGGCAGGACAATTGAGAGTCAGTGAGGACATGATCATGGCAGCCACTAGGCGCATTGATGACACACATGCATTGGTGGCGGATTATTGTTGGAGGGCATTGATGGCACATGATAGTTCAGATGGGGGATTTTCCATGGATGACTTTCATACTCTCAGGGAGAGCATGACTATGATGAGGGCCGACTACCAACAGTTGTTGATGAACATAGATTACCTACTGGAGGGTGTTGATATGTATCACAGGGCCCTGAGAGAGTAGGAGTTGGAGGTGGACCGACTCACTCATGAGTTGGTGAGCACACGAGGATTCTTGAAGGGCACATAGACAACCCTTAAAGAATCAGAGTCCATATTGGAGGAGCTCCTTGAGGAGACTAGTCAGAGATACACCCTATCCATCTTAGTAGAGAATTAGATATGTTCCTCGGTTACATTGTTGGAGGATGTTCGGGTGTCACAGGGGCCACCATTCATGGGTAGTTCTGAGACAGTAGGTCATACACATACATGGGAGGATTCCAGAGCCAGGGGAAGTTACGAGGAAACTATCATTTTTGTTCCAGTATTGGTTGATGTCCACACAGAGGATGATCCGATAGTACACCTTGGACATATGATGATGAGAGAGATGTACAGTGGGATTCAGGTGGATGCATTGGATTGCATGGAGGAGACACACTTAGGGGAGCATGGAGATCCCTCTCCTTTGTAGCAGCACATAGTTCTGAGATATCACCTTCACATTAGCAGCAGTTATAGGAGTGATGATGGTTAGAAAGTGATTGACCAGCATCTTGTAGAGTTACCTCTAGTTGTACCTGATGGTTGGGGTTTAGTGATGACCACAAGCAAGTATTTATAATAGGTACTGGTGGATGAGATTTTGGTCGAATCCTTGGGATTGAACAAAGTATATGACACTTTCCAGTCCTACAGTTGTTTGCAGATATGTATATTATCCTTTTCTGATACTTTCTTCATTGACAATAGTGCAAGAGGTGATAGAAAGAGGAGGGGACATGGAGAGTTGGTAGGTCGAGACCACCTGAAAGGAGATTCTTTATTACATACAACAGCATAGGGTTGGATCATCAGAGACAGACAATTGATAACTTGGGCGTGATGGTGAGCATATTAGACCATGGGATAGCAAATATCTCAGAGGGCGACACAGATTCATATTCTCATAGGGATGAGCATGGAGGGATTCCGACAGTTATCAGTATGACACATGAGAAGTTAGTGGGGACTGGAAGTGATAAAATTCCAATTTTTCCATGGGATCCAGGAGTCCATTTTGTTAGTAGGGAGTTTCATCTTATGATGGCCCATGTTGTGCTAGAGAGCAACATACTTCACTCTTGGATGGTTTCAAGAGGGCTTGCAGGGGCTTGTCCTATGGGGCGAGACATGTTATCCCTATTGATATTCATGATCGATTATGGAGATGGTTGGGTAGATGTTACTTCCACAAATATACTTTTACAGGTGTAGCTTCTTGACAACATGTCTAATTTTCATGGGTATTTCAGTGTGAGGACTCAAGAGTGGGGGATCCATTATGTACATTGTGAGCATAAAATCATGATTAGAGTAGTGCAACGTTAGCGTGGTGATCCTGGGAAGAGGCTATCATGGGACCCAGGGATTGCATGGTTGATAAATTCATCGACTGACAGAGGCAAGTGGATCATTGCAAGGAAAGGTCACTTTGACTTTCCATTGAGCTTCAGTATTGAGGGGAGCACGTCACTTGAGGGTGATTCATTGAGGTCTTGTAGTACCTCACTATGGAAGAAACATGTTTAGTTGGTGGAGACCGTGTTGGTCTTGGTATGGAATTGGAGGATAGACTCATTCTGGGTTGAGGCCAGGTGTCATTTGCAGGAGACTCGTGGTTTTGGTATGTTATAGGATTACGCCTCATAGGGTATTGCAGTTCACGTCTTGATATGGGATCTAGAGGATAGAGTGCATGATAGTTCAGCTTTGGATGGAGCCTACTTTGTGTCCCATAGATGGACATGGGACCCCGGTATTATATGTGGATTGACTCAGTTATTTCTTGAGGACAAGCAATTTTCTAGTAGGGAGGACTGTAATGTCCCCTCTTTTGGACATGATTATATTATAGAGTGATATGTTGACCAGAGTAGCTAGACGGGGTTGATAGCGAGTACATGAGATATTGAGGGGTTTTATTGGGCCCGACTTGCATTGCACATCTTATTTCATCATCATGATCTATTCCGCATAGCTTGGATTTGGTTTCGTTGCATTCCGACGATTTCCGTAATTTTGAGTTATTTTGGGCTATATGTTAATTAAATTCACTAAGGAGGTCATATTGGGCATAATACTTGGAGGAACCTCTTAGTGTAATATCTCATTATAATTGGGAGGAATAGCACTATAAGATAGGATGACGAGAAGTGACTTTCAGTGGCCAGAGAAGCCACAAGGAGGGATAAACCACTTTTTAGAGGTAAAATGGTTAATTAATTAATTAATAATTAAATAAAGTAAAAGTCACTTGGAGATACAAGGTGAGAAAGGAGGATAAAATAGAGACAAGGGTCTCTATTCTCTCATTATGTTGTTTATCATTTTGATATCTGGCTTCTTGCTAGTGAGCCCATGTACTTTGGGATTTTGAGGGTTTTGACTTAACAAACCCTAGAGAACAGCTCGGTGGTGAAAGATCCCACCCAACCTGGTCCAAGCTTGGTCACAGAGCTGAAATATTCCTCCCTCACCATTCTACATCAGTCTATCACAGTTATAGGTGGATTCTATATCAGTAGCAGACTCAGAGAGAGAGAGAGACAATGCGCATCAGTGAGGGTTTCCAGTAGAAGGGAGCACTTGAGGAGCTAGTGCCATTCGATTTGGAGGAGTGGATGAGTTTCAGGGATCCATAGCCATTGGGATTTTATTACTGGGCCTAGGGCACCTTCCTTAACCATTTTAGAGGATTTATATCCAGCATATCATTATTTATGAGCTAGCAAGAGTTCTACAAGAGGAGTGGCACACTTGTAGTAGAGATATCATAGGTTGGGAGGTATTACAGACGAGCTTCAGCTTAGAGATTTATCATACCTTCTTTCCATCATCAGATATACCTTCTCATGGAATTTTGCAGTGCTTTGAGGCCATCGGAAAGGAGGTTGTACTTCCCTTAATCTATTCCATCCAAGACTTGCGCATTGTGAGAGAGAGGGCATCACATATAGCAGAGGGTATCCATTGGATTGTAGTGTTACTTGATCTTCAGCTCGGAGAGGATTTTGGAAGCCTCGATCTTCATCTATATTGTATCTTGGAGGGTATATCAGCCATACACTCTATGTATTCCAGATCTGTCCCATTTTGTATGAGGTTAGTTATTAATATTAATAAAATCAGATCTGAGGTATTTGTGTTATTTACTTGAGTTGTTTCTACTGGATCTTGTTGTGTACATGTTATTGGATGCATTGTTATCTTTACTTGTTGCAAAACACATAAAGAACCATCATTATAAACCCTAGAGCAACTCATGAGACATAAATATGGAAAGTGTTTGACAAAATGCCACAACCAGAAAACACCTAAAAAACAATAAAAACACAATGTTCCTGGCATCTTGGCTTGGGAACATTACACTAGGTACATTACATTGTGGTATAATAGCTTATGGTTCAACACTGGAATTTTATGGGCCAAAGATCAACATGAAGTTGGTAAATTCGCCATCTCAACATTTGAGATATGTTAAATTTGGGGAAAAAAGTGAAATTTGAGTGAAATCCCCAAGTTTTAGGGAAAATCCAAGTCATAATTACACTTAGAATGGTTTTTATGGAGGGGTTATTTCGACTTCCAAGTGACCAAATTGGCTTAGATATGTGAGTCGATCATTTTCATGATGGTCACAATCGTCTTGAGTTGGAAATGTGGAAAAAAATTAGTTAAGCGAAGAAAGGACTTATGTGCACTAAATATTAGTGTTGCACGGTGTAGAGTTGATGGTGTGCACAAAATATTGGTGTGGGGGGTGTGCGCACTAAATTGTGGCACTGTGCGGTGCACGTGTAATATTGGTATGCAATGCATGCACATTGAATATATGTGGTGCGTACGTAATGTTGGTGCACAGTGTGTTCACGTTGAATATTGGCACCACATAAAGTAGAATTGGTGGTGTGCATTAATTATTGGTGTGCATTAAGTATTGGTGCGCAGTGCACATTTAAAAATTGGCATTGCATAGTACAGAGCTTGTGATACACCCAGAATATTGGTGTGCGGTGTATGCGCATTGGATATTAGTGTTGCGTGGTGAAAATCTTGTGATACGCATGGAATATTGGTGTGTGGTGTGTGTGCACTGAATTATATTATTAATTATTAATCTAGGAGAATGTCTTCTTGATGTTGTCCAAACATCAACACACCCTCTCAATGAGGGAGACATTTTTCATCATGCCAAGCTTGTCTCTAAAGTATACAAACTTCACCCTATACTCATGACACTTGTCTATCAGTCTTGGGAGATGTCTCTCTCCTACCTGAATCGAGGAGAAACTCCTTCTATAGCTCTCCCTCTGAGCCAATTGAATCTCTCTAAGATCAGGCTCACTCTAGGTCTGTATGTGATAGAATCTAGCATATTGAGTCTTTATCATTCCTTGTCAAGTCACCATGACTAGGACAAAGACTACATCAAGGTCATTCACCACAGGTACACCCATGTGAGTGAATGGCGTCATGATGCTAACTGACACGTGGAAAGCACCTCGAGTCCATATTATTCCTTGTCATGATCAAGGAAGTACTACGCCTGAGACCATTTACCACAAGTGCACCTTTCTGATAAATGTATCCTAGATCCCTTGGTCTGCGGCCCAATCTAGGAGAAGGTCTTCCCAATGTTGAAACATCAACACTCCCTCTTAGCTAGAGAGGTATATTTCCATAGTAGTACACATCTACTATCCAGAGACACATAGTCTCCTCCAGTGGTACACAACCACTGTAGTAGCAAAAGTTATGTCACACATGGCACTCCCATGTTGACTTCTAGAGGATACTCCCTCTAGAAACACTAGGGTCAACTCCCCATAGTGTGTGACGTCAAGATCAAATCCCTTGACATGTCCTCATGTTCTCTCTACAAGGGACATTTCCTCAAGTGTTCTCCACAAGGGACATGTCCTCATTTTCTCTCCACAAGGGACATTGGGCTATAATCCTAAACCCACTTATCCCTTCTTGGATAAGTTTCCTCACAAATCAACTCAACTTAGTCACAGAGGAGTACGATCTGGATAATGTCTGTCACACATGGCACTCCCATGTGGGCTTCTAGAGGCTACTCCCTCTAGAAACACTAAGGTCAAATCCCCATAGTGTGTGACGTCAAGGTCAACTCCCTTGACATGTCCTCATGTGCTCTCCACAAGGGACATTGGGCTATAAGCCCAAACCCGATTATCCCTTCTCGAATAAGTGTCCTTGCAGATCAACTCAAATCAGTCACAGAAGAGTATGATCTCGAGAATGTCTCAAGAAGTTGCAAACATCAACACTCCCTCTTAGTGAGGGAGCCATTCTCTTCCATGCCAATTCTATCACGGAAGTACTCAAACTTCATCCTAGTAAGGGGTTTGGTAAGAGCATCAACAACCTACTCATATGTAGGAAGATACTTCACCAGTATTTCCTTCATATGCACCATGTCTCGGATGTAATGGTACTTGATCTGTCATGAAACACTAGATTCTCTGAGAGCTTCACACAACTCTGGTTATCATAATGAATAACGATGGAATCCAGCACATCTCCAAATAAATATGCAAAGAGATTGTGAAGCCACACTACTTCTCAAACTGCCACACTCAATGAAAAATACTATGCTTCTATGGTGCTCAAAAGTCACAGAAGTTTGTTTCTTGCTACACCAAGAAACCATGGCAGAACCCAAAGTGAAGCAACACCCAGAAGTTCTCTTCATTTCCACTGTGCTCCTTTTACAATCAGAGTTAGTATATCCCTGCAATATCATGTCAATACTGGAATTATATCTCAGACCATGTCCAACCATGCCTTTCAGGTATCTCAACACACGCTTCATAGCAATACAGTATGTTGGTCTCAAATGAATCATAAACTAGATAAATGCATTCACTGCATAGAAAATATATGGTCTGGTGTTAACGAGATACATCAATGATCTAGTCAATTGTTTATACAGGGTCGGATCAATATCATCAGAATCAAAAGAAGACACACTTAGTTTCTTCAGATTCGTCACCATTGGTGTAGCCATGGGATTACAGTTCAACATCCCAAACTTCGCCAATATCTCAACTGTGTACTTCCCCTAACTCAGGAATATCTCATTAGTTTGTTGCCACACCTCTAGTCTCAAGAAGTAGTGCGTCATACCAAGGTCCTTCATCTCAAACTCAGAGGCCAACACATACTTGCATTCAATAATAAGGCTCTCTATACTGGTGAGGAATAAATCATCAACGTAGAGGACCAAAAATATTTTTTTGAATCCCAAACTCATCAAGTGTCCATCAATCCTCGCAGACCAA
Source organism: Picea engelmannii (assembly GCA_009831015.1). Classification (NCBI taxonomy): domain Eukaryota; kingdom Viridiplantae; phylum Streptophyta; class Pinopsida; order Pinales; family Pinaceae; genus Picea; species Picea engelmannii. Next base: position 2,641,534 of record ML780033.1, on the reverse strand, counting down.
GCTCGAGGTGCATGCTTGAGTCCATACAAGACCTTATTAAACTTACACACATGAGACTCCCCAAGTATCATGAAACCATCTGGATACTTGATGTATACTTCTTCCTCGATCTCTCTATTGAGAAGGATTGTCTTCACATCCATCTAATGTAGTCTCCAACCCATGGATGTTTCAAGGGAAATAATCATCTGGATAGAAGTGTATTGAGAAACATGAGAAAATGTCTCCTTATAATCTATTCCATCCACCTGAGATAATCCTCTAGCAACAAATATCGTTTTGTGCTTCTCGATGCTTCTGTTAGCTATCTGTTTGATCTTATAGATCCACTTGGAAGTCACTGCAGACTTCCCCTCAAGTCTCAGAACAATATCATGCACATCATTCTTCATGGTGGATTGATACTCCTCCATCATGGAATCTCCCCATATTGGCTAACTAGATGCCTCGTCATAACAGAAAGGCTCAGAATCAATGGTGTGGCTCATAGTTGTGGCATAGCACTAATATCTCTAAGTTCTCTTTCTTTCTCGGAAGGTACCACAAGGAGATACATGTCCTTCCGCCTCCTGTAGAGTCTGATGAGCCCATGCAGATCTCTTTCGACCTACTGCAATATTTTTGGGATCATCAACTAGAGCTACAGGATCAATGGGAACAATTGGATCAATAGGCTCAATTGTCTCCCTCTGAACTGTTGGAGAGTGAGGGGGAGAAGTCACCATCTCTTCCTGTCTCTCACTATCAAACTCCATGTGAGATCTTTTACATCTCTTGAAGGATACCTCCTCCTTAAATGTAACATCTCTCCTCACCTCAATATGTCTCTGACCAAGGATGTAGATCCGGTATGCCTTCGAAGACTCACTATACTCCACAGATGTACCCTTTCTTCCCGAAGGGTCTAGCTTGGTCCTTTTCTCCTTGGGTACATGAATGTATACTGGACACCCCCATGCCAAGCCATGATATCACCAGGGAAATTTATGTTGTTTTTTAGAGATCCTCTCTTTTCAAAGCAAACTTGTGAGGTTTATCATATGCTTCCTCAGCATCAAACTCACAACCTTTCTCTTTCCTTCTGCATATCTGGGTCGTGCATTGCCCTATGTGCATGCTCTCTTGGCTGGTGTCTCTCCTTCTCTCTGCAAAGCTTCCCACACCTCTACCTCAACTTTTTGCGCGTGTATCTCCCCTTCATGTCTTTCCCAGGGTGGTTCTTGACCTATCCAGTTCCTTCTGTCAGAAGGAAACTCGAGTCGGCCTAGGTATGCAAGTCTTTGTGGTACTTCAAGTTGACAGCCTCTTGTCTCCTCAGCCAGACCATGCTTCCATTCATGGGGGTGGTAGATTATTCAACCACCAATCCTTCCTTCATTAACTGATTCCTCTCCTTGTGATCCGGAGGGGGTTTGGTATTCCCAACAAGGGGAAATTTGGGGTCATTTGACATAATGAACCCTCTCTTATAGTTTTCCTATTATTTCCTCTAGTGATATCATGGAAAGTAGTTCAAGGCTCCACCCCCACAGTCAGTCATTGGCAATATAAACAAAATACATTTACATTGTTCACATGCCATAACATGGTAATCCTAATTAATGATTAATTACAAGTTGGGGGAAACAAGGGTATTACAATCCCCTCCCCCTTAAAAGGAATATCATCCTCGGTGTTCTTTCTCAGTAACACTTGTCATGCCTTTCTCATAATCTTATTCAGAAGTATTGACCCTATTTATTGGTCAGGTCCTTTTTCAACTCTTGGCCTTCTTCACCTGTCTTCAATATTTCTTGGACATCAAGCACATTAATCACAATTTTCATGTGAAAACATATTTATGTTGTATAAAATTCAAGAAAAATTCATAACTTAGCACAATACTCATCTGTGAAACTCGTGGATTTGTATCCACATGGCTGTCTTTTTTTCTTGGCTCATTGTTTTTCCTGGATATACCCATTGTGTGCATGATCCCAATCAACAGTGTAGGAGAATTTTCAAAGTCCCTTCTTCCTTGCAATCACTCACCCTCCAGGACCATGCTTAGGCATCCCCTTCTCTGCTATATAGTTCCTCGGGTGGTCCATCTTTCCTTGCCAAGGATTTCTCCCACAAGTAGAATTTCATAGAATTCATTGAGCCTTACAGTCGAGGTGTCCCTCGGACTTGCTTTGTCGAGGCGTCCCTCCGACTTGTGTTACCACAACACAACATGTTCTAGGGAGATCATGGCTTACCATAGGGTTCTCATGTCTCAATAGTAGCCTCTTTCATGCTTTCCATCTTGACCACCTTCATCTGTCCTTCCTAGAGATATATTTTTGTCTTGCATGTATTACAGGTACACATAAATTATGAGATATCATCATTAATTTCAAATTCGTAATTTTTATTACAAATATGTCACCCACATATTTTCCAAATTCCATATTAAATTTCATATATGTTCCACACAGGAAACAGATTCACGAGCATATGACTTTCCTTCCCATAGAAGTTTGGATCAGCAGGCAATTGGTCTTCATTATGGGATTTCATCACGGCCATATCCAAGACCCTTTTCTTCCTGCAATTCATTCTTTATACATCCAAACAAACTATTAGTTTATCGTGTGTGTGTGTGTGTGTGTGTGTTCTCACAACACATTTAGAATGGCTTCAAAAACATTTCTTAACTTGTGTATTCTAACAGTTGCATCACATCTCTATATAAACATGAAAGGAAACTTCATTCCTTATCTATGCATCATTTCAGCATACCAAACTTTTCAAAATGTAATTCAACATTATGTGAACTTAATCCAAGGTTTTGATATCCATGGCCATATCCACATACCATGCACCCTTGTGTTGATTTCAAGTTCGCCACACTTTATGTCAAGTACTTTTCCATGGTGTGTTGTATCTTAGCCAAGTTATTCACCATATGGCTTATTCATTTTCATTCATTGTTGCAGCAGGACAATGCTTTCGGCTACAGGATGATCATGATCCCAAATAAACACATATGAAACCAAATTTTTCTCTTTAGCGCACCCAAGCATTCTTCCTTCAGTAGTAACGAGGGCTCCAGTACTCATGGCCACCCAACTTTCTCTTTTTCTTTAACACCTTTACCATTCAGGTAGAGTATTGGAAGGTCCTCCTTCCTTAATGGGCAGTCCATTACCTACCCTCTTATGCAATCATGCATTTCCTCAATGTATTCGATGTAATGTGCTAACTTTGAGCACCTTTATTCCCCATCTCCCTAGATTGGTCATTGTACCCATGGTACTCTTTACTCTTGCATTCTCTTGCAAGGATTTATAACTCATCTTTGGCTAGCATGGACTTCCTCTCTCTATTATTCGGGTTCTTTTACTGAATCGTACCCTACTTGGGTATCAATGCCATACAACAGCCACTTCCAAATTATGTGCATATCATTAAGATAATGAAATCTTTTCCGAAGGGATTCTTACCAAATCCCTTCATACCTCATGCCACATAGGTATGAACATTCTTATACCTTCTCCGGATGCTAGCACCCTCTCTGATATTACCTCATCAATGGTGATTTGTGGGGACTTTTAAAGTCCCTTCAACAATATTTTAACAACAACCTTCTCATAGTTATCCTTTGCTTGAGGTTGTCCATCATTGGCAACTGTCTTTCTCAACAGCTCCAATTTCATTCTACACATGATATACGTCATAAATATGTTAGTCGTTATGTAAAATAAAAACACAAGTATCATAGATTTCTAGTCAATAAAATATGTTCACATATCCTCTTTCCAATTTTCTCTTATCCTAGAGAACACACTAGGCAACAAGAAAGGAGTTAAAGGATTCTTCCCTTTTTCCAATTTCTTCTACACCACTTGGTATTTTCATCCCAACTGAGTTATTTCTAAGGCCACATTGCCTTTTCTTAACATGGCTTTAACCAAGCCTATTCATTTAAACATACTCATTTATTCATTCTCCCTTATCCATATGTACTTGTTCTTCATAGTGTCTCATCTAATACCTACAACTTTGTATGCAATTCAAAGTTCTTAGGGTGGGAAAAGTGTTCATCCTTTTTCCTTTTCTTTGCTTTTGCAATTACTCCCTGTTGGGATATTCCCACTCTTTTCCTTGAGTAGCCTTGGTTAGGCCTCACCATAACCTTTTTGGATACATCAACATGCTTTACTAGCAACTTTTTCTCACAGTGAAATATGAACATGTGTATTATTCACATTACCATTAAGTTATCATAATGGTCAACATTCATTCGTTAGTCTTTCGCTCATATATTTTGTTGCAAAATGAAATCTAGAATTCTTACATATATATACGTATGTATATATATAGGCTTGCAACCCACTGCTCAATTTCCATCAATCATTAATGTTGTGACTATGTTCTCCTGACAGAGTCCTTACATGGTTCCTTCACAGGGAACTCCTTCAGCATCCAAATTCCTTATTGCATATCCTTCACTATATTTGATAACCTCAACCTTGAGTTAGTTCAGTTGTTTATCAAATATTCCATAAGGAATATAAACATGCATCTTTGTTATGCATCCAGATTATTTGTCAACGCATATTCCTTGTTTTGTTAACTTACATCTATGATGCACTTAACCATATGCACAATCATAAATCATTTAACTTATGTTTTTTCACAATTGTTCTCATGCATCCCTCAAAGGATTAATCATGTTTCCTTTTGTCACGACAACATAGCATCCTTGCTCCCTTACTCTCTCTTCTTTTTATACTAGCCTTTCCTGAGGGAATGGAACACATTCCCCTCAAACTATCATTCAAAACCAAACTTTCATGACTCCTCATATTAGAGTCAGCCATGCATCCATGGTATTCATTAAATTTTGGCAAGTGTAATTCTTTCCTTACATTTCACTCATTTAGGCAGTCACATCGTGCCTTTAGTATACATATTCTCATACATTATATATCTGCATCACTTGCACATTTAATATCATTCATATCTACTTGGTCTTAATATTAGTTTTCATATCAAGCAACCTCACAATGCATTAAATTCATGCACTTGAGCATACACCGACATAGCCAAACATTCATCATGCAATCTCATTGCTTGCACCTTTTCCCATGTCATTCATACACATGGACATGTAAGGCTTCCAGATCCTTCTCCCAAGGATCTTCCAATCACTCTTATGATAAGTCACCTAGGGGTACTCATCACTGAGATGCTCTCTTAGTTGAGAGCTTGCAGTCATATTATCCTTTTAAGCATATATACACATATATGTAGGTGCATCTCTTGCACCCCTTTTACATTGATATTTTAGTTTTAATATTAGTGTTATTTAGTGACAGATTACAGTCACTTATATGACTAGTCTCACAGTCATAATTCATACTGATGTTTCTCCTTCTACATAGCAATAACAAAAAAGGGTCACTTTTTTCCTTTCTACTATAAAAACCTTCCATAATTCAAAATTTGGATGGGTAGTTATTGTGCCACTCAAGGAAGTAAGATAACCACTTCTACTCTCTTCTTCATGCCTCAATTCACTCTTGGTCAACATATCTTTACAAGGGAATTTCTTCTTAAACTCCCTCTTATAGCTATCTGAGTATACCAAGCCATATCCATATGGCTACCATCCACCTATGGATGTCAATATGATCCATTGGTCATCCAAAGGTGTTTGATGCCTCCTTAATCAGACCTTACATTGATCTCTCATAAATCCTTACAGTCCTATTGTATTAAGGCAATAGGCCGCAACATTATCAACTTTCATTCTTGTTGTTAATTCTTATTGTCATAAGGTCATCCTCATCTAAAATGTCCATTAGTAGACCATACCTTACATCCCACCACAAGTTATAACATGCCTAATTTGCACGTTCAATATTTTTCCATATGCATTCTTATGCATAGACATGCCCTTGAGTTGACATGGATATACACTCCATTAGCATAACCATGAGATTATGAAATTGCTCTTGTTGATTCACTTCTACCTTCATGAAGGTTTCTCTCAATCTATAGGGTTCCTCTTTACTTTCTTACTGGATTATTCTAGCAACAATTTCCAATCATTAAATTGACATTACCATTTGCATTAATCCTCTGATTGTGAGGGGTCATACACATATATTGGCTTTAATCCTTTATTAAAACAATAATTATTTATGTTATGGATCTTGTTATCACCATATAAATTCCAGATGGTGTCCGAGTTTCAAAATCATAATGAAGGCTTAAATCGTCACAGAGTCGTGATAAATTTGGAGGACCCAGTTGTACATCACAACATATGGACAAAGTAGTGGAGATATGGAGACTAAGACTCATCCAACCGTCGATGTTGAAAGTGGCCTGGGTCAACGGTTGAGATGTGCATTGGGGATGTAACTAGCGCAAAGATTAAGCGGTCAAGGGCGGGTAGGGGAAAACCATCACGATTTTTTGCGAGACGCGTGGTGCCCTTAGAAGTACATCAGAGAAGAGGGTTGTCTGACCAAAACCACTTTTTTCAACCTTCGATGACAGAGTTTCCAGGAAAGACACGGACCGTAGATATTGAAACGACCCGGATCAACGGCCGAGGTGCATTTCAGCGATTGAAGTAGCACGAGAATTAGCTGACAGGGGTTGGATCGGGGAAAACTTCCTTGGTTTAAATCGTGGACATGTGGCATCCTCAGAGGCACATCGGGGCAAAGGGTGGTTCATCCAAAACCGTTTTTCTCCAAACCGCGATGGAAATAGATGCCTATAAAAGGAGGAACCTCGGGCATTATTCTATGACAATTTGAAGCGCTCAAATGTTCGGAAATTTGGTGCAAAGATTCCATTCAAATTTCGAAGTTCAGAACCGAACCAGACCAGTTTTCTCACTGCTTATCAGGTATTCTTCACCATGGTTACCAATCATGTTGTTTTATCCGTGAGTAAACCAGATATTTCCTCCAGGGAGGAAGCCCTAATTGACAGATATTTTGATGTTTTCAACACAGAGACAACGGTCTCACCTGTTTTTGTGTCTAAAGCGAATTTGTTGAACAATGTTGGATCCCGCATACCCTTTCTTGAAGCGTCTCAATCCTCCTTCTCCCCTTATGTCGTAGAAACAGTCTTCTCATTCCCTGAATTTGTAAGCTGGTGTGCAGAGCGATATTCTCAGAGAGAAAGAGTCATTTTAAACAAATTAGGATCAAAAGTTATGTGTAAAGTAGACGGTCCATCTCTCTGACATGCTCTCAGTATATCAGACACCTCCCCACAGTGTCGAAACCCTTTGAGGAACAGAGAATGATTATGATTTATAGAGAATGCTTGCCCGAGGTAAAAACCTTGTTTCTGCAAACCATAGTCATGCTTGAACATCATTCAGAGATTCTATCCTTACCTGTCAATATAAGCGTCATGATCGTCGAAGTCCAGTGGGCTTGTTTTCTGTTGAGTCAAATTCTAGGTCTAGACAATGACAAGTTTGTGGTAGATTTTTTGTTAGGGTTCCTGTTGATTTTCTTCCTGTCTGGGTAGTCAGTCCGTGTCAGTTTTGATGAATTTATTGCAGAAAATATACATCAACAGCTGGTTAATTTCATCTCGTTAAGACATTTCAGACACTACTCTCACCTATTGAGAATGCTTTTGGGATCTAACAACATCGAGCTTCCTGAGGCTGCATTTATTTCGACCGAGTGTAAGAACATCACCATGCTCATTTTCATCAACAAGATCATGTCTAGGATTTACAATCTCATTTTTTGTTCAGATCTTCCAAGAGTTCTAGAAGAAATGAAGAACTCATTGCAGCCAAATCCAGAGAACATGGTAGGAGACTGGGTGCTATTCACACAATCCACTGTGATTTGGGTATATGGATACCATGAAGGACCTCACCTGTTACCAGTTTTTCTAACTCCTAGGGTTTTTGCTTTGGATTTTATAAGACAAAGGATTATATCAGAGACTGAACATTTCATGAAAGCACACAAGGCTTCTAATCTAAAATTTCCATTCGCAGTAGGCCCCTTTTTGGTGAAGAATAAATCCTCTTTACCCCAAATTCAATCCAAGCTCAACAAATTTGGTTTCACACAGTTGCAACGGAGAAGAGATGATCCACATCATATCATATCGAAGAGGAGATTGGTGAGTAAACAAGGTCCCTATGAACACGAGCCAGATGAAGGATTCGATAAATTGGCCAATCTACAAACCTATGCAGAGATAGAGGTCACCATGCAGCATGACCAAACAAAATCAACAGAGTCTACATCCCAGCAGAGCCCAGCACAAAAACCTTCTCCCAGGTTGATTATCAAAGCTCCTAAGGTGAGCATATACAATAAGAGAAGCAGTTCAGAAGCCATAGGGGCTAGTAGCCAACAAGACACCCTCAATAAAATGAGAGCCACATCACCCTCTCCAGTTATTGACTTGGAAGAGGAAGAACACAAAGGAAAGACATGCATGGAGATGGAAAAGACTACGGCCCAGCATGAAGAAATCAATCCAGAAAACAAGCCACAGAACGAAGGAAGCATGAAGGTTTTCAGTAGCAGGAAACACATATTCGGCCAGACTGTTGGGACAGTTTATCAGTCTAAGAAGGATTTGCTAAACCAGTATGTTGTGAAAGGGAGTATGGCCAATAGTGAAATAAGGGAACTTTTGCCTGAAGTAGAAGGGACATCCCAACATAAATCTCACCTACTCTCAGTCAGAGATATCGAGAAAAAGACATTCAACATTGCAGTGGCTGATAATGATAAGGTATATGAGTTCAAGGTACACTATGAAAACATTGGTGCCCCTGATAAAGTAAAATTCCATAGAAATGTCAGTGATATGTTGTACGCTGATTACCTAAGCTTAGCTCTAAAGGTTGCAAGATTGACAACACATGCATTGAAGCTAGATGGGCAATTGAAACAAGAAAAGGTGTCCAACAAAGCTTGGATGACACAAGTAAAAAGGTTAGAGTCTGAAGGTCCACAGAGGCTGAAAGATTCTCTAGACAAAAATGACAAAATGATCCAAAGCTTGAATAGAAGGTTGAAGAGGTCACCTACATACCATCCGCAGATAGTGGAATTAACTACTTTGTAGCAGGAAAAGGAAACCTTCAGACAATAGGCACTAAACTACAAGGCTAAAGTACTGCAATTGGAGAAAGAGAAATAAAATTGGTCACAAATGCAGGCAACGACATCAGATATGGAAATTATTGTGCCTACTAATGTAGAGGCTAGATCAAGCATTGAGGGATTAGTTCAGGCTATGTCCCAGGTGAGCTTGAAAATAGGTGAGATCAAGAGTCTCAAAGAAAACTTAGAAAAGTTGAAGCAGGAGATGAAGTCGAAGGATGAGAAATTGGCTCAACTCCATAGAGAGAACCAAGACCTGCAGGAAAGAGTGAACTAGCTAAAAACCAAATTGAAGGGAAAAACGCTACTGCAGGGAGCCAAACATGTAATATGGGACGTGTTTTCTGCGGAGGTTGCTAAGTTCAAAAGTTATCTGAATTTTATCAACGACAAAGACAACATGGATGTTGCAAGTTGGAACAGATGCACTGTTGTAAATGAAGTGTTAGCAAAGAAGCCCTCGGAATGGGCCAAAAATGCCAACAACTTATTGAATGCTATACCAATTGTCGATCTTCAAACCATCGGTGTGAAAGACAGGACCGCATTAATCATTTCAGCCAGGAGAATCATTGCCAAGCATTGCCTGCTCAGATCAGTCCAGAACAAAGCTATGCAAATGGAGTATAACATACAGGAGTTTAAAGACGCCTTTGAACAATTGTTTTCTAAAGGTCTCCCCTCATTTTGGGACGGTAAAGGCTCATTATACAATCAGGAAGATTATCACACTCTCCTCATGCAGTGCAGGATGGACCATTCTAGGTTTGAAGATATGGAAGAAATTCTGAAAGGCCCTAGCTTGGTAGAACATTTAGCTATTGATTTCGAAATTCTAAACAAGTTCAAAACAGTGAAAGTCAGTGTGCCAACCATGTCCTATGCTATGTGCATTGACTTGGAAATTTTTATTAAAGAAATGATGGATTACAAAATCCCCTCGGATGCACAATGGAAAGAACTCGTGTGGTTGGGTAAGACAAAGTACAACGTCCCCGGAACCAACAGGTGATCTCCAACTGTCACCAATCTTGTAAATCCAACAGAAGCACAGGGCGGAACAAATGGTGCGGAAACAGTCACGCACTCAGAGAGACTATTCATGATGTTGAAACGTTTTTTTTTTGCTAATTATTGTAAATTGTTTCGTATACCGAAACTAACATTTGAAATTGTTACAGAAGCTGAAACATTTCAGTTTTAGTTATCTTTTATCAAATTGTATAAGTACTGAGAGATTTGAATCAATTAATGTTGGCAAAAGTCCAAGAGCACCTTTTGGTTGTATCAGACACTATTTGTAAATTTTTTGAACCTGAATTGAATATAATTGCAGAAGATTTTGAAGTCTCTATGAAAAGATTCTAATGGGTGGTGTTATGAGCTTTGTTTCCTTTCATCATATGTATTTCCTGTAACTTGTCATTTCATTTACATTTTCTTTTGTTTAAATTGAAGAGTTTAAAGGCCTAGAATTCGTCTTGTGATGCTCTTGGCTTAAGCAATTTTAACTATGTTATTGTCTTCTTAACTTATTCAGAATTCATTTCAGTAATGCTCTGATGCAATTATTTGTTTTCTTCATCTTCCTACACACCTTTTTATTTCAATAATAACTTAGATTCATCGCCTTATTTAGCCTTTCTCCTCTGGAGAGTTCTATCAGTCGATGCATTGTTTTCCTTCACTTTTAGAATTTTGACTCCATAGCCCATAGTGTTCCCCCCTTCTTTTCCAGCAACTTTATTAAAAAATCCCCAAAACAAACCAAATCTAGCCACCAATTTCCATAGATATATCAAGTGACAGGAGAGAGCCCTCTCTGAGTTGAGCAGGCTAGTGCCTCAGCTCTAAAGCTGGTTGAAACAGTTACCTCTATCATTTGTCTATTCAGTCGGACAGAATTTACAAAGTGCTAACAGATCCTTTCAATCCATTCACATCCAAGTATTTATATTAGTGTTCATCAACATAATCCAATTCCTGTATGATTGGCCATTATTTCTGAAAAGAAATGGTAGGCTTCCTCTGCCACAAACTAGCATGATTCAATGTTGTTGGGTAAAATCCCAACTGAGTTTTAATTCTACATCCTTCTACTCAAGGAAATTATGTTGATGATTTCTGTTTGGTAGAAATATTCTCAACAGGCTCATCTTATCCTTGGTAACCCAATCTTATGTATGTACAACAGCACGTACAATTGCACAGTGAAGTCAGTTTATTTATTTGGAAACATTAGCAACATACAGTGCAGATTTACAAAACATATATCAACAATAGAAGGTTTCATTCCTCGCTTCAGTAGAGGTTTACTAAGCCTCTTAGGAATGGGTAAAATAGGGTGTTACCCCTTACAGCCCTCTAATAATATTTTTTTATACGACTTGTGCATGAGCCCAAGCAGGCCAAGTGTTATTTCCATGATCTAATACCAATTTGTAACACACCCAACCCCTAAATACTCTTCTAAGGGGTGGGGCATCATAATTTCATTTTCCTAAACCATGTTGCATCCTCTTTCCTAGATCTCCATCACATTCTACTCGTTCAACACTTTCCAACCATCATCCTCACGCTCAAAATTGGAAGAAATGCCCTTCCACAGTCCTTCGGGCACCTGTTGGTCAAGGGCCATGTGGCTTCTACGTGGATCTGACTCTTATGTATCATCCTGAATTCTCCTAAACCCCGGGGTTTCCAACACTCATAAACCTATGGCAGGATTCCATCCACCAATAAACCAATGGAGGAACTCCCTCCAATTTAATGCATATGCTTAAGGATAATTCAACGTTCGATGTTTCGGCACTGAGCACCCCTTTTCTGTCTATGCACGAAACCTCCCAGAGTCCCAAACTCCCGAAGTCTCGCAAGCTTGCCACATGGCTCTAGCCTTCAGGCCCTTCAGTCTCTCTACAACACTACACCCTAACTCTTCCAGAGCTACTATCTCCCGAACTTCTGAAACACTTCCACATAGCTTCGACCCTTCTAACTTATCCTCGACGCCACGATCCAAACCTCTGGAGTCCTGGAGTCCCGATCACATCACTAACTACTTTGGCTAGGCGGGCACATACCAAAGGCTAACACATAGTAAGGGCCAAGGGTGACACATGCCCTCATCAGGGGGTGAAATGTGTCATGCTCTAATATGCATAAGGGGTCTACAAAACATCCATATCCCGGTGACACGTGGCACCTTGTTTGTGGGTCCATGTCACCCTGGATGATGTGTGTGAGCCACATCAACCCTAGACAAACAACCTTCTAATGTCCTTCAGATCTAACGGTCGAGACATGTCCATGAAGATCCATGGATCCATGGCTCTTGTTGCTTCCCAACTACGGGATTCAGATCTTATCAACTCACCACATCGTGAATATCCCAGTGGGCCAAGTCTTCGGACTATCGTATTTGGAACCATGTGTCCTCTACCTGTCGACAGTTGAGATTTACTTCGTCGTTCACGAATTCGGGAGTCTTCACACTCTAAAGACTCTTGGCCAAGTTCCTCCGGAGTACTAAGTCTCTGGACTATCGGATCTCTTGCCACGTAGCCTCTCATCCAATGACTCTGGTCCAAGGAACAAAATTTGACAAGGGACAAAAGGGGCCACGTGTCACTCCACGGTGCATCCTGGTTGGTGGGGTAGTTAAGAGGGGTTCTTAACGGAGTCCTTAGATCGACAGTTGAGAAGGATCATGAAGGATATGAGAATTGATAGTCCACGCCACTTCGTAAATTCTGCCTTCAGGAGTTTTGTAGGTGCAACACCTTTGTTCTCCTGGAGCGATCAACGTCAGACTGACCTCAACATAGATCTAATGGTCAAGGAAATTCTTGAGTGTCTTTAGATCTACAGCCCGCGTCACTTCGTGACTAGTAAGTGGATCGAAGTTTAATGGGAGGACGAGTCCCATGGTAACGGGTAAATGATCGCCAGTTGTCGGTCCACTGTCAAGCCACCGACTCGACAGGTCGTCTTCGACGCAGTTTGGTCTTTGTGATACTTATTTCCCTGGGGCTCTGGACTCCTGGAGTCCTGAACACTTAGCTCCCTCTGAACTTAACCTAGGGTTCCTAGGCCTTGTTTATATGGAGCTTTGTCAAGCCCCAAAGACTACAGTCATACCCCTTTGCCAAGATTTGGTTAAGGTTGCAACACCCCGGAGTTCTGAAGCCAGAAAGGCTTAGTTCCTTTCGACTAGCACAGGGTTACCAGACCTTGGTCATATGGACCCTCTAATGAGTCTCGGGCGATAAGTTCAACTCTTAGCAGAGATTTGGTTAAGGTCGTGGGCCCGAGCCTATGGTCTCTTAAGCTATTGGTTTGAAGGAAGCACCCTCCACTCACAAAACTTAGGTTCTAACATGGGGAAAGACACTTTCGAAGGGTCAACAGAATTGTAGCAGTCTCGTAGAGTCTGCCCCGACTATATTACTATCAAGTTAATTCCTGGGAAGAATACCTTGAGGATTTCCCAACCATCCTAGAGGCCACATTGATCATCTTATAACCATTTGAAGGCAACAGTTTATAGAAGAGCATTAATCATTTTCCTGATGAATCAAACACTACAAATCTTAGTCATAGACATAGAAATTAAAATTATACATTCCAATTTAAGTGCACGGGGAATAAGAAGTACTTATCTATTACAAGATACAACCAACCAAATAATTGTGGGTGTTCTCCTTTCCACCCATCCATAGGATCAAAGGCATTCACTCTTAGTACTCTGGCCACCCCTGTGCCAAGCCATGATATCACCAGGAAAAATTATGTTGTTTCTCAGAGATCCTCTCTTTTCACGGAAAACTTGCGAAGTTAATCAGATGCTTCCTAATCATCAAACTCGTGGCCTTTCTCTTTTCTTCTTCATATCTAGGTCATGCATTCCCCTCCATGCATGTGCTCTTGGTTGGTGTCTCTCCTACTCTCTGCAGAGATTCACATGCCTCTACCTCAATTGTTTATGCGTGTATCTCCCCTTTGTGCCTTTCCTAGGGTGGTTCTTGACCTATCTAGTTCCTTCTGTCAGAAGGAAACTCGGGTCGACCTGGGTCTATAGGACTCTATGGTACTTCGGGTTGACAAACTTTTATCTCCTCAGCCAAACCATGCTTCCATTCATGGGGGTGGTTGATTATTCATCCACCAGTCCTTCCTTCATTAACTTATTCCTCTCCTTGGGATCCAGAGGGGGTTTGTTATTCCCAACAAGGGGAAATTTGGGGTCATTTGACATAATGAACCCTCTCTTATAGTTTTCCCATTCTTTCCTCTAGTGATATCATGGACAATACTTAAAGGCTCCACCCCCATAGTCAGTCGTTGGCAATCTAAAAAAAATGCATTTACATTGTTCACATGCCATAGCATGGTAATCCTAATTAGTGATTAATTACAAGCTGGGGGAAATAGAGGTATTACATTCCTCTGTAGAATTGAAGCATACTCCCAATAGAATCCCAACTGCATAATATGTTTTAGTATCAGACATCGCCAACAAGCTTCTAACAATAACGGGTATGGCTAGGGTATGGCCAAGTATGACAGACCAGCCTTCTGAAAAGGTGGAAACTACCTTCAAAATCGCCAATGAATGCTCTACCATGCTTATGTCTTCACTATGAAGAAGCTCAATTAATCGAGGAACGACACCTACTTTGGCCATATTGTCTCTACTTTTAAGCATGGTTGTTATAGTCCAAAAATGCCACATCTATTCATCCAAGACATTGGCCCATCCATTTTCATACTTTGCCAAAAATACTGTTTAGGCTTCCTTCTAACAAATCATTTTTTGGATACTGTACATGCCCTGTTGCACTAATATCCTGCGTACACACGCATGTTGCATGCTATTTTTCCCACATGCATATGCTTTTTGCATTCTAGTTAGCCCACATTTACCTCCAAAAGTTGCAAAAAATATAAATTGCACGTATTTCAGTGGAGTTTACAGGCTATGGAGGGTTTCCTAACCATTTTACCCATTGTATCTTGTCCCCAAACCAAATAACCATATTTTTCTCATATAAAGAGAGGTCTGGGGGATTCATTTAGACACATGAACAAGAGAATAAGAAAACTTTGTCAAAATCCTTTCCCTCTCATTGCCCAATATTTGCATCTTGTTTTGAGTTTTAGCCTCGGCTTTCCCCTCCAACCATTCTCCCTATGCAACCCTTCCACCTTCCCTTGATGGTATGTTGGTTGCGAGAATCTAATGTGAGATTGATGCACTTGGAGCCATGATAGAGGAGCCCGAACTTGGTTCGTAAAGCGGTCGCAAGCAAAGGTTGTAACCTTTTTATCTTGAATTTGAATAAAAGAGATTATATTTGTCCCAAAACCCTATGCTTACATGTTCTTGTTAATTTGAGCATTTATATCTATATTTAGGATTTTAAAGTGATCATTAGAGATTATATATGTTGTTGCATTGTATTGTTAACCCCTTCCAAGTCAACTATGGGAGGAGATATGTGATCTAGGAGGAAACAACAAGCGAAAGAGGTCTACATCAACCGTAAGGATTGAAGGTGCACTAATTTACCCTCTCTTCCCTCTTTTCTCTTATCACTTAGTCTAGATGTTTTTGGGGTAGATTAAAGGTAGATCAGTCTTTTAAGGGAGTTATCGCTTTGCTTATTCCTTAGACTCAGTTTGTTAGGGTCCTAACCCACATATAAGTAGAACAATATATTTGGATGTAATAAAGGTCAATATTAATAAGGCCTTGCAATAAAATAGAATAAGTCGAATGTAAGAAGACCTAATAGAAGTTTTTGCCTCTAGAAGGATCTTCCTCTAGATGCTTCTTTTGATAGACATATTTAGTATAAATAGGATTCAAGGGTATGAGAACCCTAGCTTGGATATTACTGTAATAGAGCTCTTCTCAACTGGAGGTTGCCCCCTCGAAGAGGCCCGTGAACATTGCTTTCAGAATCAAAGTGTTATTTATGTTTTTATTCTTATATCATTTCAGTGCTATTGTGGTGATTGCTCTGGTTATATTGTTATTATTCTGCCATTTCTAGCATTTTATTTTTGTTTTGCATACTTTTTATTTTTGGTATATTACAAGTGGTATTAGATCACTTTCCTCGGCAGAAAGTGTGGGTTAATTTTTTTCCAGGGTAGAGACATATTCCGATGTATTTAAGCCATAGAGATCTGTTGTTACGTGCATAAACCTGCGGTTGAGGGATTCATACACGCAGTAAATACAAATGGTACTTAAGCGCACATATGTTGGCCACCCTCGTAACCCCTGTCAGTACCCCTTCGAGTGGTAGCGCATCAGACAACGCCTATGTATAGATCGACCTAGATTACCTGAAGCCCTCTTTAGATAAACCGATCGGTCGCCTGACTGCTATAGTGCCACCAAGAACAACACTCGAGAAGATACTCTCTAGTACCTGGGTAGTCGAGTAGTATGGCTAAGGGTGGGTCTATACTCCTTAGTTAGTGCCCTGAGATATTGGGTCGAGTACTATTGTTGGACCCCGCACGTATATCATAGAGCTATAGCACAAGGCAAACCCTTGTTTGTAGAACCCTTGAATACCTAACCCTTGGGGACAGAAACATAAACAAATTAAAACAGACAAGATCTATTGTCGCACAACTGTGTTCGGGTTGCCAAATCACTACACATTTCTTCTTGGTTAAGCATTTGGGAATTTCATCACTATAGTATTCTTCAGACCGGAGTATAACTCCGCAGGTGTAAAAAAAAAAAGTCTGAAATTTTTTTCACCATCATTTGAGACCTATTCCATTGGATTCATCTCTTCTCCCTTATCACATTCATACATATCATTTTTCGACAAAATTTTTTACCCCACCCGCCCCTTTTCAATTCCCTCGTCCTCATGGCCCATACCCGTAGCCAAGACTTGGAAGCTCGCTTCAATACCTTGCAATCTAGTCTCACCGAGACCCAACAAGAAGTGAAACAACTCAGTGCCAATGTTGTCGCCATCAATACAACCATGCAGTCCTCAATGGAGGAAATCAAACAAGACCTTACCACCCAGCTTAAATCTATCTTTTTGTCACTCTGCACCAAGCTTCATATCCCTATAGATAAACCTTCCTCTGACTCACCTCCACATATTGAAGGTGAACATTCCTCTCATTCCCATAACTTTCAGCACCATCACTTTCAACGTGACCTACACCTTCCGCTAGTGGATGTGACCAAATTTGATGGCTTGGACCCCACTGTTTGGGTAACCCAAATGGAACATTATTTCTCTTTATACGACATTAAGATGACTTGGCCAAACTCCGATATGGTGTTCTCCATCTAGATCAAGAACGTTGGAAATGGTGGCAATGGAGAAAAAATTCCTATCAAGGGTATATTTCTTGGACACACTTTGTGGCAGAGATTTATGAACGCTTTGAAACTGACACCAACCATTTGGGTCGTTTGAAAAAGTTGAAACAATTAGGAACAATGGAAGACTTTATAGTTTCCTTTGAGCGCCTAGCTTTTCAGACAGAGGGCACGTCTGATGCCTTTTTCCGAGAGTGTTTTATCAGTGGCCTCAAGGATGAGATTCGGGCCCATGTCCTCGTGGCTCGGCCTCAGAGTTGAGTGGAGGATACTAAAAGAGATAAAGAATCACAATAGGTTGTATCTTCTCAAAACTGAAAACCCTCATTTATCCCTCGCCCTAAACCGGTAAATCCCACTACTCCATCCGCTCCACTAAAGATCCAAAAATTGACCAGGGATGAAATGGTTGAACACCAACTCAAAGGCCTTTGTTATAATTGTGATGACAAATATTTCTCGGGCCACAAGTGTAAGAAACAAAAGATTTTTATGGCCATCTTCGAGGATATTTCGGAAGAGGATGTTGAAACTACCCTTGTGTCTAAGTCACCTGAAACCACTAACATAACCCCTCCCTCAGACCCTCCCGAAGTAGAACCAGTCATTTCCCTCAATGCTCTCACTGGCTTCTTCGCTCCCCAAACCCTCAAGCTAATCGGTTACATCAAGCATCGGAAGGTCATCATTCTGGTTGATAGTGGAGGCACCCATAATTTTATTCATCGCCGCATTGCCCAAGAAACTCATTGCTACATCCATGCCATTAATAATTTCTAAATCATGATTGCCAATGGTGGTTCCATGAAATGTGGAGGGTGTTGTGAAAATGTGCATCTCCAAATTGGTGACTACCACCTGAAATCTCATATGTTTGCTATCGACATGGGCGGTTGTGAGATTATGTTGGGTGTAGACTAGCTAAGGACTTTGGGTCCCATTCTCATGGATTTTAAGGACTTAACCATGCAATTCGGCCAGGAGGGCCACCAATATAAGTTCCAAGGTATCACCGTCAGTTCACCTGAGATCATTAGTTCCCATTGCATGGAAAAGATGCTCAAAAAAGGTCATTCTGGTGTTATTGCCCAACTCCATGCCATACAAGAACCAGAGACACCCTCAGTGCCGCAAGACCTCCAACCCATCCTTTCTAAACATCAATTGGTATTTTCCACTCCCCAAGGACTCCCTCCTTCCTGTGGTGTTCATGATCATTCCATCCCCTTTGTACCCGAAAGCCTTCCTTCCAATATCCGTCTGTATCGTCACACCTTTTCCCAAAAAAAATGAAATTGAGAAAATGGTCCAGGAATTCCTTAATGTAGGCGTTATCCACTCTAGTACGAGCCCCTACTCTTCTCCTGTGGTCACGGTCCTGAAGAAATAAGGTTCTTAGCGAATGTGTCCTGACTTTTGTGCCCTCAACAAACTTACCATTAAAGACAAATTTTCCATTCATGTCATTGATGACCTCCTGGATGAATTGAGTGGTGCCCAATTATTTACTAAACTTGATCTTCGTTCAGGCTACCACCAGATATGTATGAAAGAGGCAGACATTCCCAAGACTTCCTTTCGAAATCATGAGGGCCACTATGAGTTTTTGGTCATGCCCTTTGGCTTGTGTAATGCCCCCTCCACCATCCAAAGCCTCATGAATCATGTCTTCTATCCTTTTCTCCGCCATTTTGTCTTAGTTTTCTTTGATGATGTCCTCATCTATATCAAAACCTGGACAGACCATCTTGCTCATGTGGATCGAGTTCTCCATCTACTCTCCTAGCACCAACTTTTCCTGAAACAGTCTAAATTTGCTTTTGGCGCCTCAGAAGTAGAATACTTGGGTCATCTGGTTGGCAAGGATGGCGTCAGAGTGGATCCTAAAAAGATTGAAGCTATGCAAGACTGGCCTCACCCAAAGACTCTCAAAATCTTGTGTGGATTTTTGGGCTTAACATGGTATTATCGCAAGTTTGTTAAGAATTATGGAAAGATTTCAACACCTCTCACTGCTCTCCTAAAAAAGAACTCTTTCACTTGGACTCCAGCCACTGCTCAAGTTTTTCAAACCTTGAATATGGCCATGTGCACCACTTCATTCTTGGCCCTTCATGATTTCACAAAGACCTTTGTGTTGGAATGTGATGCCTCAGGAAAGGAATTGGTGTTGTCCTTATGCAAGAGGGTCGACCTTTGGCCTTTACCAGCAAGAAACTATCTGAAAGAAATCTGGGCAAATCAATCTATGAAAAGGAAATGTTGGCTATTATGCATGTCGTTGATCTATGGCGCCCTTATCTATTGGGGCAACGTTTCCAAATTAAGATAGACCATCAAAGCCTCAAGTATTTTCTGGAACAACGCATTTCCTCCACGGAGCAACAAAAATGGGTGACTAAGCTCTTTGGATATGATTATGAGATCATTTACAAGAAACGAAAAGACAATGTGGTTGCGGATGCACTTTCCCGAAAATATGAAGATGAAGGATCCCTTTTTTCTCTTTCCTTCATTGTACCAGATTGGCTCCAATCTATTCGCCGGGAATGGCTACCAGATCCCAAAAGTTCGCATCTGATCCAACAATTTCAATCCAATGCTCCAGCTTCCCTAGGGTACTCTTGGATCCATGATGAGCTTCGATACAAAGGCTGTTTGTATTTAAGTAAACAATCAAAGCTTAAATCCATGGTACTTTCTGAGCTTCATGGTACACCCATAGCGGGGCACTTCAGGTTCACCAAAACCTATGACAGGGTCAAACGTTCTTTTTTTTGGGATCGTATGAAACAGGACATTCGTAATTTTGTCGTTGAATGTGATGTGTGTCAATGTAACAAGGGAGAAACAATCAAATCTTTGGGCACACTACAACCACTTCCGATTCCACCTGCTATTTGGAAGGATATCTCTATAGATTTTATTATCGGCTTACCCAAATTGGGAAATAAATCAGTCATCATGGTGATTATTGATCTCCTTTCCAAGTATGCTCATTTCTGCTCTCTCCAACACCCATTTACAACATCCACAATGGCTCAAATTTTCATGGATCAGGTCTTCAAGCTTCATGGCATGTCGCACTCTATTGTTTCTAATCGCGACCCAACTTTCACAAGCAATTTTTGGCAAGAACTATTCAAGCTACAAGGCACCCAATTGCATCTCAGCACAGCTTATCATCCCCAGAAGGATGGTCAAATGAAAGTTGTCAACAAGTGTTTGGAAACATATTTGAGGTGTTTTTCCTCGGAAAATAAAAATCAATGGGCTCAATGGTTACCTCTAGTTGAATGGTGGTACAACACTTCATACCATACAACTACACGCATGACTCCTTTTGAAGCAGTATATGGACAGAAGCCACCTTTAGTTCTCTCATACTTACCTAGTGTCTCGAAGGTCCAGGCGGTTGACCAAACACTTACAGTTCGAGAGGCTATTCTCCATACCCTCAAAGAGAATTTGGTCATGGCACAGAATTGCATGAAGCAACAAGCAGATCAAGGTCACTCTGAACGTCAATTTGCAAAAGGGGATCAGGTGTTTCTTCGACTTCAAACTTACAAGCAAACTTCCCTCAAGGCCGAGCATTGTCAGAAGCTAGCGCCCAAATTTTATGGTCCTTATACCATTCTCAAGCATGTGGGACAAGTAGACTATCAGTTAGCTTTGCCCATTCATTTGAAGCTACATCCTGTTTTTCATGTTTCATGCTTAAAGAAGGTGATTGGAACTAAGTGCCAAATTCAAACCAACCTTCTTGAGTTAGCCGAAGAATGATCCATTTGGCTATAGCCACAAACAATTTTGGACCAGCGTGAGCGTCGCCTGCGTCAGAGGACCATCAAGGAAGTGTTAGTCCAGTGGAAAGATACAACTCCGGCATATGCCACTTGGGAACCAGCTACCATTCTGTAGCAATTTCCACATCTCAAGCCTTAAGGACAAGGTTATTTTTAAGGGGGAGGACATGTTAGGGTCCTAACCCGCACATAGGTAGAACAATATATTTGAATGTAATAAAGGTCAATATTAATAAGGCCTTGCAATAAAATAGAATAAGTCGAATGTAAGAAGACCTAATAGAAGCTTCCGCTTTTAGAAGGATCTTCCTCTAGATGCTTCTTTTGATAGACATATTTAGTATAAATAGGAGTCGAGGGTATGAGAACCCTAGCTTGGATATTATTGTAATAGAGCTCTGCTCAACTGGAGGTTTCCCCCTCGAAGAGGCTCGTGAACATTGCTTTCAGAATCAAAGTGTTATTTTTGTTGTTATTCTTATATCATTTCAGTGCTATTGTGGTGATTGTTCTGGTTATATTGTTGTTATTCTGCCATTTCTAGCATTTTATTTTTGTTTTGCATATTTTTTATATCTGGTATATTACATAGTTTAGGGGGAATTTCCCCATAGTAGAATTGGCGGCTCCACTAGGGATATATACTTTTTGACCAGCCTCTCCAGGAGGGGGGTACTGGTTAACTTGAGGACCTTTCCTCTAGGTCCGCACAACATAGAAGACTATATTGGCATGTACTGCAAGGCTGACACTGAGAAAGTAGGATCTCATGTGAAAATTCATAATATTACAAGCCTCAACCCGTGGATAGTAATTTACATGATTGGGAGGATCACATGATCTACAACACTTCATCAGGCTTCACATGCACAAATGCATTTTGTAGCTCAGTGTCTATAGGCCGCCATTTTTTACTGGAGCACTACAATGCTCACATGTATGAAAAAACAACTGATCGATTGTCGAAGAAGAACAAAAAAAAACTTTGGGTTTGGGACCATGTTGTGCACTTTATTTTTCGAGAGAGTGTCAAGCCTTAGCCCGCAAGAGACAGTACGAGGCCATATTGCCTCCTTTCCTTCATTATGCAGGTGGGAATCTTTGTTGCCTCGACAGGGTGCAGGGAGGGTGCAGGAGGCCTTTGATGACAAATTCTTTGACTGGTGGACCCATCAAATTCCTATGATCGAGGACTACCCCTATGTAGGGATCAATTTCCTAAGGGATGTTGATATGCCTATGACCCCTAGTGAGGAGCGCAAAGATATAGGTACACATTTTTTAGAGTTATTTTGTTTTTAATTTTTAAATATTATCCTTTTATGGTAATGTCAAAGTACTAACTCGATAATATGTTATATATAGACGTGGGACTGGTATGACCAACCGACTTCGCCAGGACTAGGAGTCGTCCTCGAGAGGATGTCGGACCAGTAGCAGCAGGAGGACCAACAACCACGAGAGGACCACTAGCCGGAGAGGCCAAGAGAGTATTGTGATGAGTGGAGAGGAACTTGACAACACTCACTCGTCCAGTGTCGATGGGAGAGATAGACGACCTGCCCCCGGCTATGCAGACACATGTTGTAGGGGTACCCATGACTTGGGTTCAATTGTTCTGGCGTCTTGCGAATGTCGTAGTTCATTACATTAAGGCCAACATGAATTTTTAGTTCATCGAAGACCAAGGACTTTTTATATTTCTCTAAAACAAAATCCAAGTCAAATTCTTGTAGGATGACTATCCATCCACTAATTTTCCCGCCAATGAACCATCGTGTCAATACATATTGAAACGGTTTCACTATAGCTACGATGACAGTCTTGCGAAGTAATATGTAATGACGGAACCGTTGGACAGCATGAACAACTACCAAAGCAAGTTTCTCAACATGTGTGTAGTTGAGTTTCAGTAGATAACATGATCTTTGAGTGCTTCATCCTCTTGAACCAAGACCATGCCAATAGTAGACTCTGTGGCAGCCAAATATAACAAGAATTCCTTGCCATAATTTAGAGGATTGAACAGAAGGGCAGACGTCAGAGCACGTTTCAATGCTTCGAAAGAGCATTGAGCCACTTCATCCTAATATAATGGGACCCATTTCTTCAAGAGATGCATAAACCCTTTATTAATCTCGGCATAGCTGGCAACAAAACACTGAAGAAAGTTTTCTTTCCCCTGTACACTTTGAAGCCGGGGGATTGTGTGTGGGGGAGACAATTGAACCTTTGCCTCAACCTTCAGAGGATTGACCATGATCCCTTTAGTTGACATGATAAAACATAACAAGCGACCCGATGTTACACAAAAACTACACTTATTCAGATTAAGGTGAATATGGTAGTAGCGACACCTCTCAAAGATAATTCGTAAGTGGGCAGGATGATCGGATCTCTTACGAGAATGTGATGCTAGATCATCAAGATACGCCTCGACTATGTGTTTGAGGTCGTGGAAGGAAAACGACATGGCCCGCTGAAAAGTGGCTCCAACATTCTTAAGGCCAAAATGCATTTTCTTGTATGTGAATGTACCCCAAGGACATATAAACGTCATTTTATGTTGGTCCTTAGGCTTGATCTAAATCTGGTTGTACCCGAAAAAACCATCCATAAAATAAAAGACCTCACAACCTGCACATTCATCGACAATATGGTCAATGAATGGGGTTGGAAAATCATCTTTCGTGCAAGCTTTGTTTAGATCAAGAAATTCCATACACATGCGGATCGTACCTTGCTTTTTGTTGACAGGAACAGGGTTCGAAACCCATTCCTTCAATTGCACTGGATAGATGAAACCAATCTTAATGAGTTTCTCTACCTCAGCCTTGATCGCCATTGCCTTGCGAGGATTGACTGGGTGAAGCTTCTATCGGACAGGATTAACATCGAGATAAGTTTTAATCTCATGTTCAACTATACGTGGGTCAATGCCTAGCATCTCCTCATAAGACCAGGAGAAAACATCGTGAAATTCTTTAAATAATTCACTATAGATTTGAATCTCCTTGGAGGAACAATCTGCTCCGACGAAGATGTTTTCTACGACGCCAGGAATTCTAGAGATGTCGATAGGAATTGTTTCGGCTATACTTTCCATGTTTCCCTTAGCATAGATTTTTTGCGTGGCCAGAGGGTTAACAAGACAAGCTACATCTCCATTCACGGTCGCAATGAACTCTTCTGCATCTACTCTCCTTAGCTCAAGTAAAAAATAAGATTTGTGGTGAAGGTCGTCCCAAGGTCTATCTAGCCCAGTCATTGCCTCCAAAATTGCCTCATTAGAGGGAAATACTAAGTCCAAAGGATCATAAGTGGCAAGAGAGTCTTGAGCCCAAATAGGCTTGAGAATGAGATCTATCTCCTATGGGGAAGCCAGATCAGGGTTGGTCGAGGCTTGCTGGACAATATTGTATGCAACCTCAGCATCGGATAAGGGCATAGTCATTCCAGGGTGCCTTACCCCTTCCATCGAAGTCAATGGGGAAGGTAAAATCCACGGGTCATTAAAGTAACGTGTTCTAAAAGAAGCAACTTGAAATATCACAGCCTTAGGCTAGTCAGTGACAGACGAAATAAACTTGACACCATTGGCAGGTGGCAGATAATCAAAAGTCCCCATTAAAGATGGAAATAATCTAGCACCTAAGTTGACGGTACTTGGCTACGGATTGTCAATCATCGGGACCGTGGATGCCCCAGATGAAGGGTCAGGACAGGAGAAAGATCAATGATCAATGGTTACGATCTGACCTTCATGAGGAAAACATAAGACCCACAAAATGGTGGATACAACCATTGTCATAGTGTATGTCCAACTCTTCCCTAACAAAATATTGAAGTCGATAGGCGCATCGACTACTTCTACCTTGATGCACATGGTTTTTCCCTCCAACTCCACAGGGAAGGAGGGAAAAACCACGGATGCACCTATCGACTACAATAAACTTGACACCATTGGCAAGCGATGGATAATCAAAATTCCCCATTAAATATGGAAATAATCTGGTACCTAAGTTGATGGTACTTGGCTACAGGTTGTCAATCATCGGGACCGTGGATTCCCCCGATGAAGGGTCAGGACAGGAGAAGGATAAATGATCAACAGTTATGATCTGACCTTCGTGAGGAAAACATAAGACAAAAAAAATGGTGGATACAACCGTTGTCATAGTGTATGTCCAACTCTTCCCTAACAAAATATTGTAGTCAATAGGCGCATCGACTACTTCTACCTTGATGAACATGGTTTTTCCCTCCAACTGCACGGGGAAGGAAGAAATTATCCCATGTGGTCTATAATATCAATCATCAAACATGGTTATAAATGTGGGCGACGGAGACAACTCAAGTTGGTCAATGGCCTTCCAACATGCCAATGACATCACGTAAGTTGAGGCACCCTCATCAACCACCATACATAAATTGTTTTGTGTCAATGATTTTGTGCCATACACCACTAATACATGAAAAGCAACATGGTGAGGAAGACGAGGTTTATAATTTGTAGGATAAAAAAAAATCATCTCTGAGTTAGTAGTATCGGTCGCTCCCAAGGTAGAAAACAATACTTTCCTATATGAGGAGAAACTCTGGAGGAGTTCCAAAGCAGACAGTGCACAAGGAGTTAGTGTCAGATCCTCCATGATGGAGTAGTTATGAGAAACCCTTTCATTCGAGTTGTGAGAATCTTTCTTAAACACACCCTTAGGGATGTGAGTCATAGTTTCTCCCACAATCTTCTCAATTTGAAGAGGAGGTGGTGGGTTGGAGTATTCTTTGCCCTTCTCAACAGATTCTGGCATTCCATAATTATGAGCCTGGTCTGCAAATGAGCATTGGATCTCATCATATAAATGTTTATGTCTCCGTTATTAGCATTAGGCGCGGGGGATCCCTGAATGCCCCCAGGAATATTCGTGGATGAGGAAGTTTGAGCCATATTTTACCCTTGTTTAAAAGGGTTGGTTAAAACGATAGGTTGTTACTGTTCCAATAGCTTTTGGGCTTCCTCAAGATGAGGGAATTGGTGAGTCAAATGGTCGTTCGTGCAAGTCTTACACAAAAACTTCACCATGCTCTTTTCATTTTTTCCCTCTCCAACATTATTCGTAGCCTTCTTATCCCCCTTACCCTTCTTGTTTTCAGATTTACTCTTTCCCTCAGATTGCTAGTTACCCTTGGGATTCATCAAATGCACACTGTGTACATCCAACGTTTGGGTTGAGGGGGTAGGCGAACTAGGAATTGGGTTGGCCACAGTCTATTGAATTGATAATTGTTGTAAATGATTAGTCAACTAATCTGCAGGCTTGTTATGTGTTGAGTGTACTATGTCATCAACGTGAGGCTCGGACTTTTGTTTGGTCTTGTCGAAATTCGACCATGTTATGCCCGGAAGGATCTTGTACAACATATAATATTGAGAGTAAATCAACTCCAGCTGTTGGGCTCTCATGATAGCCTCTTCTTCGAAAAAAACCCTGGATGTCGCGCCATCTTTGGATACACAAGGAACCAAGGACTTTAGGAACCACTCGAGAAAAAATGCAGGAGGGACCTCCACTTTGATAAAACTCTTTCATCGATGCCATTCTCAAATGTGATCTGAGATATGGATGACTTTTGTTTGCTCGAAGTTGGTCAACAACTCGATGGCAGCATCGTATCTTACCGGTAACTGGAAATGGTTTAAGAAAACCATAGTTAGGTCGTTAAAGTAAGTGTGCTTCGAGCTATCGAGCTCAATATACCATTTTGTGGAACCCCCTATAAGAGTGTGTTGAAACAAACACAACTAAATGGAGTCATCCTTTCACGAGTTGGAGAAAGAGTGAAGATTGTTCACAATGTATAGCAAGTTGACATAGTTGAAGATATAGGCATAAGCATGCCAAGGATCTATGCAGCCTTGGACAACAAGCAAGTTGAATTTTAGTAATATATGATTGAAGTGGAAGGTAAGATCAATGATCAACCTATAGCTATTTTAATTGATTCAGGAGCTAGGCATAGTTACATAGATCATAATCTTGTTGAAATATTTCACTTGCAAAGAAGCAAGCATGGAAATTTTTGGCTAGTTTAGTTAGCTACTAGAGCTAAATTAAGAATCAATGAGTTGGTTAAGGATTTCCCAATGGACATGAACAGAATAAGTACAAAGGCATATTTGAACAACATAACTTTGGGTTCATATGATTGCTTAATTGGTATGGATTGGTTGGACAAGCATCATGTTGTCCTA
Source organism: Picea engelmannii (assembly GCA_009831015.1). Lineage (NCBI taxonomy): Eukaryota > Viridiplantae > Streptophyta > Pinopsida > Pinales > Pinaceae > Picea > Picea engelmannii. The sequence goes on along the minus strand of ML780033.1, from coordinate 2,613,961 downwards.
GATTGCTACAACAATACATTCACTTATTTGGATGAGGAAGGGAATTTAAAAATAGTTCATGGTATTCCAAGGGCAACATCTATCAGAGATATTTCATCCTCACAACTGAAAAGAAGCTTCTGGAAAGGATGTCAAATTTATGCATCTCATATGGAAGAATCAACTAAGGATAAAGTGACAAGTACTGAAGATCACCCAATATTGAAATAATTTGAAGATGTTTTTAGAGAGATATAGAGGTTGCCACCCAAGAGAGATATAGATTTCTCCATTAATATGATGTCTGGAGCTTCCCAAGTGTTCAAGACTCCTTATAGGATGAGTACACCATAGATGAAGGAATTGCAATGCAGTTTGAAGATATTTTGAAGAAGGGGTATATATTCCCAAGTGTGTCACCTTGGGACACCCCAATGTTATTTGTGAAGAAGAAGGACGAAACCTTGAGGCTATGCATTGATTTCAAACAACTGAATAAAGTAATTGTGAAGAACAAGTATCCTTTGCAAAGGATAGATGGTCTTTTTTATCAGTTGAAATATGCAAAGATATTTTACAAAATTGATCCAGGTCATACTACCATCAAACAAGGATTAAAGAAGAAGATATCATAAGACATCATTTATAAAAAGGTATGGCCATTATGAGTTTACAGTGGTGCCATTTGGGTTGTCAAATGCAACATCTATATTCATGTTTTTAATGGATGGCATCTTCAAAAATTACTTGGATAAGTTTGTCATTGTCTTATTGGATGACATACTTATCTACTCTAAGTCTGAATAAGAGCATGAGCATCACTTGAGGATGGTGCTACAAGTATTAAGGGAGCATCATATGTATGAAAAGTTGAGCAAGTTCTCATGTTATCAGAGGAAGATACATTATTTTGGCCATATTATTTCAGAGGAAGGGATAACAATGGATCTTGAGAAGATAACATTAATTGAAGAATGGCCAACACCAAATAATGTCTCATAGGTGAGGTTGTTCATGGGACTTGCAGGTTATTATAGAAGATTTAATGAAGTATTTTCAAGAATCGCACATCCAATCACTTATTTACAAAATAAGGATGTGAAGTTCAAGTGGACCTCCAAATGTGAGGAAAGATTTCAACACTTGAAGAATTTATTGACAAGTGCACCAATATGGGCATGTGATATGCTATGAGTTAAGGAAGTTGAAGGAACATGAGAGGCACTATGCCACACATGATTTAGAATTGGCAGCCATAAACCTTATGGGAAAGGATTTGAGTTGAGGACATACCATAGTGGTCTGAAATGTTTATTTAGACAACTAATGTTGAATGTCAGACAAATTAGATGGATGGAATTCCTCAGTGAGTATGACTTTGATATAAACCATATCAAAGGAAAATTGAACAAGGTGGTTGATGCACTTAGAAGTAGGGTACATGAGATGCATGATACAACCATTAGCATGTGCAAATATGATTTGAAAGACAAAATTTTGGAAGCTGCAAAATCAAAACAACATTATTTGGAAAGAAAAGAAATATTACATCAAGGTAATTTTCAGAAGAAAAAAAATAAATATTATGAGCTGAGGGAGGATGAAATCCTCATGTACAGGAGCAGAGTATATGTGCCTAAATCCCAGAACAATGAAGTGACATGATTCCATCATGGTGATGGTGGATAAGGTAACTAAAACTGCTCATTTAATTCGAGTTTAATTAACTCACAAGGAAGGAAATATTGCAGAGATTTACATGAGGGAAATTTCCAGGCTATATGGTGTGCCTAAGGCAATTGTTCCAAATAGAGATCTTAGGTTCACATCAAAATTTTGGAAGGGACTATTTAAAGGATATTTCTCGCTCCCTCTGAGTTGGTACTTGGTGGGGACATCTACCTCACCACTGGTGGAGCCACCTTCTCCTCCTCATAACTGTGACTCTATGTAACTCAAGAAATTCTGAGTATCACGAAGAACTACATGTCTCACTGCATCTTGCAAAGCATCAGGAAGCCATGTTGGCCTCTACCTGATCATTTCCACATCTATGGGTAGACCCACTGGCCCTTTTGGCTCTATTGACTCTTCTTAGTGATCTAAAGAGTGAATAAATGAATTGCACCATCATCCTATGGAGCCTTCTACTCCTTACTATCAATCTCTATGTGGAATAATTTGTATCCCACAAAAATATACTTCTTTCCATAAGGTTCTAACTTCATACTTTTTGCCTTCGGCATATGGATTTATATTGCCATGTATACAACTCCATGTCTGGATAATCTGATCTATGTCTCAAACCAACGACCATCTAATATGTTGCCTCCTGCAACTGTCACTATAGCTCCCCTTCAGAGCTATTACCTGTGACCTACCTGGAACAAGAGCCAAAACAAAAGTACAAGAACAAGAAATAAGAACAACACTTTTCTATTGTTGTGACTGATTATTCCTCCATGGTAACCTACCCAAAACAAAACAAGAACATCTCCATGGTAATTTACATGGAATCTACAAGGTAAACTTCTTGGGACAAAGACAATAACCAAGAACATCTCCTAGGAGAGATCAATTTCATCTTGTAAATAAGTGCATCATTATTACTAAATGGTGAGCATCTACATAATGATTATCATACCATCAATACTCAAGTGTTATTAAACATTTGATAGCAAAAGTACTCAGTAGTAAAGGAACTCTAAAGATTGTTGTCCTAGTTACAACATTCACCTAAGATGCAACAATATGAAATATCAAACCTGGTATGAAAACCTGGAGTCTTGTTGTTGTTGTTGCATTTGATTTCGAGTTGTCATATATTGTAGGAGACATCATCACTGCTACCTCCAACTCTTGAGCTTCCTCTGAGTGCACTAGATCTATGATCCCTTTAAATCTACTATTACTGCTTCAACAAATGTCATTTTTCCAAGTGTACATATCCTGCAAACACCCTCATGATATAACTTATATACAAGTGCATACCTTTGAAATTTGTATCACCATCCAACTTGTATTCTAATCTCAAGGTTTGTGCAACTGGAAACTGCAACTGCAATTGGCGACTGGAAACTGCAACTATAACTATAATTGCTACTGTAACTGGAAATTGCAACTGAAACTGTAATTGCAACTGTAATGAGGATTTTCAACTTTCACCAAGTTGTAATCTGAGACCACCAGGAGGTGCGCTAGGCTAGGTGAGTTTCCTAGTACAATTTTCTCCTCAACATTGGCACTAGAAAACCCAAACGGCTGGCAATATTTGATCTTGTTGGTGTCTTGCACTAGTTCATCTTGCTTCAACCCTCACCTCTAATACTGATCTGGGATCTTTTCATCAATGTGACTTATTAAAGAATTGTATTAAATGAGCATAAATTGAAGTGCACCATAAAGAAGGAAAATCTCAATAATAAAGAGACATAAGCATCAAATCTGAACACAAAAACTTGATAACAGAGTTCATCCATGATGGTCTACGTCTCCAGGTCTTGTTGTCAAATGGGTAGGCCTTTTTATTAACTCAGCAAAATAATTGGGCAAAATACATAATTATACCTCATTCTGGAATTAAGCTATAAAAATTTTGCTCAGATCATAAAACATACAACACCATTGAATTTGTGGCATCAATTTACACAAAAATAATTGTCTCCACGCCTCAATATGACTTTGGCACTCCTAGGCCCATGAGAAATATCATCTCGGTTTATGTGCCTGCAACCTGCAATTAATTCTATGTACTCACATTGAAATATGTGCCCATCCATATCATCGAGCGCCCTCCTCCCATCCATTGGAAAACTCAGCATTTAAGTTTAAAATCGGCCGGAATATCCAACAGAGTCGTTTGGCTCAACGGTTGGCGGAGGCTATGTTAAGGCGTTTGGTTGGGGAGGTCTCGGGTTCAAGCCTGGGGGTCTCCCCCTTTTGTCTTGTATTTGCAACAATATATATATATGGTGGTGTATCCTGCCATTTTTGGAGTCTGCCATTAGATTTGTCGGAGTTGGTTATAACAAAGGTCGGCCACCAGATTTGGTAGGCTGACCCTTTTTCAATTTGAAATTTTAGCTACAGGCCCTCATTGGGCATTTTTCCACTACCACGTGGCAACCCATGACTGGGCCATGTGGTGACCGTTCATTGGCCCACGTCACCTGCTTACACAGTCAAATCTTGTGATGCGCTCTTCGTGATGATGCCAATTTTGTTGAGTTTTGAGGACATGGAATTTTTTCCTTTTCTCCACCTGCTGAGGCCATTCTGAGCTTCCTGAGGAACTTCTGAGAATTTTGAGGTATCCTTGGGCCTCCATGGATCCCTTCGAATCACGCCTTCCCACTGAGAGATTTTTGGACCACCAAAAGCTTTCATTAACCAACAGGTAAGTGAGGGAATAGATCCCTCACTTTGTCTTTCTCTATCCACTTTGCCTTGCTTGGATGTGTGCCCTTTAAGCCCACTCGAAGATAATCGACATCACCTCTACGTGAAGTCCTCATCCTTTTTTCCAAGATGATATCTTCCTTTAACTCTTCCAAGAAATCAGGAGTGAACTCATCAACCGAGGGAAGTAAAACTTCCTCACCTTGATCCATGATCATGGGAGGCTCAAAACGTTTCAAGTTTTCCATGTTTACAACTGAATAAATCTGCATATAAGGTGGAATATCTAGTCGAGAAGAATCGGTGCCACTTTTCTCCAAAATAGTGAAGGGTCCATATCAGATAGGATTGAGTTTCTTACCTTCACCCTTCAACCGCTCCTTGCTTATGTGAAGCCATACTTGGTCTCCAACCTGGAACTAATGATCAACCATGTGCTTGTCATGTCGAGGTTTATACTATGCCAAACTTTTCTCCAACTGTTCCCTGATTGATTGGTGCACTTGTTGGATCCGTTGAATGAACTTGCGAGCTCTGTCTTCATTTCTTTCTTCATTTGAATCGACATCTTTCCCATACATCAAGTCCAAAGGGACCTTAGGAAAATATCCAAAACATGTCTCAAATGGCAAACACTGAGTGGAGGAATGTAAGGCTCGATTGTAAGCATGCTCAATATAGGGTATTTGGTCATCCCACAACTTGGGATGTTTACTGCAATAGCCTCTAATAAAATGTACCATTTTTCGGTTAACAACCATTGTCTGACCGTCGGTCTGTGGATGAAAATCCATACTCCTCTTTAACTTGGTGTCCATCATTCTCCACAAACTTGTCCAAATCTCTCCAAGGAATCGAGTATCTCGATCTGAGATAATGGTTATGGGCAACCCAAAGTGGACCCAAACATACTGAAAGAATAGATTAGTAGTCTGCTCAACAATGACCTAATATTTACATGGCATCAAGATACACATCTTGGTAAACATTTCCACTACTACATACAAATAGTCATGACCCATTTTCGACATTGGTAAACCCCCTACAAAGTCCACGGAAATACTTTCCCATGGATGAGATGGAACAAGAAGTGGTGAGTACAACCCCAATTTTATATTAGTGGGATTAAAAGTAGAGCACATCACACACCCCTTTACATACTTGGTTACAATTGCTTTCATCTGAGCCCAGTAACAAAACCTTTGCAGATGATCCATGGTTTTTCCTACCCCAAAATGCCTAGACACAAGAGAAGTGTGAGATTCTCATATTACATGGACTCGTTCACTTTTAGGAATACATAGCTTTCCAAGATGGTAGAGTAAGTTCTCCTGCAAAAAATAGTTCTCTACTTGTGCACCATGGGTTATCTTCTCAAATACATCCTTAAAATATTCATCAACAACATATTGTTCAACATAGCTATCATGAGATAAAGAAGCATTCTTCAAAACAATAGAAGCATCAATAGGAGGTCTAGAAAGCATATAAGCTACTTTGTTACTTGTACCATTTTCATACTTGATTACCAAATGGAATTGTTGAAGAAAACCCATCCACCTGTAATGTCGAGATTATTGCAGCTTGGTTTGTGCTTCGAGATAATGTAAGGGCTAGTGATCTATATGTATGATTGTTTCCTTTCCTAACAAGTAATGCTTCCATTTTTTCACACTTTGAACTAATGCATACAACTCTTTATCATATGTAGGATATTTAATGACAACTTGGTTAAAATTTTCAGAGTGGTAACAAATAGGCTTATAATACTGCATCAATACTGCACCCATGGAATAATCATTGGCATCTATCTCGATCTCAAATGGTTGTTGAATATTCAGCAATGCCAATATTGGTGTTGTACTGATCTTTTCCTTCAAAGTGTCGAAGGCCTTTTGTTGCTTTCCTCCCCACTGAAAATTTTTCTTCACACTGGTCAAGGCATGCAAAGGAGTTGCAATAAATGAGAAGTTTGCAATGAATCTCCTCCAATACTGAACTTCACCCAAAAAGATTCACATTTCACTTGCATTTTTGGGCTCAGGCCAATTTACAATTACATCAATTTTGGAAGGATCAAGTTTCAATTGTCCTCCTCCTACAATATGACCCAAGTATACTAGTTGTCACATACCCACTACCTAAATCGGATTTTTCTGATCTTCTGCCGAATCAGAAGCCCTAGACATCCACGGAGGACCAGCGTAAGCTGGTCCTTTCTCTCTCCCCGCTCCCATGTGGTCGCGGGTCACGATCATAGTCCGAATAAATGCAATACCTCTTTCATATTTCGGGCCTCGACGCTACAGTGACGTCGAGTCGTTTGACTTGGCAACCGCTGAATCCCGACAGGGCTAGCGATCGACCAATGGGGGCAAATCCCTACAAGGTTAGAAAATGGCTAATAGGAACAAATCCCAACAGGGCCAGAGAACAGCCGATGAGAAATGGCCTCGTTGCGCAGTTAAGTGGAACACAGGTGGCAGAGAGGGAAACGCGACACGATGGTCGACATGACAGGAGGGGCCCCACTTCACAAGCCACACTATTCCGGACCCCCCCCCCCCATTAAAGGTAGAATGTAAAGGGGGGCTCCGAAATGCATCCTCAACCGTAGATCTGGGCGGGTGGACTTTGGCCATCCAGATCTGTTCGCTACTTACCCTAATGCGTGCTCACGCCCCAGCATAAAACTGGCATCTCTTCCTCACATTGGACGGTCATTACGGACCCTGAGATTTCCCAAAGGAATCTTTTCCATCCATCGGGACTTAGCCACATGCTATTGTCTTGACATTATGGATCGGGATTTGTCAAGGCAAGAACCCAAGATTTTGTCAGCGAAACTCCCGAATCCCCGATCCCCGAAACGGGTAATCTCTCAACACGTCACCTCCTTAAATCGGATGGTCCACAACTGCTCCGGGGTTTCCACCCAGGAAAATCCCGATCCCTTGTCGCCAGGACTCTCGATCTTGCGATTTCCGATTCCCCAGAATGGGAGATCTCACGACGCGTGGCCTCCGTCAATCAGACGGCTCAGATCCATCCCGGGGTTTTCACCATGGAAAATACCGAACTCTTGTCAACAGGAATCCCGATTCCGCGATTCTCGATTTCTCGAAATGGGAGATCTCACGACACGTGGCCTCCATTAATCGGACGGCTCATAATGGTTCCTACCCATGCATTCTTCCATGACTCCCTAGGCATGGAAAAGATCCACGGTCCATATACTCTCATGAACCTTGGGGATCTACGGTCCTAAACTCTTCGCTACCCACGAAGACACCGGAAAACCAAGTGGTAAGGCATTTAACGCCCTACTTTCTCCTACTAATCTAACGGTCGTGGGTGACCGCAGATTCCCCGACGAAATCTCGTCCGTCGATTAATACCTATAAGGTTAAGGTACTTAACTTTCTAGCTCCTTCCTCCGATCTGACGGTCGTGAGTGACCGCAGATCTCCTGACGGGATCTCATCCATCGATTCGTTACTTCATCCTTACGTTGTCATCTCGGTTTTCAAGAGGATTGTTCCTCCTTATGTAGGGTTACTAAGGCCTTACGCCTTCACAACCGCCTTCCCGGTTCTTGATGGGCTTTTCAAGGAAGGTAATTCTATGGGGAGAGTTACTCAGGGTACTACCTGAGGTATATAAGGATGTCGTCCTCCCGAGAGCCATGTGTGAAGTCTGAATTGGAACAGTACGCACACAAATAATGAATTCATGAGGACATAAGCCATACGTAGTCTTTCCATATAAATATACAACTACTAGTACTGATCAAAACACCATACAGTCATTCTTATAATGAAATCATTCACAGTTTCACAGCTTATGAGCATAATTATCAGAATAAGCATATATATATATATATATATATATATATATATATATATATATATATATATATTTCAAGATGCCAGAGGAAAAACACTTATCAGAGATAACACCAGGGGTCAAGCAACTGTTGAGAGGGGTGCTCGTTTCCACCCAACCATAGGCTTAGCGACTCCCATTGGATTTACCACTAGCCACCCCCGAGCTGAGACCACGATGCTGTGAGACTGCGTCTCTGTTTGCCAGTGACCAGGAATGAAGGTTGCAATCCTTCCTCTCTGCTATCACTCACTCTGCATATTGCCAAAGTTCTCCCCTCACGTCTGCTCCTGCCCAATCGATTCTACCCCACGCCTTATCCTCTTGCGAGGTTTCATGTGGCGTGATTACCCTCACACTGGCCAGTCATGATGGCTCTACGGGTGGGCGGTTCACCTCCCCATCCCTCATTAATTCCTGAGGAGCCATCAACCTACCAATCTGCGAGGCATTTAATTCGGGGCCAGCGAGCCGCTTTTGGTTCTCCGGGCTAGTGGAGTCCAAATACGGTATTAATTCTCGATGGAATTTAATGCCACCTTTTCAGGTGCCTTCCATCGCCATTATGGTCTCTTTTCTGCACATCCCCTCTCAGTAGTCCTGCAATAAAATTCATAAGGTTATTCACATTTATGAGTTTGCCATAGTTCTTGGCCAGTCCAGTTATTTTTACAAACTGGGGGAAACAGGGTGTTACAATTCCCTCCCCCTTTAAAAGGAACATTTTCCTCGATGTTCTTATCTACTAACATGAATTGCATGTACAGAGGTAAAAAAAATCGAATATGCCTGTCTCATGGCATCCTCCATTTCCCATGTAGCCTCATCTGGGCCAAAATGTTTCCATTGCACCTTGACCTGTGCAATGGTTCTGTTCCGGAGCAGGGTTTCCTTTCTGTCCAGTATGCACTGGGGTTCTGGTAGAAATTCTCCCTCCAGTTCCACCTGGATCACAGACCAGTCAATTATATGATTAACATCATGTACATATTTCTTCAATAATGAAACATGGAAAACATTATGTGCTTTTATTGTGGGAGGAAGTGCTAACCGATAGGCTACAGGTCCCACTCTATCTAAAACCTCAAAGGGTCCACAATACCGGGGTGCCAACTTGGCACAAGCTCCCATTTTCAGGGAACTCCTTCTGGGCTTAATTATGAGATATACATGGTCTCCCATTTTGAACTCTCTTGGAGTTCTCTTCTGATCAGCATAACTTTTATGTCGGTTCTGAGTGACCTTCAGATTTTGTTTTATCTGAGTCACTTGTTGTTCCATTTCTTTCAACATGTCGGGTCCAAAAGAAATCTTATTTACAGGATTACTCCAGCTGACTGGAGTATTACACGGCCTACCATAGAGGACCTCGAAGGGACTCATCTTTAAGGATGCTTGATAGTCGTTGTTGTAGGCGAATTCTACCAATGGCAGGTAGTCTTCCCATTTCCTGGGTTGATGCATTACATGCATCCTTAACATATCCTCT
>ML780033.1:2537840-2597984 GCA_009831015.1 Picea engelmannii | reverse complement strand
GATAACACCAGGGGTCAAGCAACTGCTGAGAGGGGTGCTCGTTTCCACCCAATCGTAGGCTTAGCAACTCCCAGCGGATTTACCACTAGCCACCCCCGAGTTGAGACCATGATGCTATGAGACTGCGTCTATGTTTTCCAGTGACCAGGAGCGAAGGTTGCAATCCTTCCTCTCTGCTATCACTCACTCTGCATATTGCCAGAGTTCTCCCCTCACGTCTTCTCTTGCCCAATCGCTTCTACCCCACGCCTTATCCTCTTGCGAGGTTGTGTGTGGCGCGATTACCCTCGCACTGGCCAGTCATGATGGCTCTACGGATGGGCGGTTCACCTCCCCATCCCTCATTAATTCCTAAGGAGCCATAAACCTACCAGTCTGCGAGGCATTTAATTCGGGGCCAGCGAGCCACTTTTGGTTCTCCGGGCCAGTGGAGTCCAAATACAGTATTAATTCTTGGTGGAAGTTAACGCCACCTTTTCAGGTGCCTTCCACCGCCATCGTGGTCTCTTTTTTGCACATCCCCTCTCAGCAGTCCTGCAATAAAATTCATAAGGTTATTCACATTTATGAGTTTTCCATAGTTCTTGGCCAGTCCAGTTAATTTTACAAATTGGGGGAAACATGGTGTTACACTAGTGCAGTCTTGCTAAAATCACATTTAGACAATTTTACATACAACTCTTCCCTTCGCAAAGTATCCAATACTTGCTTTACATGACGTGCATGTTCATCCCAAGTCCCACTAAATATAAGAATGTCATCTAAATACACAACTACAAAGTCATCTAAGAATGGCCTGAATACATCATTCATTACACGCATGGAGGTTACTAGGGCATTTCAAATCCGAAACATCATAACTAACCATTCAAATAGACCTTGTTTGGTTTTAAAAGAAGTTTTCCATGCATCTTGTTCTCCAACCCTGATCTAATGGTAACCACTCCGCAAATCCAAGTTAGTGAAATAAACAACATTCTTTAATTGATTAAGTAAATCATCTATACGAGGAAGAGGGTACCGATTTTTCATCGTGATTTTTTTTAAGGCTTGATAATCAATGCACATTCGCCATGTGCCATCCTTCTTTGGCACCATCACAGTCAGAGAACCACAAGGAGATGAACTAGGTCTGATGACCCTTCGGTCCAACAAGTCATGTACCTTTTTCTTGATTTATGTCATCTTTACAATCAACATTCTATACATGCCCATATTAGGAAGGGGAGAATCATGTTGAAGATGTATTTCATGTTGGATTTCCCTCTTAGGAGGTAATCCATTTGGTTCCTGGGAAACCTCATCATAATTAGAAACAATATCAATTAATTGTTTCTTATGAGAAGGATCCCATCCTTGGAAGGCATCGAATATTCCAACATCCTTTTATCTTACAAATATGAGTACATATCTCTTATAAGTGTTTACGAGTCTTTTCATTTGTCCTACACTAACAAGTGTTGTATTAACCTTCATGTTATGGGATCTAACAATATATTCCACTCCTCCTTTAGTAAGGTGATATTTGTTCTCATGACGAAAGAAGACTGATTTTATATCATAAAGATATGGACTCCTCAACACTATGCCACGTATATAAAGTGAAACAACATCCAAATCAACTTCATCAACCAATTCAATAGAAAATCTAACCCTACACTGCTTGGTGACATTAAGTTTTTCTTTGTCGCATACCCAACCAAGAGGATAAGGCTTTGGATGTGGTTTTGTTTCAAGACCCATTTTTTTGACAAGTGTCTCATATATTAAGTTAACTTGGGAACCCGTATCAAACAAAGTATCAATCTTAGTATGCTTAGATACAACCCTTATGTGAAATAATCCATTCCTCTTTATTTCATCATCATGAGATTCATTAGTGGAACTTGAACTAGCATGAAGGGAATCTTTACCTTGTACTCCAACCGCTATGATCTTTTCCTCATCTCCTGAATCGAAACCAAGATCTTGTTACAATGTAGCAACGGTCTTTGTCTTCCCCTTTCCACCGAACTACTTCGGTTTCTTCTTCAGGTGTAGTTTCCAACAGTTTTCATCGTCATGTCGATCTTTCTTGCAATGAGTGCAAGATGAATTTCCTTCTCCCTTCTTTGTAGTGGCGGTCTTTTTGTCCCTCTTTTTAAACTTTCCTTTAAATTGATTATGTGGGAACTTAGAGGGCTTCTTTGTGGGTTCATCTTGAACATTCTTTCCTTTGTTTTCAAGGTGAGTGGCTTGCACACAAAATTCATAAAGACTGGTGGGGTTAAACAACAGTAAAGTATGACGAATATAACTGTGAAGTGCACCAATATACTTCATTAAAGTTTCATAAGAATCTAAAGGAATGTTTAGTGCAAGTTCTTTCTTCCTAAATTCTTCCGTGAAACTTTGTACTGTTTGACCTTTACTCTATCTTAAAGTTTTCAATTCCATCATTGCTTTATGTAAATAACCCAATGGATAAAATTGCTTCCTTATTGCTGATTTAAATTCCGACCACGAGGAAAGAAGATTACCACACTTATTTATGTCCCGAAGCTTGCTCTCCCACCATACGAGAGTAGTGCCTTCCAACGGAAGAGAGGCCAATTGCACTTTTACTTTCACTTCATCAATATTTTGTACAAGGAAATATACTTCAACCTGACGGATCCAATTATCTAGCTTTTCAGGATTAGCATCTCCATTAAACATAGGTAAAGCAAATTTTACATCAAGATTTAATAATGGTTTCTTAAAAGAGGCTTTATGACTAGCATTAGAATGATGAGAATGATGAGAGGAAGAAGATCTAGAACTCGATGGTGAAGATGGAGGCTCATGGGGGTCTCCTCCAGCCTCTTGATTCACTAAAGCATTTTCATCTGCTTGTGCTTCCTTTTTTTCCCCTTTCTTCTTCATCCTCTTCTCGTAGTCCCCATACATTCGCTCAACCATTTTTTACTTGCAATAGAATACCATATGGAAGTTTTTCTCCTGTTCATCACGCTTATCCTCTTCAGCCATTTTCTTCCTTCGGGATGCATGACCAATCTCTAGGTTGAAAGTCTTAAGTGTTCCTTGACCCTGTTTATGCTTGTCCCTAGTAAGAATTCACACTCAACCATTCAAGTCAAACATGACTGCTCTGACACCAACATGATCCAATATCTTTTCATCGATGTGACTTATTAAAGAATTGTATTAAATGAGCATAAATTGAAGTGCACCATAAATAAGGAAAAACTCAATAATAAAAAGACATAAGCATCAAATCTGAACACAAAAACTTGATAACGGAGTTCGTCCTTGATGGACTACGCCTCCAGGTCCTACTCTCAAATGGGTAGGCCTTTTTATTAACTCAGCAAAAGAATTTGGCAAAATACATAAGTATACCTCATTATGGAATTAAGCTGCAAAATTTTTGCTCAAATCAAAAAATAGACAACGCCATTGAATTTGTGGCGTCGAATTACCCAAAAATGACTGTCTCCACGCCTCAATCTGACTCTAGCACTCCCAAGCCCATGAGAAATCTCGTCTCGGTTTCTATGCCTACAACCTGCAATTAATTCTCTTTACTCGCCTCAAAATACATGCCCGATCATACCGTCGAGTTCCCTCTTCCCGTCCATTGGCAAACTCGACATTTAAGTATAAAGGCAGGCGGAATATCCAACAGAGTTGTTTGGCTCAATGATTGGCGGAGGCTATGTTAAGGTGTTTGGTTGGGGAGGTCCCGAGGTCGAGCCTGCGGGCCTCCCCCTTTTGGCTTGTAGTTACAACAATATATATATATATATATATATATATATATATATATATATATATATATATGGTGGTGTATCCCTCTAGTTTTGGAGTCTGTCGTTAGATTTGTTGGAGTTGGTTATAATGGAGGTCGGCCACCAGATTTGGTGGGCCGACCCTTTTTAAATTTGAAATTTTAGCTACGAACCCTCATTGGGCATTTTTCGGCTGCCCCGTGGCATCCCATGACTGGTCCACATGGTGGCCATTCATTGGCCCATGTCACCTACTTACACAGTCAACCACCATGTCATCTCCTGCCTGGTTAGCTTGCCACATCACCTGCCACATGGCTGTACGGATTGCCACGTGGCACTTTTCCATTAGTCCACATACCGACTGGAAAATGCCAAAAATGGGTGACACATGGTAGCTTCTGGTGCTTCCACATCATCATGCTGACATCATCATGACATGTGTCATCCTCTGTGTGTGCCACATACCTTGTACGGACATTGACGTCATCTTTACTGATGCCGACGTCAGCAGTACAGATGTTGACTCATCCGTGTTGACTGGGCTAGGTTGACCAAAAATTTGACTGTGAATATCTTTCGATCCGTAACTTTGTTTGACGAACTGTTTACGTCGTTGGAAATCTTGTGACGCACTCTTCGCAATGATGCCAATTTTGTTGAGTTTTGAGGACTTTGAATTTTTTTTCTTTTCTCCACCTACTAAGGCCTTTCTGAGCTTCCTGAGGAACTTCTGAGAATTTTGAGTTATCCTTAGGCCTCCCTGGATCCCTTCGGGTCAGATACCATGTTAGAATTTCTTAAATTTTCAGTACCAATAGATTTACCAGAGTATTTTTATCTTCATTTAACATTCAATAACCATATACTGAAAATATAAGCAGGATCTAGAAGCAGATAGACAAGCACAAGAAGACATAAAGATTTATCCTGGGAAAACCCACCCAACTTTTCTTAGAGAGAATATTTCTAATAATTCAATACAACCATGAACAAACTTTATTCAGAAGAGAAAAAACAGTAATGAGCAAACCCTGATAACAAGAACTTATCTCTTCTCCTTGTCAAACCCTAGCGAGGGTAGACAACTATGTCACAACCCTAGTGCAACTCTTCTAGAGGTAGTGCACAAGATAAGCCACCAAGAACCCCAATTGTTACGTCTCCTAGGGTTGCCTCAGACTTGTGCCTCCTTTTCCTTCTTAGCTGAGATGATGAGATGATTGAGTGTGTGTTGAAAATGAGCAAGGCATCACCTTTACTTATAGTCTTCAAGTCACTTAGCTAGGGCCGACTTCTCTTCCTGGAAATTCTATTTCCACTTTATTCTTTTCCTGTGGGCTGACTTATCTTCCTAGAAATTTTGTTTCCACTTTATTATTTTCCTGTGGGTAGATTTCTCTTCCTGGAAATTCTATTTCCGCTTTATTATTTTCCTGTGGGTAGACTTCTCTTCAGAGGTATTCTTCAACTGTTCAATGGTCTTCCTTTGACTTCTTGGAATCTTCCTCTCCAAGAAAAGTTGTCCATGAGGAAATACCTCCCACTGCTACAAAAACATAAACACTAATGGAAATACCTCCCGCTGCTACAAGTTAATAAAATTATGTTATAATGCCAACACTTATCCTTAGAGATAATGTTCCCTTTTACTTAACCAATTCTTCAGGGTTAGGGCTTCATATATTTATGACTTTATCACTAGTATTTGAATTTTAGCTTCTTATTTAGATTGTTTCTATGACATAAATATCTTTTGGATATTTGAAACCAAACACCTAATTAAAATATCTAGTAAGCTTTAATACAAGATAAATATTTAAATTTGACATTGTCTTCTAACAACAAAGTTTAGGATCTAATATTTATAGGTAAGTCAGTGTATGGTTGAGGGTGTGTTAGGATCCGATCCTAACCCCTTTCCATGGGTCACTAGTTAGTAGGATATGTTTTCTATGTAATAAAGGCCGACATAAGTTAATAAGGCCTAATAAATAAAGGAGGATTAGTCAATGTAAGAAGACCTAATAGAAGCTTCCGCTTCTAGAAAGATCTTCCTCTAGAAGTTTCCTTAGAAGATAGAATTAGTATAAATAAGAGTAGGAGGCAATGAATATTTTTGTCTTGGATATTATTGTAATAGAGCTCTGCTCTGCTGGAGGTTTTCCCCTCGAAGAGGCAAGTGAACATTGTTATCATTAATAAAGGTGCTCTTTCTGGTGTTATTCTGGTATTATTTTGATATTGTTATGGATATATCATTGTTGTTTTGTTATTGCTTGCTCAATGTTTATGTTCTGCATATTATATTATATATGGAATATTGCAGGGTGTGCGAGTGTATCCTTTAACTAATACCACACACATTTGAAAACAAAATGGTAAAATAATGTGTCAAAAAACGGAATAACTAGAAACAATATTGATGTTAGAAGTTATGGATCTTGATTCATGACAAAATATGTCTCTTAATAATAAATTTATCCCATAAAAAATGTTAAGAACATAGAACCTTAAGAACTAAGGTATTTATGGTGCCTATATGTGTGTTCTTTGGATAAAATAGGAAGAAATCTCTATCCATATCTTTCTTGAATGCCATGACACAAGAACCGTTTTTCTCCAAGTGTTTCAATACCTTGAAATTGAGCTTCCATAAGGAAAAGAGTGATCCCAACTTTTTCAAGGCCAAAAAAATCCTTATTCAACCACGCTAAAGGGAAACCTCTTATAGATAAGAAGTGGAACTTACTCTTGATGTTTCACTCAAAAAAACTACATTTTCAAAAGAACTTGAATCAATGCAAAATGGATTTGTGAACCAATTGTTGGATTATTGGAAGACACGATTTTATAAAATCCAAGATTACTCTTAAATCAAGGAAGCTACAACTCATCAAAGAGATCGTAATTATGGAAGACTGGTCCCTATAAATGTAGGCCTTGAGGAAAATCCCATTGAATATTCAAGAAGATCACTAAACTTGAAATTGGAGTACAATTCTAACAATATCATTGAATGAATCACTATATTTTTTTACAACATGGTGAAAGGGAATCCCAAAAATGCTAAAGCAAGTGGGAATATTTGTCCCAAGTAAAAGTCTCATTTTGGAACTCCACTGGAATACTGAAGTAGCTACCAATAATCAGGAAGAATCCCTTACATTATTCCAAGGTGTTTGCATTTTGGAGACTCTTTCCTAAGGAGAGGTCACTATGGTTGGGGATTTGGAGGTGATCATCAAGACTTTCCATGACCAATAAATCACTCCAACTTCTTTCTTTCTTGTTTTTTTTACAGAAACGGTTATAGATTATATTAATGGGGTGGACTAGCCACATATTCGATTACAAAATGGCCTCGAATTTCTTCGGGCCTGTCTTTATGAACCATTCTACTTCTATAGCTATAGACTTGTGAACTGAACTAGTTCTTGTACGCCTTCTAAAAGAACTGAAATAAATTTAAATGCCGAAACTCCAATCACTGTTTCAGCATAAGTCTCAGCACTGTCAGCGATGTTTTGGCATATGTTCCAGCATTGTTTCAGCATATGTTCCAGCACTTTGTTTCAGCATATGTTCCAGCACTGTGTTTCAGCATATGTTACAGCACTGTGTTTCAACAAATGTTCCAGCCCTGTTTCAGCTGAAGGTTTCTTGGAAAATCATAGGGCCAAACCTAAGTGAACTAAAACAGAAATAACTTGTGAGCTTGAAAAACCCAACTATTTCAGTGACCCGGTTCGACTGCGGGTCATTACATCCTTTCTGACTTAAAGGTTTTTTTTTTTTCCTTTTTGGCACGGTCTTCCATTCTTTGCTTTGATGAGATTGGCTTTCCTTCGGTCTTGGAGGGCCTTCTTCATCAGTTAAGTCGGGGTCTTCTTCATCTGCTAAGTCGGCCCAGATTGAGATCTGGTGTTCGGGCTGTGAAATGCCTGGCATTCTGGTTGGATCAGGTTCTGCCTGGGCCTTCCCCTTGGGCTTTTTAGGGGAAGGAGGCTCTTGCTCTTGAACAGAGGTGACTTGTTCCGTTTTCTGTGGTACAATCTCTGTATCTTCCTTGCTTGAAGTATCATTAGCCGGTTCTATGCTTTGATGCTCAGGAAGAGCTCCTACCCACCATGTGGGTTTGCGTTGGTTCTTTGAGTTCCTCTTTTTCTCAGGGAGTTTCTGACATTTGCTAGCTAAGTGCCCTGTTTCAAGACAACTTTTGCACCTGAAATGAAGATTCTCATAGTCGAGCTTCTGCATCCATGAATAATTAATCCCTTGAAGAGTGATTTGCGCTGGGAATCCTTTACTGAAATCCATCTCTACACAGATCCGTGCATAGGTAGTGAAGCCACATTTAGTTTCCGGACTGCTACTATGAAACTTGCCAAGAGCATTTCCAATATGGCTAAGAGAGGAATCACCCCAAAAATGAAAAGGTAGACCAGGGAGCCTTACCCACACGGGGGTCGTAGGGATGGAAGCTGAGAAGGGGTCAAAAGTAGGGGTCCAGAGCTGCAAAGACAGATCCGACCTGCCCCAGAACCAAGGCCCAGAACTGTAGATCAAATCTCTATCTTTAGCAGAGGCAAAAATCACTACGAAGAAACCTTTTACACACGGGCGAACATGAGCTTCGTTTTCGAGGAGAGGAGTCCAATTTGAAGCAATCCAAGAATGCAGATCCGCCAGACGAGGCCAGAAGTTGTTAAACCTGCAAAATAGAGCATTAGATCTAAAAAACCCTCCCAAACCGCCGCTTCCTGAGGTACAGGGATCACTAGATCTGGAGCTTCACGGACCACAGGGGAAAATCCAGAAGAGCGGCCTTGGACCGCGTCTTTGAAGGAGGTCGGAGAGGGAATCAACGGCGCAGCAGAGGACGTGCCTGTCGCTGCTGCTGGAGACGGCTGAACGGAGGAGGGAGGAGCTCCAGATGGGGAGCCGGAGGGGTCGCCTGAGCGTCTAACGGAGGAGCGCCTGGAGGGAGAGCTCGGGTGAGGGTCGAGCTCTCGCGTGGAGCTACAGAGGAGGTCGCCGCCATCCATCTCGTAAAACCCTAATCTAGAATTTAGTAAAACACTTTGAACCTAATCAATCTATGAATAGGTTGACTCATTCCTTTCTTTCTTGTTAGGACAATCCTCTACAATAAATTTATTTACAAATCTACAATAAAGTTATCTACAAATCCTTCTCAAGGATGATGTTCATACATACCAAAATGGCGTCTAATGATATTGTAAATGCCTTTGCAAACATAGGCACATTCACCCCTATGGGTGAATTAAGTATCCTTAAAGCAAATGAAAGAGTCTCCATCTAAGAACAACCATTCCCATGATAAGATTTCTCAAGTTCTAGCTTCAAAATGAGGTAGTCCCTAATGCCACATCAAATTCCATAGAGATAGTCAACATAAACAAATTCTCACTTTCTAATGATTTCATATTTCTTTATAGGCTCAGAAGAATCTGGTATAAGTGTGTCCCCTATTATCCTTCCACATGCTTATGAGTCCCCATTTGTTATATTTAAAGCTCATCGGAGCTCTTGATCATTGCCAACAAAGAGCATAATTCCCCAATCCCCATTTGTTATATTTAAAACTCATGGGAGCTCTTGACCATTGCCAACAGAGAGCATAATTCCCTCATTCCTTTGGTTTATATGTTTGCCTCATAAGATTATGGGCTTTTACAATTAGGTATTTACAAAACAACTTAGAACTATTGTCTTGGTTAATTTGGAAGACAAATTTTGGAAAATTAGAGATTTAGAGCATTTTTTTTTAGATTGATTGCTTGATCTCATATAGATCCCTTCAAATTTTGTTTCGTCTTTGGAGAAAATATTCTACATAAAAATAAGTTTCTAAAATTATATTTTAATTGCCTAAATTCATTTGTTTCATGGAAATTCTATGTGTCACACATTTATTCTGTCCACCTTGAAAAAATATTGTGAAAAAAGAGAATATTGGACTAATTACATTATTTATTTCATCCTAAACATTGTATTTTAGCCTAAAACCGTAACCACATGTACACTACACAACTAAAAAAACCTTATAATTGTTTTTTTTTATAATTTTTTTATTAATTTTATTTTATAATTTTTTTTATTAAATATTTTATAACTATATATATAAAACATATACATTAATTTTTTTTCTACTAATATTTCAAGATTTTTCATGTGAACTTTATGATTTTTCATGTGAACTTTATGTTTTTATAGATAATAATGATATTTAATGTGAACATTAAATATCATCTTATTTTTATGATGTATTAATTTATTTAAAAAATCATAATATTAATATTTAAAAATAAAAATAAAAATTTAAAAAAATAAAATTTTGTACAATTATTTATAATACTGTATCAATTATTTATAATACTATATCAATTAAGCATAGCTAAAATTTTATGAAAAAATCCTAAAATTTAACCATGATTAATGCTTCACTAATTGACCATGATTTAATAAAGTGAAACTAAAGTTAAAATGTGGATAAGTTAATTAATGTCAATCTCATTTCCAAGAAAAAGTAGGCATGGTATAAGACTCATTACAACAATTTGGTTAACCATGATTAATGCTTCACTAATTTGAACATGATTTAATAAAGTGAAACTAAACTTAAAATGTTGGTAAGTTAATTAATGTCAATCTCATTTCCAAGAAAAAGTAGGCATGGTATAAGGCTCATTACAACAATTTGGTCAGTGCAAGTAATTTAAAATTTTAAATGTAAAGCCTCTACATACCTAGTCATTTTCCATCTTAGGTACCACCTAAACATAGTTACCACATTATAAAACACATGATAATATTGTTAAATTTTCATTGTCAATAAATGTTTTAAATTATTCTTGTAAAATATATTAATTGGTATAAAATTATCCTTGTAAAATATATCAATTGGTATAGTAAACAAGGGTTGCATGGCAATGCAGTCTCTGCCCAGTTAGTTGGGAAATACATGTTGAACAATGAAACTTAATATAACTAAATACTCAAGTAATGAATATTTTTTGTTAAAAGATAATAATTGAGGGTTGTTTGTTATTCAAAATGTATAATGAACCTTAAGCTGAATGGACTATAATATTCATAAATATAATAATAAATAATATATTAGATAATAAATATAATAATAAATAATATATTAGATAATAAATATAATATAAATATAACAATGTATAATAATAAATACATAGTACAACTTTTTATATTTAGATGTGGTGATTGGTGAAATTCATTGACTTTGAAATTAATTATACATATTGAAAGAGTGAAGGGAGCAATAACAGTTCAATTCTATCAACCAATTAGAAATGAGAAGCACAAATATTTTTATTATATCTAAAAATATATATTTGTTTTCCTATGTTAAACATTAAATTGCATACACAAATTTATGGTAAAAGGCAAATTAATGTCACATCAAAAGTAAACTCATTGCTATAGTCCCATGGGAGGGACTAATAATAACAAATGGTATATTTTTGATAGATAAATATATTATTCATTATATTGTAATTTCAATTTTAATATGTTATTTAAGTTAATAATATTTTTTTTTATGTTATTCAAGTTAATATGTTAAAAATATTATTGATTGTTAGACTATTCTATCGATCACACACACACACACACACACACATATATATATATATATAGTCTCTTGTCTCCTATTTTTTTTGGCATTTACATTGATAAGCTAGAAGATTGTATGGAGGAAGTAGGTTGTGTCAATCTTACTCTCACTGGTGTAGTCATCAATCTTCTTCTTTATGTTAATGATATCATTCTTATGGTGGGGAGTCCCCACAATCTTGGAAAACAACTAAGAATCCTTAAGGATTTCTACTCCAATATGGGTATGACCGTTAATACTAACAAGGCTAAAGTCATGATCATTAAATCCAATAAGATCACTTATGATACCTTCGTATATGACAACAACAACTTGGAGGAAGTGACTTCATACAAATATCTTGGAATCGATATTGACCACAAGCTCAACTGGAATTATAGCATTGAGAAAAGGATAATTGGAAGATGAAAAGATTATTACGGGCTTGAAAAAAATTGTAGATCAATCGATCTTTGGATATGGGATAAGAAGAAACTCCTCTTTGAGACTTTGGTTACGCCTGATATTCTTTATGGATGCAAAGTTTGGGGATCTAGTATCTCTTGCGAATCTTGGAGAAAGATAGAGAAAATCCAAAAGAATTTATTAACCTATAATCTCAAAATTAAAGGAAATACGCCCTATCATATCCTCCTCTTATAGGCGAGTCTTTCCCCCATTGAGAGCATGGCTATGACTAGATACCTAATGTATAAGAACAAGTGAAACAACATGGAAGACAAGAGGATTCCTAAAATTGCTTCAAAATCTAGCCGTAACCACCTTCGTCTCAAGCAGGGATGGCATAAAGATGCCCAATCTTGGCTAAGCCATGGGGGATTCATGGAAGAGACCATTTTGCATAATAAAGACACTATTAAAAATATTATTAAATCAAAATTTAAGGAGAAAATGTGGTGTGATAAAGAGTTAGAGGAAAGAATAAAGTAAGGTATATTATAAGGATGTAATCAACCCTAATCTAGAAGATCAAAATTTTCTCTTTGTTTTGACAAGTGTAAAGAAAAAAATAAACATTGCTAAGACAAGAATAAATTCTCATGAGCTCCATAATGAAACTGGGTGTTGGTCAATTCCTAAAATGCCATGGGCTGAAAGAGTGTGTCAGTTTTGTGACACTAAGAGGGTTGAAGATGAAAATCACTTTCTCTTAGATTGTTCAGTCAATACCCAGATTAGATCTCAATTTTATAATTTTTGTCACGCTACCAACCTTCCTAGCCTTTTAACTCAGTAAAACTATGGTGATCTTAGAAAGCTTCTCTTAATGCTTTTCGAGCACAAAAACAAAATCCTAAAGAATTGCAAGTAATCTCGTACCCTTTTAAAGTCTAATAGACCAATTCGATGTCAATGGACGTTAATCATCATCATCATCATATCAAATAATAATAATAATAATAATAATTAATACAAATTAAATTAATTGCAATATATAAATCAAGATATTTATCACATCAATTTTAATATATTTATTAACATAACAAGAAATTAACATAACAAGAAAATTGATGAAAAAATGATACCAATTCATAATAATACGGTGTCATGTTCATTCATCCTTAGCTTTCAGTCATAAAATCATCATGAATGACATTCACTTCATTTATTAAACTTACTTTAAAAAAAACAAATAATGCACACATTTTGTTTATTATGTATACATATATTGATCAAAACTATAAATGATTATCGATATTTGGTATTAAAGTAATCGATATTAATCATTTATCCATTGGTAATAATATACTCCCACATCCATTCATATCGTTGCCTCAATATACTCCCACATCCATTCATATCGTTGCCTTCAATGCTAATATCATCTCAAATGATGTTCACTACATTTACTAAACCTTGTATAACTACATGGAAAAACACCTTTGTAACTACATGGAAAAACATTTAGAGCACACATTTTCATAATTGTGTAGGATGTTCATCAATACATTATAAATACATTATACAGAGTAATCACACACAAAGCAATGAAAATAATTGATTGCTTCATCCCCTTTCGAAAATAAAATACAAAGTGATAGGAAATTAAAACAATGCATTCTTGAGATTTAAAAGGCGAATGCATTGGTGATGATTATCGTACCTTACTTGCATTGTAATAATACTTTATATGTCTTTTATCTCATAAAGATTAAAACATATTCCAAGTGGGATTTTAACCTAAGCGAGAAGGATATCATTTTTCTTCTCTAACTTTCCAAGCTTAATTTAATTAACAAAAAATAATTTATAATAACTAAATCATTCATTGTTTTATATTAAGGGCCAAAAGATGGAAAACTAACCTAGACTATCTTAGTTGTGAATTAGTGTCTTAGGTGGATTACAAGTAGTTGTAAAAGTGCAAATACATCATGATTCTTCCATTCTTATATTTTTGGTATTAATGTTGAATTTTTCGAAAACCAAAAAAACTATATTTCTTTGTTATTATTTAGTTTATAATAATAATAATAATAATAATAATTTTAAGGTCATAGTGAATGTGGGACAAGGGACCTCTTTTGCATAACAAGTTCACTACTAAAGTTTATGAAGGTGTACATATCTTATCCCTTTTGAATTTGAACCTGTAACTTTTTAGGAGAAAACACAAGTTCTTAAACATTAGGTCCACTGAAGTTGTACATTGTCTATATTAATTATAAGTATTGAATATATATAGAGAGAGAGAAAGAGAGAGGGAGAGAGAGAGAGAGAGAGAGAGAGAGAGAGAGACGAGGCTGGATTTCTCATGAGCCTCTCTCTTTCCCGTAGACATATTTTTTTTTCCTAATGCAAAACTAAGGCTATACACAAATTTTGATCAATACTTGGGTTTGCATAATGTATGGCTTTAGCTCTAACATGATCTTTTTTATTTTAGTTTTAGGATACCAACTTAATTGTAGCCTTAATCTTTGTCAGTCTTTTTGATTGTGAAGTGTGATCCTAGTTTTTATCCGATTTTATCTTGTAGATATTTTTAGCCTATGGAAAGTATTCTCTATGTGTCTCACTTACTAAATCTATCATTTGGTATAAAATTGATTACACTTTTTCCTCATAGAAGATATAAATTGGTGTTTGGATTGAAACAGTAGAGGATGGAAGGCAACTAGGTTTTTAGTACTGGCGTCTAAGGGAAGGAAGAGATGTTTGCAATATTTAAGTGAAATTAGGATTTCCTTAAGTGGATTGAAGGTGTGAAGGAGCTCTCCCAATGGGCACTGATTGTTTTTTTCAATGAGCAAAAGCCTGCTTTGGCTAGGTTGGTTCTATGGATTGGATCCTCATGGCTAGGGTTGCCAATGGAAAGGTAAAAATATTTTCTCTACATCACGGTTTTTCTCTTTTGATTTTTGAAGATCTCCTAGATCGAGATGGTTTTGAAGGGGTGATCCAGGGGATCAAAATATGCTCAAAAATAAAAGTGCTCGGAATTGCTTCAAAATGGACACGTGCATAGGCCTCGTCCTCACGATCCCAACGCAACTTGAACGGGCTCAAACAAATGCCTTATGGGTGAGATATCACATTATGTCTTCTTTGCCAAACATGCAAAATTTTGTTGACTGTACAGTCCATACAGTCCTGACGTGGCATGTCCGTATTGTTGACGTGGCAGGGTGACGTGGACTGCTGACTGTGCAGAGATGTTGACGGTGCATGGTCATATCGTTGACGTTGCATGGTCATATCCTTGATGTGGCATGTCTGTACTGGACACGTGGCAGAGGCTGATGTGGAAGCTGAGGTGGACTTATCACTTGATGACACATGTCAGTTGTTGAGCTGGAAATGGTTACGTGGCAATTAGTGGACCAGTAGAATGGTGCCACGTGGCACCCCCTTCATAGTGTAAAATGTTGGTTTGTGCTTGCGGGGGTTGGAACCCGCGACCTCCGGGGGACGTGGATGACTTGGCAGGGTCGGGCTATCAGCTTGCCCACATGGTAGTACTTAACATGAAATGGTGTGGTTTTTATTTAAGTTTTTTATATGTTGGAGTTTTTTATATGTTCCATGCGACCAACACCTCCGCCGAATTTTGCGGAAGGCGCGTGTGCTTGATTTTTGGCATGGGAAACGCCCAGAAGCCAAGTTTAGTCAGTCTGGGTGCGTTTTGGCGAGCAAAGACAACAAAGAATTGGGAGAAACCTCCAGGGAGTGATTCCAACTTTGTTTTTGGCCAAACTAGGTGCAGGAAGAGCCCAAATAAGGGTTTTTGGACGTTCTGGAGCCATTGAATCCATCCATTTATCATTCTGAGCATTATAAAGCACTAATTTTGACACTTTGAGCATTAATGAAAAAGATCCATTTGAAACTGGACCTGGAGATGTAGCCCAAGAAAGGGGTGAATTCCTTTATCATTTTGATGTGTTAATGTGGGTATTATGATGGTTGTTTATGACTGTTTATGCTACTCATGATTAAGTAAAAAACTCATTAATATTTATGTGTTTTTAACTTGATCCTATTACCCAAGCACATACCATTAGACTTGCAATTTTAAAAAGATTCAAGACTTTACATTTTCAAATCAAGTCGGTATCAGAGCATAGGTTTTTGAAGGTTTGATTGTTTGCAAGTGTTTTTTTTCTGAAGCTTACAAGGTTGAAGCTCACAAGAAGAGAAGGTCAACTTGTAGAGCCAAGTTCTCAACTGTCAAGAAGGATAACTACCCAATCACCTCAAGCTTCAAGGAGATATTCACCAAGTATGGCTCATGAGGAGAGTCATGAAACTCTTCCTTCAGAGGATGAGACTTTTCGAAAATCTTTCTATGATATGACATAGATGGTGAAAGTTTTATTTGAAGAAAGAAATGCAAGATTGCAAGGTGAAAGCTCAAACCCTCCAAAGGGGAATGGAGATAGTGGTGATAAAACTACAAAGGGAAATGGAGGGAATGGTGATTCTCCACCTCCTTCACCTCCATCTTCCACCTCTTCTACCATTTCACAACCACCTCCAAATCCTCCAAAAGAACATGGTAAAACTCCTTTTCTTAAGCTTGATATTAAGTTTGAATTGCTTATGTACAATGGAGAGGTAAATGCTAAGAAATTGGATAACTGGATTCGTCAAATTGAAGTGTATTGTAGGATACAAAGGATCAAAGATGATGAAACTAAAATTCGGCTTGCTTCTTTAAGATTGGACAGTGCATCACTCATTTGGTGGGAAGCCAAAACTCAAGAGGACATGAAGAAGCATGGTAAAGTTTTATCCTCTTGGAATGATTTTATTGTTGCACTTAAAAGACAGTTTTATCCATTAGCATACATGCAGAAAGCTATTATGGATTGGAAAAACTTTAGACAAGCTAAAGGGCAAAGTGTTCAAAGCTACACTCAAGAATTTAGAATAAGGGCTTTGATTTTGGGTATAGATTTGTCTTCTCAAGAAACTTTACTCAAATATATTGGAGGATTGCATAGCTACTTGAGGCACACAATACTTATGTTTAACCCTACAAGTCTAGATGAAGTTTGTGTACATGCAACTCATTTGGAAGCAAGAGGGAGGAATGAACCTCAAGAGGGCAGCAATAAATCTTTTGTTCATGGAGACAAAGGAAAGAAGAAGTTCAATGGAAATGGAAGAAAGAATGCTTCAATCAAGAAAGAGGGAGAGAAACTCACATGTAAACATTGTTCAAAAGATGCCCATGATGAAGACCATTGTTGGAAACTTCATACTGAAAAGAGACCCAAAAAGTTCAACAATAAGGGGAAACCAAAGACTACTGCAACTGTACAACATGATTTAGGTTCTCATTCGGGTGCTGAAACAAATATTACAACCATGGGTTTTCAAGGTAAGGACTCTATTGCAAGTAGTAGTTGTTCAAGTAGTAATAACATCAATGAAACTCAACAAGAAAAAGAAAGAATAGATTTTTTCCACATAAGGGTGATTTCAAAGAATACCAAGATAGATACTCTTTTTGATACTGGATCTCAAGCAAACCTCATATCTGAAGACACTGTCAAGAAACTAAAATTGGAAACTACTCCACATCCTAAACCATACCCTCTAGGATGGATATGTGACAATGTCAAATTGTATGTGACAAGAAGGTGTAAACTTAGATTTTCCATCACTACAAATTTTATAGATGAGGTAGAGCTTGATGTTATTCCTTTGGATATATGTGGTACTGTGTTGGGAAGCCCATACTTATATGATAAGAGAGCCATCTTTCATCGTCATGAGAACAAGTATCATTTGTTTAAAAATGGAGTTGAGTACATTGTTAGAGCACATACACAGAAGTTGAATTTGTCACTTGTAAATGATGGACATATGAAGAGATTAGTCAATTCTAGTAAGAATTTTGTCCTCTTGATGATCAAACCCAAAGACAATGTTGAAAAAGAAGCTTTCCAAGGTTGTGATTCAAAGTTGAAATCTGATTTATATGAGGTTGTTAGCCAATATCATGAGATGTTTCAGGAACCAAAGGGATTGCCTCCAAAAAGGGCTATCCAACATGAGATACAATTGCAGCAAGATTGTCCTCTTCCAAACATTGGTATATACATGATGTCAGTCATGGAGAATGCTGAAATTAAAAAAAAGAAATCCAAGAGTTGCTTGACAAAGGGGTCATCATGCCAAGCACATTGCCATGTGGATCACCAATTGTTTTAGTGCCAAAAAAAGATGGTACATGGTGCATGTGTGTAGATTTCAGGGCCTTGAACAAGATTACGATAAAGAATCATTATCCTCTTCCTAGAATTGATGATTTGCTTAATCAATTGAAAGATCCTAATTATTTTACTAAATTGGATTTGAGAAGTGGATATCATCAGATTAGGATTGTTGAAGGAGACACTTGGAAGACAACTTTCAAAACAAAACAAGGTTTATTTGAGTGGATGGTAATGCCATTTGGACTTTGCAATGCTCCTGCTGCATTCATGAGAGTCATGAATGATGTTTTAAGACATTTTCTTGATGATTGTGTGATTGTCTACTTGGATGACATTTTGATTTTTAGAAAACCTCGTGAAGATCATGTTATGCATGTAAAGCAAATTATGGATGTCTTAAAGAAAGAAAATTTGTTTTTGAAGATGTCTAAATGTGAGTTTGGAAATACCTCACTTGTTTCCTTGGGGCATTTTGTTGGAGGAGGAGAATTGAAAATTGATCCTTCCAAGGTCAAATTTATTTTAGATTGGCCAAATCCCAACAATGTGACAGAGGTAAGAATCTTTTTTGGAGCAACCCAATATTGGACGAAGTTTATTGCTAACTTCTCTTGAATTGCAACTCCATTACATGCAGTGACAAGCATCAAGCAAGTTTTCCAATGGGGAGGCAAGCAACAAAAATCATTTGATGCATTGAAGGAGAAGATTAGTTTAGCTCCAGTTCTTGCATTTCCAAATTTGAGACAACCATTTGAGATGAAAACAGATGCAAACAATTATGCAATGGGAGCAGTCTTGTTGCCACATGGTAAGCCCATTTGTTTTCATTTTGAAACTTTTAATGGTGATGTGATTAACTATCCTACTTATGATAAGGAGTTGTATGCATTGGTGCGAAGTGTGAAAAAATGGAAACATTATTTGTTGGGAAAATAAACTATCATTCACACAGATCATCGACCATTGCAATACTTACAATCACAAACAAAGCTGCAACAAGGAAGACACTTCAAATGGATGGGTTTTCTACAACAGTTCCACTTGGTTATGAGGTATAAAAAGACATTTATAACAAAGTTGTCGATATGCTTTCTAAGCCTATTTTTAGTGCTTCAGTTATTATCAAGCATAATTCTATCATGCATGCGAGCTATGTTGAACAATATGATTTAGAAGCTGATTTTAAAGAGGTTTATGCAACTTTGTGTCATTCTAACCAAGTTGAGGAATTGGATTACCATGTGCATGGTAAGATTTTGTATCATCTTGGTAAGCTATGTATTCCACATGGTGAAAGAGTCAACATCATAAGTGAAGCCCATTATTCTCTTATTGCTGGCTACTTTGGTGTAGGCAAGACGGTGGCTAATTTGCAAAGGTATTGTTACTGGCCTAAAATGAATGAAAGTGTTTCAAGATATGTAAGAGGATGTTCTCTATGTGCTACAAGCAAGCCTAGCAACATAAAGTTGGGTTTGTATAGTCCACTTTTGGTTCCTTCTCATCGCTGGGAAAGCATTTCCATGGAATTTGTAGGAGGTCTACCTATGTCTAAAAAGAATCATGATTATCTTTATGTTGTGGTTGATTGTTTAACAAAATGTGTATTTTGATGCCTTGTAAGAAGCAGGTTACAACTGAGCAAATGACACATATGTTCTTTCATCATGTTTGGGTACATTTTGGGTTGCCTAAATCAATTATTTATGATCGAGATTCTCAATTTATTGGGAACGTTTGGTCAAGTTTATGGGCACTCATGGTCACCAAGCTTAAAAAGAGCACAACTTTTCATCCACAAACTGATGGTCAAACATAAGTGGTTAATAGAACAATAGTGCATCTTCTTCGCGGTTATTTCAGCAGGCATCCTAAGCTTTGGGATGAGAACCTACACAACATTCAACATGCTTACAACTGAGCTAAGCACTCTTCAACTCAAACATTTCCATTTAAAGCATGTTTTGGTTATTTTCCCAAATCTCTTTTAGATTTTATCTTTGGGAAAGACATTGCTATTGATGTCAATATGACATTGATAGGGAAAAGAAGTCCATTGAACAAATTCAATTGGTGCATCAAATGGTACAAGAACAGTTGGAAAAGAGCCAAGCCAAGTACAAGACAAGACATGAAAAACATCGTGTTGATCACGGTTTCCAAGTTGAAGATGAAGTTTGGCTTTACATTAGAAAAGAGAGGTTTAAAGGAGAAGGTAAATAACTAAAACCAACTAGATATGGACCTTTCAAGATTCTTGAAAAGATTGGTAACAATGCCTTCTGTTTGGATTGACCTCCTTATATGCAAATGTATGTAGTTGTAAATGTTGAGAATTTGAGATTTTATGAGCCTCCTTTGATTGATGATCAAGGAGAACATGTTCAGATTCCTTCTATAGATGATTTCTTGCCAGAATATCTTTCAGAACTACATGAAGACACAATCCTTTACAGGAGGACGAGAACTTCAAAACGAGGGAATGTGGAAT
The DNA here is from genome assembly GCA_009831015.1 of Picea engelmannii. Classification (NCBI taxonomy): domain Eukaryota; kingdom Viridiplantae; phylum Streptophyta; class Pinopsida; order Pinales; family Pinaceae; genus Picea; species Picea engelmannii. The sequence continues at coordinate 2,577,386 of ML780033.1, read as the reverse complement.
ACCTTCGAGTTGGTCTTAAAGGCACAAATCCAAGCAAGGCCAATTTTATTGAGGTTGGAAAGATGAGGGAACTGTACCCTCATCTTCAGATAGACTGAAAGTAGTCTTTTGGAGGTCCAAAAGCTTACCAATGGAGAGGAGTGATCCAGGGGATCAAAATATGCTCAAAAATCAAAGTGCTCAAAATTGTTTCAAAATGGACACGTGCATAGGCCTCGTCTTCACGATCCCAACGCAACTTGAACGGGCTCAAACAAACATCGTATGAGTTAGATATCACGTTATGTCTGTGTTGCCAAACATGCAAAATTTTGTTGACTATACAATCCATACAGTGCTGATGTGGACTACTGACTTTATAGAGATTCTAACGTGGCATGGTTGTACCGCTGATGTGGCATGTCCGTACTGGACATGTGGCAGGTGGTTGTACCGACACGTGGCAGAGGTGACGTGGCAGTTGAGGTGGACTTATCACTTGATGACACGTGTCAGTTGCTAAGTTGGAAATGGTTACATGGCAATAAGTGGACCAATAGAATGGTGCAACGTGGCCTAGACATGGGCTGCCATGTGGCACCCCCTTCATAGTGTAAAATGTTGGTTTGTGCTCGCAGGGGTTGGAACCCGCGACCTCCGGGGGACGTGGACGACATGGCAAGGTCGAGCTACTAGCCTGCCCACATGGTATGGCGTGGTTTTTATTTAAGTTTTTTATATGTTGGAGTTCACACCGGGTCTGGGCTGGGGCTTAGCCTCAGCCCACGGTTTTATGTTGTTTCTCCATACGACCCTACATCACACTGTTTTGCACGCGGGTTTTCAAACAGTGCAAACAAGACACTTGTCAACTGTTCCAACAATCAATTTGCCACGCGCCCAGCCAAGTGTCATTACCACATGCCACCACCACAATGCGGGAATGTGTGCAACGGTTAGCGACGGGGTACCGAGTTTAGCGCCTAGGCCCTGGACACCTGGGTTCCATGTGACCAACACCTCCACCCTTGGGGGGTCTAATTGTGTTTAACAGTGTGACATAATGCCCAATTTTGCGGGAAGGTGCGTGTGCTAGGTTTTTGGCATGAGAAACGCCTAGAATCCAGGTTCAGTTAGTTTGGGTGCGTTTTGGCGAGCAGAGACAACAAAGAATTGGGAGAAACTTCCAGGGAGTCATTCCAACTCAGTTTTTGGCCAAACCAGGTGGAGGAAGAGCCCAAATAGGGGTTTTTTGACATTCTGAAGCCATTGAAGCCATCCATTTCTCATTCTGAGCATTGTAAAGCACTGATTTTGACACTTTGAGCATTAATGAAAAATATCCATGGGAGCAGTCTTGCTGCAACATGGTAAGCCCATTTGTTTTCATTCTTAAACTTTTAATGGTGTTGTGATTGACTATCCTACTTATGGTAAGGAGTTGTATGCATTGGTGCAAAGTGTGAAAAAATGGAAACATTGTTTGTTGGGAAAATAAACTATCATTCACACAGATCATCAACCATTGCAATACTTACAATCACAAACAAAGTTGCAGCAAGCAAGGCACTTCAGATGGATGGGTTTTCTACAACAGTTCCACTTGGTTATAAGGTATAAAAAATGCATTTATAACAAAGTTGTTGATATGCTTTCTAGGCCTATTGTTAGTGCTTCAATTATTCGTAAGCATAATTCTATCATGCATGAGAGCTATTCTGAACAATATGCTTTATATGCTGATTTTAAAGAGGTTTATGCAACTTTGTGTCATTCTAACCAAGTTGAGGAATTGGATTGCCATGTGCATGATAAACTTCTGTATCATCTTGGAAAGCTATGTATTCCACAAGGTGAAAGAGTCAACATCATAATGGAAGCCCATTCTTCTCTTATTGCTGGCCACTTCGGTGTAGGCAAGACAATGTCTAATTTGCAAAGGCATTGCTATTGGCCTAAAATGAATGAACGTGTTTCAAGATATGTAAGAGGATGTTCTCTATGTTCTACAAGCAAACCTAGCAATATAAAGTTGGGTTTGTATACTCCACTTCCGGTTCCTTCTCGTCCTTGGGAAAGCATTTCCATGGACTTTGTAGGATGTCTACCTATGTCTAAAAAGAATCATGATTAACTTTATGTTGTGGTTCACTGTTTCAACAAAATGTGTATTTTGATGCCTTGTAAGAAGCAGGTTATAGCTGAGCAAACGTCACATATGTTCTTTCAGCATGTTTGGGTACATTTTGGGTTGCCTAAATCCATTATTTCTAATCAAGATTCTCGATTTATTGAGAACTTTTGGTCAAGTTTATGGGAACTCATGGACACCAAGATTGAAAAGAGCACAACTTTTCATCCACAAACCAATGGTCAAACATAAGTGGTTAATAGAACAATAGTTCATCTTCTTCGTGGTTATTGCAACAAGCATCCTAAGCTTTGGGATGAGAACCTACACTACATTCAACATGCTTACAACCGAGCTAAGCACTCTTCAACTCAAACATCTCCATTTGAAACATGTTTTGGTTATTTGCCCAAATCTCCTTTAGATTTTATCTTTGGGAAAGACATTGCTATTGATGGTCAATATGACATTGATAGGGCAAAGAAGTTCATTGAACAAATTCAGTTGGTGCATCAAATGGTACAAGAACAGTTGGAAAAGAGCCATGCCAAGTACAAGACAAGACATGACAAGCATAATGTTGATCATAGTTTCCAAGTTGGAGATGAAGTTTGGCTTTACATTAGAAAAGAGAGGCTTAAAGGAGAAGGTAAAAAACTGAAACCAATTAGATATGGACCTTTCAAGATTCTTGAAAAGATTGGTAATAATGCCTTCCGTTTGGATTTGCCTCCTTATATGCAAATGTATGTAGTTGTCAATGTTGAGAATTTGAGATTGTATGAGCCTCATTTGATTGATAATCAAGGAGAACATGTTCAGATTCCTTCTATAGATGATTTCTCACCAGAATATCTTTCAGAACTGCATGAAAACACAATCCTTGACAGGAGGATGAGAACTTCAAAACGAGGGAATGTGGAATACCTTTAAGTTGGTCTTAAAGGCACAAATCTAAGCAAGGCCAAGTGGATTGAGGTTGGAAAGGTGAGGAAACTGTACCCTCATCTTCAAATAGACTGAAAGTAGTCTTTTGAAGGTCCAAAAGCTTCCCAATGGGGAGGAGTAATCCAGGGAATCAAAATATGCTCAAAAATCAAAGTGCTCGGAATTGCTTCAAAACAGACACGTGCATAGGCCTTGTCCTCATGACCCCAACACAACTTGAACTGGATCAAACAGACGTTGTATGAGTGAGATATCATGTTTTGTTATCTTTGCCAAACAAACAAAATTTTGTTGACTGTACAGTGTGTACAATTCATATAGTGCTGATGTGGTAGGGTGACATGGACTGCTAATTATGTAGAGATGTTGACGTGGCATGGTCGTATCATTGACGTGGCATGTCCATACTGGACACGCGACATGTGGCCGTATCGACACGTGGCAGAGGTGACATGGTAGAGGCTGATGTGGCAGCGGAGGTGGACTTATCACTTGATGACGCGTGTCATTTGTTGAGCTGGCAATGGTTACGTGGCAGTTAGTGGACCAGTAGAATGGTGCCACGTGGCCCAGATGTGGCCTGTCACGTGGCACCCCCTTCATAGTGTAAAATGTTGGTTTGTGCTCATGGGGGTTGGAACCCGTGACCTCTAGGGGACGTGGACGACTTGGCAGGGTCGGGCTATCAACCTACCCACATGGTAGTACTTAACATGATATGGCGTGGTTTTTATTTAAGTTTGTTATATGTTGGAGTTCACGCGGGGTTCGGGCTGGGGCTTAGCCCCAACCCCTGGTTGTATGTTGTTCCGCCATACGACCCTACATCACACTGTTTTGTGCGCGAGTTTTCAAACGGTGCAACCAAGACACTTATCAACTGTTCCAATGGTCAATTTGCCATGCGCCCAACCAAATGTCGTGAACACATGCCACCACCACATGTGCAGGGATGTGTGCAACGATTAGCCACGGGGTGCCGGGTTTAGCGCCTAGGCCCTGGACACCTGGGTTCCATGTGACCAACACCTCTGCCCTTGGGGGCGCTAATCAAGGTAACGGTGCGACAAAATGCCCAATTTTGCGGGAAGGTGCATGTGCTGGGTTTTTGGCACGGGAAACGCCCATAAGCTAGGTTCAGTCAGTCTGGGCGCGTTTTGGCGAGTAAAGACAACAAAGAATTGGGAGAAACTTCCAGGGAGTGATTCCAACTCAGTTTTTGGCCAAACCAGGTGGAGGAAGATCCCTACTAGGGGTTTTTGAATGTTTTGGAGCCATTGAAGCCATCCATTTCTCATTCTGAGCATTGTAAAGCACTGATTTTGACACTTTGAGCATTAACGAAAAAGATCCATTGGAAGATGGACTGAGAGATGTAGCCCAAGAGAGGGGTGAACTCCTTTATCATTTTGTTGTGTTGATGTGGGTATTATGATGACTGCTTATGACTGTTTATGCTGCTCATGATTAAGTAAAAAAATCATTAATCTTTATGTGTTTGTAACTTGATCCTATTACCCAAGCACATACCATTACACTTGCAATTTTAAAAAGATTCAAGCCTTTACATTTTCAAATCAAGGGGGCCAAGGATGTTCAATGATTTAGGGTTGGTGCTTTCACCATGGAGAGACTCTTTCAACTTTCGTTGGGCTTGAATGGACTACATGTATCTTTGGGCTTGGTCTCGGGCCTGTTGTTTCATCTTTACGATTCAAGGGTGATCCAGGTTATAGGAAACAAGCTGGGGTTTTCTTGTATGCAAATCCAGGAACCCTAGCTATGGAGGGTATCCCCAAAATTTTGGTTTTAATGACTACGATGCTCCCGATAATTTTTTTTGCAACGAGGATTTGGAATGGAAACAACATATTGATTATGAAGGCATCCCATTTAGATGTCATTTCTACCATTAGCATGGGCAACTAATGGGCATATTCTTTGTGACTTTCCTAGGAAGATGTACACAACGCGAAAAAACCATAACCTGTCCACATCGCGATGGCTCTTAGGATAGTGTCATGACAGGGGTTGTGCAGGTAGGCTTCGACAAAAACAAAGATTCAAAGTGCTTTGTTTTGTAGTTGATACACCCCGAGGAATGGGTTTCACGTATGTTTAGGCATGGTTTATGTGAGGTTTAGTCTCATCAAGTTAATTATTTGACTTTTCCATTTTATTTGGACATGGGATTATATATATATAGAAAGAGAAAAAGAGAGAAAATTAGTGAAAAAGCCTAAAAATTTAAATTAGATAATTCAAATAAAAAGATTCAATCTGGATTTGTTTTATACAAAGTAAGTGAAATGCCAAATGACATTGACACCTAAATAAACCTTTTAAATTTTATAGATATATTTTACAAAATCTTTAGGTATTTGTTTTTTCAAAATATTTTGATAAAAAAAATTCCTATTGTAACTATAATAATTACGCAGGCGTACACCTATTGATAATGAGCACAATTAATGATCTTTTAATCTTATTTAACCTTAAACCCTAATCTATGGCTATGCATTGAAGATGCTGGCATATTCTTAGTCGTCCTCCAAAATCAATGGGTCAGATTTATTGTTCATTACTTTCTTGCATTTATCAAGATATCCGTTAACATGTTTACTTTTTAACATTTACCTAATCCCATTAAAAAATTACTGTAAGGATATGTAATTGCCACATTTAAATGATTAAATAGGATTAAACCGTGCAGCCAAACATTTTATATTACCACAGATGGATTACAAATTACCACAAACGTTTTATGACATGCTTTCTCAGCTGACCTTTCAGCGTTCTCAGCCGCGAGTTAGCAGCTGTGCTAGTAAATAATAACTGTTGTATCCATAATAACTAGCACAGCCACATAATTGTGGCTGATGAACGCCGAAAGGTATCTTTAATTTATTAAAAATAATTTTAATATAAACCCTAATTCAGTGTTTGTAAATAAAATTTGCTATATACATTTTTGCTATATAAAATTTATTAACCCTGTCATTAGGCACAAAAACTATTTGGGTTAAGCTGCGTACCATGGCTGCGTTAAGCTGTGTACCATGGCATTGCATTGTCCCGATTGCTTTGAGGAGTTTCTTGGTGACCTCCGCGGGCCAATATAGATGACCACGACCACAGTAAAACCAAGAAAAGTCTTATGGTGTGATGAATGGCGTTAGTCGTCGCGTGAGGAGTTTCTTGCTACATCCATGCGCCCGCCTCGGTAAAAAAATGACGGCGCACTCTAAAACACACAGATGAAACGGCACAGTTCATAATCCACGCGGCCACAAGCGGCCATACGCATCCACCCATGAACAATAATTTTTGTTGTTATTTCTTAATCATTGAACGTGGCAATTTGGTGGTGATCAAGTAATTCTTTAATCTTATTTAGTAAATGTAAAAAAATAATCACATAAACGTACGTCTTTATAAATGAGCGGAAGTTAATTTATCAAAATCTCATCCATTGATTAGAGAGGACGACGAAGAATATGCCAGCATCTTCAATTGCCAACCCTAAGATTGAAATTTATGATTAAAAAGTGATTAATTGTGCCCATTATCAATAGGTATACACCTTCGGCGTAATAATAACAAGAGTTGGTCCGATGTTCAAACTAATTGACTTAAACCTATTCATTCTCACCCGCAGCACTGCCTTTGATTTTTGAAAAAAACACGCGTTAAGCCAAACCCAGCGGTTCTTAAAAAAAATGGACAAGTGGCCATTCAATGTAATCAAACATGGTTAGTGGGTTTTTCGTAAAGTCAGGATGGACAGTGAGTTTTCAACACAGGAAAAGATGGTTCATCCAAGCCCTAAATATCACCTCCATTAATCTCAAAATTCCCAACTTTTTGCTCGTTGAGTCCGAAGCGGTCTCCAGAAAACCTAAGTCAGAAGCCCGATCAATGCTCTGTGAAAGAAACGGTGCAGGAAACAGGAGGCGGCATGGGCCTCTAGAACATCAGGAAAGAAATCAGGGTTCATGGGAACGGTGTGAGTGAATGTTGCTCAGAGAAATATATACTGGATTACCCTGGTGCCAAGATGGAGGGAAGAATCAGGGTTCATGGGAACGGTGTGAGTGAATGTTGCTCAGGGAAATATATACTCTTCTACCCTGGTGCCAAGATGGATTAAGCGTATTTGCTTAACGAAATCCTGTAAAGATCGATCTGGGCCGAAGCGTACATCCAAAATGACGTCAGAATGCCTAATTTAAGCAATACTGAAGGTCACCGCAGAAGAATTTTGCATGCAAAAGTGCTATTATCTTTTATAGGATCTGAATACACAAGCAATCAAGACACTACATGTGGGAGCATCGATTCAACAACCATGTCGAGGTAAGAAACAGAGTAAGCTAATTTTTTAAGTAAATAGATTTTCTTTGTGGGCATAAATTTGATAAGAATTTCATGTATTAGCAGAGTTTTACTATAATAGGAATTTCATGTATTAGCAGAGTTTTACTATAATAGGAATTTCATGTATTAGCAGAGTTTTACTATGATCAGTGCAGGTTGGAACAATGTACTTAAAAGTTTTTTCTAATTTTAAATTTACATTATCAAAAATTGGAAGTGTGTTAGATTGATAAAAACTATGACTTTGTAACATTGGATTCCAGCAATCCAAGAGAAGTTTGATACAGCATTAGATGACTCCTCGAGAAATAATGCTTCTTGAACTTTCTCTGACCCGCCCAAAAATGAGAAACTATATTAAACATGATCACCAAATATTGTAGGTGGGCTACAAATTCTACATCTCTTTTTAACTTCAACAAAGCTTACAAATACATACTTATTTTTATAATCTTTTAAGCAAATAGATCTTCTTTCTTATTTTTATAATCTTTTAAGCAAATAGATCTTCTTTCTGGCCACAACTCTGATCAGAATTTGACAGTGATTTCAAATAGGAGCAGAGTTTTACCTGATCAAAAATCAGTGCATGGTGGAATAATGCTTTTAAAGGTTTTTTCCAATTCTAATTTCTGAATAGGTTCATATCATCAAAAAATGGACCAGAATGTTAGATTGATAAGAACTCTCACTGTGTATCACCAGATTCCAGCAACCTGAGAGAAACTCTAATAAGAACTTGACAGTGATTTCAAATAGGAGCAGAGTTTTACCATGATCAAAGATCAGTGCATGGTGGAATAATGCTTTTAAAGGTTTTTCCAATTCTGAATAGGTTCATATCATCAAAAAATGGACGAGAATGTTAGATTGATAAGAACTCTCAACTGTGTATCACTAGATTCCAGCAACCTGAGAGAAGTTTGCTAAGACAGATCCTTGAGAAACAATGCTTCTGACCCTGTGGACATAAGAACTTTCTTTGGCAACAATGCTTCTGACCCTGTGGACATAACAACTTTCTTGGCAACAAGAAAATGAGAAACAATATTAAACAAACATGGTCAACAAGAAAATGAGAAACAATATTAAACATGGTCATCAAGCATGGTAGGTGGGCTACAAAGGCTACATCTCTTTTTTACCTCAATAATGCTCATAATGCTCATACTCATAGATGCATACTTATTTTTATAATCTTTTAATCAAATCTTTTTTCTGGCCACAAATCTGATAAATTTTAAGAATTTGGCAAGAATTTCAGGTAAACACAGAGTTTTACCACGATCCAAGATCATTAAAGGGTGGGACAATGCCCTGTTTTTTTTTTTCAATTTTAAATAAGTTCAAATTATAAAAAATAATCAAAATATTAAATATTAAATTGATAAAAACTCTATATCACATCACTGGATTCCAACAATCTAAAAAAAATTGTTATAAAATTAGATAGCAGGGTTAAAAACAATGCTTCTAACCCTTTGACCCACAAAAATAAGAAACAATATTAAACATGGTCACCAAGCATATTAGGTGGGATACAAACTCTACGTCTTTTTTACCTTAACAAAGCTCACAAATACATATTTGCAAAAATCTTTAATGTCTATCCCATGATGGGGCGCTCAACATATGCTCAGCAGAAGACAATCTATCATATAAGGAACCCTCAGGAAGGTATTATCTTATCTAAAAGACAGTGAGTCAACCAAAAAGTGAACATCTAGACTCTAAATATGGTTCATATCAAAGTCAACATTAGACTCTGACTACATGGAAAGTAGTCCATTTTTCTCAACGGATGTCAGATAATATGCAAGATAAACAATCCAATATTATTGGCAAGGCGATATCACTGATGTTTCACAGAGGATTCCGGCAGTCATATTTTTTCGGAGTGGATACATCATGTAGAAAACGCCATTTCTTTTTGTATTCCATGACGATGTACACATTCTCGGTGAAACTTTCAAGTCAAACAAACATATACGAACAAACAAAACTAATATCAGCTGAGTTGGAAAAATCCTTATATCGAAGCAGGCTTCTTTGCGATATGGTAATTACAGTTTTTATGTTAACTTTCAATATCTGTCTCTACTCCATTACTTGGAGAAGTTTGAAAAGCAGTACATTGCAGAATGGTAAAGCCAGTTGATTCAGCAGTTTAATTCTTTCCTTTTAGGATAGGAGAGTGTACTTTCGTACCTTTCCTTTTGTCCTTTGGACTGGAAGATTCCTGCATGTTTTTTCCAGGTAATTCTGCATATCCTTGTACTCTACCACTTACTCTTAAAATCTTATTTAAAAAGTAAGATTTACTTTTTAAATAACGTGGATAACGTCATCCTCCACACAGGAACAACCACCCATGTGAGTTCCACTGAGAACATTCACCAAGTTGTTACAAAGTTTCTAGACATACATTGATGATGATGTTGCTGCTGGTAATGATAAGTCAAAGACAGACTTTGAAGCCTCTTTATGTGGATGACAATTCTGCATGTCAAATCAGCGCCTTTTGGAGAAACTGCTGCTGTAAGTCTGCATACCTTTTACTCTTGTCAACCTTGCCATCATATAGACAATATCAAGATAACTTGTGTATGTTTACGCTGTTGTTTGGGAGAAACCAAAATAGTGTTTATCTTCCTAGATCTGTGCCTGTGGAAAAATCAAAGCAGAATGTGTTAGGCTCCCACGAAATAATCTCAACCCATTGCTTTGGCTCATCCATTCCATGACTACCACAATTGAACACGTAATTTACTAGATAGGCTTAGTGCACCTTGCATTGCATTTACCCTTCCCATAGTACCACCCTAGAAGGCTAAAAGTTCCATAGTTGAAAAAATCGCCGATTTTTCGCGACTTTTTGTAAAAGTCGTGACTTTTACCCCGAGCCGACTTTTACTCTCGAAAAAATCGCAACTTTTTGTATTTTCAAAAAGTCCCGATTTTTACCAAAAAGTTGTCGGACTAGGGAACCCACGGGCATAAGAGCACATTTTTTTTTTTTTTTGGTCATTTGTGATTTTTTGCTTGTGGAGAAGGAAGGAGAAGGGTTTGTGGTTTTTCTCAATCACTGTGGAGGCAACTTAACAACCATCATCATCACCATCAAGGATTTCTAAGTGGAGCAAGGGTTTAATTTCATTTGCCAACTGGTGTTGAATCTTCCATTCATAGGTGTGTATCTAAATCCTTTCCATTCATAGGTATGTATCTAAATCCCTCCATTCATAGGAGGAGTGGCCTGAAGACATCATGGAGGGTGATGTGCAAACATCAACACAACCTTCTACACTTATTGATACACCTACTCTTACACACACCAGTGGTCATCCACTATCAGATACATGGCCTTCTACTGTCAAGGGCAGGCCTGACAAACAACCCCTTATCTTTTCTTGTAAAAGGGGGAGAGGCGGAGGCTGACATTGATATTAGATAGCTAGCTGCTAGTTTTGTTTCATTTGTCATTGTATATTAGACATCTACAGACTCCATCATGATGATGAATCATGAGATACATTTTATAATTATATATGTGATGTCATTTTGTATTGGAGAGGCCCTTCAACATTCAATATTGACTTTGATGTATAATTTTTTATTTGGCATCCACTAGTGACTACATATATATCAGTGATTTCTCCATATTTACGTGCCAATGTGTTTATCTGATGTTGTTGTTGCTTTATATGTTTAAAATTTTGAAAAAAATGAATATATTTTGTATTTTTTAATGCTTGTCGTGGTTTTCTGATTTTTTGCCGACTTTTGCCGAAATGATTTTTTCTGGACCCTCGCCGACTTTTTGCCGATGCCGACTTTTTCAACACTGGCTAAAACTCCACTCTACAGAACAAAATTCTAGCTTTAGCTCACAAATGGAAACAGGCGTGACTTGACTTCTGCATCAAAAATTTCTACTCTGTCAACTAGCATTTAAACTGTGGGTTCAATATATCTGGTGTTGGTGGCTCTCCTATGACCTTCTCTTCCATAATGCTCTATTGCCAAAATGATTGAATCATAATTATAAATATACTATAATAATAATAATCTATTTTTAAGGTCACGACCAAGTCAAACACCAAATTGGTGTATGAGACCTCCTTATTTCTGGGACTACATATCAAACAATTCTTTTGTGACTCTGGACATATTTACATTCTGTACTTACTTTTCTAAATTGGGCATTATTTGGCTTCACAATCTCCTCATCCAAAGACCTAGAAATATATTACATATGAAATTCAAAGCGTGCAAGTCCTTTGAGTATGTCCCAAATCTCCATACAAAGGTTCTTACCGGATCATGTTGCTTTGTTTTCTTTACTTTGATTATCATGATGATGAGCTTTTATCTTGTTTGTCTCATAAACATGGATGCTTTCCATTTTTTCCTCATAATTCTAAGCCTGGAGCATCCCTCAAACAATTATTCCATGCACAATGTTTAAAGCAATATGTATTGTCTCCTCATAATTCTAAGCCTGGAGCATCACTCGAACAATTATTCCATGCACAATGTTTAGAGCAATATGTATTGCCTTGACTACCCAAGATATACACGTATTTAGTGATTTGTTTGGAAAAGAAGAATGAATCTCACTTTGGCTATGTTGTTTAAAATTCGTTTTCCACCAGTAATATGGAAATGTAGATGCAATGAAATTTTTCCATGAGATTTTTTCTATTCCACAACCGCTTTGTCTCTCTGCAATCTGTTTCATTGGCCCTGCAACTGTTTACCTTGGAGTATTATCTTCATACGCACATTGCTTATTCAAAGCATCAAATCATAAATATGGTTTTCTTTTCTTTGACTAAGTACACATAAAGATGAATATTGAAAATATAATTCATTATTAGAGAGCAATCATGATAAAGATACAAAACTATAACCCGAATAAATCCAACCCTAGATCTATTAAGGGCCAAGATTTTTCAAAAAAACTACAATAAATTGTGACTCTAGCTTAATATGGGAACAATGAGTTTTTTGATGCCACATTATAGCTAAAGCTGAAACATAGCTCTCAAGGACGGAGAGTGCGTTGAAAAGTCATTCATGAATACAAAACGTGATCTGATCCATGTTGATGGTTTGGGAGACTACTACTATTGACTTGGCAGTTATGTCACAATATGTTAGTATACAGCTTAGGAAGTCCATGTCCAGGGTACTGGATGCATCTCTTCATCTTCTTTTTTCCTTGGAAAAAAATCTTAAATTTTATTATATGTGAATAAAATTGCATTCATGAAATGCCCTTACATCATTCATTCATACTTCAAAACAGAGAGTTCCAATACATGCTGATTCACTCAGCCATTTCCAATGCTATCACAAGGCCGAAACAGTATCTACATATATCCCTCCTACGTATTCATCTGAACGTCACAAAAACTTTAACTATCCTGTTCTCATAGTTGTAAACAGTCCTTTATACAAATTCCAGTATAAACAAAGTAGTTCATATGATCCCAAAGACAATATATTCAAAACATCTACCCTAAACTAAATGGATCTTCAAAGCCCTCATCATTGATAAGATATTTTTTTGGGTCTCGAGTGATCACATAAAATGTGCAGGATAAGCATGCTGCAAACCTCCTTTTGACAGCTCATCTGCTATCATGTTCATTTCCCTATAAACATGTGGAAATATAATAGATGTGAAAAGATACTTTATAGATATAATTTCATCTAATATAGGCTGAACAAAAAACTTTTCCATATGATATTCCCCAGATAACCTTTGAGCACCATCAAATCACCGAAGATTTGTATTTGAGAAATACTCCTTTCAACTATTAATATTAAGGACAACTTTAGTGCCATCAGCTTAACAAAATTGTTTGTTCCACGACCTAGATCGGCCCTAAACTTTGTTAGTTTTTGGGGAAGCTCAAACATGTACTTCTGCATTGGCAATGCCTAGCATGTGGAAGTTTATGAGCAACACTCTCTAGATAGTAACTTTATAAAGTGATTAGAAAGTACATTTTATATTTAATGAATTAAAATGACTTTTTAAAGTTGAGTGACTTAAGTGATTTAAGTCATCTCAATGAGAGATTAAGTCACAATCGTTGATCTCATAGGGGCAAGATCTAACCTTGATCGTTTGAAACCTAGGGTTAGGGTTTTAGTCATTAAAATAATTATAACAGGAGATCTAAGGAGAGTGAGAGAAAAACAATGAGTGCATAGGAGCATGAGGGAGTCTTGCTCATGTACTTGTGATTGAGTGGGTAGGGGTTGAGGAAGTGTGCAAATGGGCAACAAGGAGATAGCATCCAAGTGGGCTAGACTATTACTGCATTGTAATTCCTCTGGTGGGCCATTATCCCAGGACGAAAGCCCAAGATTTTATTTAATAAAATCAAACTAAGAACTGGTTTTCCCGCAAGGGTTTTTCTAGGGGTGTTTACTCGAGCTTCCGTTGAATTTTCGTTGAGTAACCTAGTCGTGCTTTAATTCAATAAAAGTGTTTTATTTAGAATTAATTGCGAAGTGTCAGGTTTAAAGGAAAATCAACATGGTATCAGAGCCGAGACTCTAAAAAGGTGAAACCAGTTGTACAAGATAGATTTATTTGTAGCGGGATTTTTTTTTTCTCAAGTCTGCTGAAGGGTAATAAAAAAAGGGGGGTAGTCATATGGTACAATCAATGTACAACGTACATATCCGTATGACCGCATAGAAGAAGTGATAGTGGGTGGCTGAGTGAATACGCTGTAGATTAGATTGTAGATCATGTCGTGAGAACTCATGGCTCAGACCTGCAAACTGAAGCCAACCATGGAGAACAACGACATGCAGAACATGCGACTGCTATGAGAAATCACATGCCAGGAGAGGCCGTAGTTGTTGAGGATTGACCACTTGGTGAGTGTAGTCGGCTGTAGTTGATTGCATGCGTGGGATGTGGAGCAGCCACATGTCGTAGCCACTGCTGCCAGCTCGGGCCATGAATAGTTAGCCGACACAGATGGAGATCAGGATGAGCGTGGATCTGGAGGCAGAGGGTTGCGGAGCAGGAACAACAGAGGCATGATAGAAGCTGTAGAACAACCGTCAATTGGATCGTGGAGTTTGCTGCTGCAGAGAATCTGCAGACGTGAGAAAGGGTCTTGTGGGCTGAATAATAGCCAGGTGTAAGCACAAAAAGGCTCGTGTAGGAACAATCGGCCAGGATTGGGTTGTAGCAGCAGACAGGTGAGAGCGGCTTAGGCCGCAAAGTTACAACAGTCGTGAGACCATGTGGGTTGGTGTGATAGCAATCGACAATGGAATGTGTATAGCTGTCGTTGAGTGTTGAGAGTAGGGAGCTAGCATAAGGAGAACATGGTCGTGGAGTTGTTGAACGAGTAGAGCCTCCGACAAGAGGAAGGCGACAATGGTGGTGTGAGATCGACCATGTGGAAGGAGAGAGGACATGCCACATGCAGAGGAAAATTAGAGTTGCCAAACTGAGTGGTACGGGTCAAGCAGGTGAAGAGTTGGTTGGGCTGTGGAAGAGAAAATGAGCCATTCAACAAGACCAACCACTGACTAAGAGCAAAGCGTCAGTGAGGGTTGGGCCTGTTAGAATATAATGGATGTGCTCGTTTTACCATTGACAATATCACTATTGTCACCCAACCATAGGCCGAAGCCACCCTCCGAGCACCTTAACCTTGATAGAGACTCACTCCGGAAGCAAACCCTAGGCTAGATAGCCAAACAAAGGGTAACGCACCTTTCCCCAAGGATAGCGCACCAACAAGAGCTGATAAGATAGTCCAAACCCTAACCAAGAGATAGTCCAAGCCAAAGTGTAATCTGCTAGTTGCAATTGCAGCTCTCCTCCAAACCTGCGCACAAACTGGGCAACTGCAGTGCGCACAAGTGTTGCTCTGCAATTCTGAGAATGCCTGCCAGAATGAAGATTGACCTCCTGTATTTATACTAATTCTGGCTAACTGCCTTGGACGACTTCTCATTCTGGGTATCTGCCTGTTCAGTATATATTATTTCTTCTGGCCGACTTCTTCTCTTGGAGGCTAATAACCTAATACAAATTATCCTCTTGAGCCGACATGTCTTCTAGGGTTATTAGCCAACTCATTAGGGTTTCTTCTTGCTTCCCAGAATATTCTATTCTCGTCAGGTTTACACATGGAGGTAAATACCTCCCGCAGCTACCATAATATCAATACTCCCTCCTATCTAGGGAGGTATTACAGGTAATGGTCTTGAGCACAAACATACCATTGACCCGGTAGCATCAACATAGTTGTATAGACTATCTCATGACTAGATCATGAGCACCATCATCCCCATCAGTGTCATCAACTGCATCATCTCTCGAAACCATACTCCATCTGAGTAATCAAACATGATGCTGGATAAGTCACTCACTCCATAGAGTGACACAAGAACCATTATTCTAATCCGGACATATGTCCTAGAAGAATAAATGTCCTGGACCATTTTTCGTCTGAGAAATCTCTGTCCATTGATCATCCATCTAGCTGATAATCATTTCTAACATTGCTGATAGTCTTCAAGGCCATCAAAACAATATCATTCAATAGAACACAATTGTGTCTATCCATAGTAGTACACAACTACAATCCAGTGGTACACTACCACACCAAGTAGCACATAGATACTTCATCAATGACATATAATCACAATCTGTGGAACACATCCACCATAGTAGCATACATCTACTGTCTAGAGACATACAGTCTCCATAACAATCATCTGATATCAACCTGCACAGAAAAACATTGTTATGATATAAACTGAATCATCTGGGCCATTCTTCCACTCACATCGGTGAGATCTGGAAGAGCATCTTCCCTCAGAAAGTCAAACATCAATGATGAGCTATTTGGACTATTCTTTTCAAGTAAGGAAGAATGACTGTCCTGATTTATGAGCCTGGACATTCCCCACCCTGGGCCATTCCTCCGACACTAGACAAAGTGTAACCTGGAGAGAATGAGTCTGCCCTAAGGAATGTCTGTCCCTGATTGCTGAACCTGGACCATTCCCCAACCTGGGCCATTCCTCCGACACTAAACAAAGTGCAACCTGGAGAGAATGAATCCGCCCTAAGGAATGACTATCCAGACCATTTCCAAAGGAAATGACTGTCCTACACCAACCTCCAAAATGGACCATTCCCCATGTTAACCACAATGGGAAATCGCTGTCCGACGAGGCGGGCCGGTCTTCTTGAGCAACCCTTAAGAAGAGAGACTGCCCTAGACCATTCCCCATGTTAACCACAATGGGAAATCGTTGTCTATGGTACATCAACAATCCATCGAACCATTTTCATTACGAAAATGATCGTTCGATTTGGACCATTTTCCGAACTGGAAAATGTCTGTTTGTCAGAAATCTCAAACCACTTTCCGAACTGGAAAGGAACTGCTCATCCTGGACCATTTTTGAACTGAAAAATGACTGTCCATCAATCAATAACACATTTGTGCTCCCTCCCAACCTGAAAGTTATCTCTTCCTTTTTCAATAGGGAAGTCGTCTCCACGAGCTCCAGCTTGAGTACGCAAACTCTTTCATTTTGGACAGAAGCTTTACCAAAATGTTTGCTTATCTGCTCATCTGTGGAGATATGTATTAGAAAACCATTTTCTCCTTTCTGGACTTCATAACGTAATGCTTGATTTCAAATGTACTTCGGTCTAGAACACTGGTTTTCTCTGAAGGCTTCATGTATCTCTTGATCAATAAAGTATATCATTGTTGGATTCCTCTTGGTTCTTGCTAGCTCACAACATCGTGGCAAGGGTTTAAATTGAAACATATCCATGTGGCACTTCTTCTGTCATCATGAGATCTTTGTCATGGATTGACAATCCATCATCCTGATTTCTGAGTAATCATTCTGATACACTATCTCTGTTATAGAAAATCTTCACCACGCTTCTGCTGTGCACTGGAGGTTCTCCACCAAGTTATCTTCTTTCACCTGCATACAAGGGTGTCTTTATGGTATGCCTCAAAGTCTTGAGGTTGCTCTTCATACGCTCTTTGTTCAATTGCTCTAGAGAACAATCTTTGCATTCATCTGATGTAGAACTCCAACCCATGGATATTGCAGATGATATAATGACTCATGTAGAGGTATGTCTGGTTTACTGGAACAAGTAATCATCATATTCTTCTCCCTCCATCTGGATCTCTAGTTCTGGATATTGCAATGCTTGCATATATACACTGTTCTTCATCACAACTTTTAGTTCCTCTACTTGATTGCTTTTAGTGAGTTCATATCAGGCTGATAATCTTGTGATTCTTAATACAATGACTGGTTGTTCTGGCTTCTCTTTCTTTCTTGGAATCTTCATGTTCTTCTTGATGTTTTTCTTTAGCTCTTGGGTCCGTGGAGTTTCTTATAGACTCCATACCCTAAAGATTCCACTTCTTCCTTTCATCATAGGATCACGGATGTGAATGGACAACCAGGATACTTTAAGGCTTCTCTTCGAAGAAGACTTCTTCTAAGGTCGAACTGAACACGTACCGCCTTTCATGGTTGCTACCATGGATATATACTTCATCATCTTCAATGGATCATAGGATTAGCTCCCTCCTAATCCTTGCTTCATGTATGAGTGCATGTTTTTCTTTTGGAAATATATAATCAACTCCCTCCGTCTAACAGAGTCCACACTTCTGTCTGCATCCTTATAAGTCTTTCTTCAATTCCCTCTTGATTGTTGACTTCTTTCTGTCTTTGCTTCTTCTAAGTCTCTTCATGATTGATTTTGACTTCGACTTATCTTGTAATAGCTTCCACATGATTTGTTTGATGTATTTCATCCTTTCATGTGTATTAATTGACTTGTATAATGATAGCAATCCTTATCTTTGTTGTTCTTCCATAGGTATAGTTCTTCTTGGAACATATTATCTTCTAAGAGATAGATATACAAGATATGTACAAAGACTTATGCAAACAATATATGTATAAGAAATATCGTTACCTTTTCTTAGAAGAAAAAATCTGTCTCATCCTGCTTAGTCTTCTTAGTAGGTTCCTTTTCTTCGGCAATTGATGCTTCGTGTGTCCCCTTCATTTTCATTAGCTCAGGACAATGATTCTTGTAGTGACCATACTTTCGACAACTGAAGCATTTTATTTCTGAAATATCTTTCTCTTGATTTGGCTTCCTCCTTGAACCAAACTTCCTTTTGTTCCTGAAATTCTTGAATCTTGCTGTGAGGGCTTGATCATCGTACTTCTTTTGGGGTTTCTCTTTTGCACTGATCCTGGATTCTTCTTGAGCACATCAAGTCCAGAGTTCTTCAAATGTAGGATATTCCTTCCTTGTGTTCATGCTTGAGGAAAATGCATCCAATGTCTTGGGAAGACCATTGCGTACTATGTTTACCAATTCCTTCTTTGAAATGATCTCTTCAATGACTCGTAGTTGATCTCCTAACTGAGAGATTCTCACAAAGTATGATGTTATGTTGTCATCATCATTCATCTTCATGTCACAGAGCTCATTCTTCAGACTCATTATCTGTCCAATGTTTCTAACTGAGAAGAGGTTTGTTAGGGCATCGTACATCTTCTTTGATGAGTCAAGATGGGAGATGTAGAGTATCAAGTGGTCTTTTATAGAGTCCACTATGATACTCATGGCATTGATATCACCGTCTTTGAACTTCTCCATAACTGCAACGTTCTGTGGTTCCTTCTCTTTTCCTATTTCAAACTCTGGTTCCACGATCTTTCCTTTCACGATATCCAACACTTTATTCTTGGCAAGGATGAGGTCAATCCTTGTTTTTCACGCACTGAAGTTAGAAGCTCCATCTAACTTGTTTTCTGACTTCATAGAGTAAGTCATGGCTGCTTTGACTTGGTCAACCCTATATTTGACCAAAAACTCAAACTTGACGTCTTGGCTTGCTGAGAGTACCAGGAGATGCGCTAGGCTAGGGTGCACTGATTTATTTAGAAATTAGGTCAATCCCTTCACTTAAGGTGCCTCAACGAGAGGATTAGGGTTTCTGCAACTGCACCTGCTAGTAACCCTAGCGGCTGTGCTTTGGTGATTGCTTCTGCTAGAAACCCTAGCGACAGTTCTTCAACGAGCTTAATATCCTTATGGCTATATTTCCTTCCAGCGGTCAGACTGAATGAAGGAGGTGTGGGCCCATAACCTATTAGAATATAATGGATGTGCTTGTTTTACCATTGACAATATCACTATTGTCACCCAACCATAGGCCGAAGCCACCCTCCGAGCACCTTAACCTTGACAGAGAATCACTCCGGAAGCAAACCCTAGGCTAGATAGCCAAACAAAGGGTAGCGCACCTTTCCCAAGGATAGCGCACCAACAAGAGCTGATCAGATAGTCCGAATCCTAACCAAGAGATAGTCCAAGCCAAAGCGTAATCTGCTAACTGCAGTAGCTGCAACTACAACCCTCCTCCAAACCTGCACACAAACTGGGCAACTGCAGTGCGCACAAGTGCTGCTCTGCAATTCTTAGAATGCCTGCCATAATGAAGACTGACCCCCTATATTTATACTAATTCTGGATAACTGCCTGGGCCGACTTCTCATTCTGGGTATATGTCTGTTTAGTATATATTATTTCTTCTGGTCGACTTCTTCTCTTGGAGGCTAATAACCTAATACAAATTATCCTCTTGAGCCGACATGTCTTTTAGGTTTATTAGCCAACTCATTAGGGTTTCTTCTTGCTTCCCAGAATATTCTATTCTCGTCAGGTTTACACGTGGAGGTACATACCTCCCGCAGCTACCATAATATCAACATGGTCTCCAACAACAACCAACCAACCAACCACTACCCGCTCGGGTTGATAACCATGTCAGTAGACATGACACGCCCAACAATGCAGAGGGGCCACATGGGTTGGGCAACCTCTAGGTAGGTTCGGGCAACACTCAGGCAACGGGCACACTGCCCTGAAATTTTCGGATAGCTCCATAATTGTTCAAGCAGTGGGCAAGTGCCCTGAGCAACGAGCGGTTAGCTTGGGAAATAAACTGAGATAGTCGAGAAGCACCCAAAAAGGGCTTGGGTAGCCCATAAAATACCTGGGCAACAACAGGTCTGGGCAATGGGTACTGGGCAGTCTGGGTGCTAGATATTGGAGCATCTAGCCATATGAAGAGAATGAGGTTGATGTTCCTTAGTGTTTCAAAGAAAGACTTAGACTGCTATGTGAAGAGTGAGATGCATACCATGCATGCAGTGAAGGGGGTTGGATGCATCAGATTCTGACTAGAGTCAGGAGGTTCTCTGAAGGTGGTCGAGGTGTTGTTTGTTCCAGAGCTAAAGGTAAATTTGCTCTCTGTAGCAGCTTTGGAGGATATTGGGTATGCAATTATGTTCGAGGATGGACATGTTGTAATGTCCCCACTTTGGGACATCAGGATATTACAGGGTGTTATGATGACGAGAGTAGCCAGATGGAGATTATAGCGAGTACATGAGCTATTGAGAGGTATTTTGGGGTTCGGCTTGCATCGCTCATCCTATTTTATCATTATGATCCATTCCGCACAGATTGGCTTTGGTTCCGTTGCATTCCGACGATTTCCATGATTTTGAGTATTTTGAGCTATAAGTCAATTAAATTCAATGTAGAGGTCATTTTGGGCACAATACTTGGAGGAACCTCTCAGTGTAATAGCTCATTGGAATCGAGAGGAGCAACACTATAGGATAGGATGGTGAGAAGTGACTTTCAGTGGCCAGGGAAGCCACAAGGAGAGATAAGGCGCTTTTCAGAGGTAAAAAGGTTAATTAATTAATTAAAGTGATTTAATTAGTTAATTAATAATTATTAAAGTAAAAGTCACTTTGGAGGGACAAGGTGAACAAGAAGTATAAAGACGAGGCAAGGGCCTCTATTCTCTCATTCATTCATGTATGTTTATCATTTTGATATCTAGCTTCTAGCTAGAGAGCCCATACCTTGGGGGTTTTGAGGGTTTTGACTTAACAAACCCTAGAGGACGATTCAGTGGTGAAAAATTCCACCTAGCTTGTCCCAAGCTTGGTCTCAGAGATGCAATACTCTCCCATACCATTCTAGTTCAGATCCACATCAGTGCAAGAGGGTTCTACACCAGCCACAGGCATAGGAAGAGAAGGAGGGCGCACCATTGGGGGTTTCCAGTAAGGGGGGCACACCATCCCTTGAGAGGAGTTCGTTCCAAGTTATTGGCAGGGCTTCTGGAGATTCTATCACCTGGGTTTTCATTGCAGGGCCTTGGCCATTAGATCTAGTGCATTCCGGTGGAGTTTTATGGATCATTTGATTATTTGGATGCATGGGACGAATTGGAGGAGAGGAACACACTTCAAAAAGTGATTTCAGCTATTTGGTAGACTAGATCTTCATCATTTTGCTTGGGACTTCACCAGGGAGGTAACCAAGCCCCGATCTATCATTCTAGTGGGTTTGTGGACCATTTGGAGGCCTCTAGGAGGAAGGCCGAATTATCTAGGGTTTCAGGCATCCAGGGGGCACACCATTTCTTGGAGGGAGGCTAGATCCATGACTTTGAGAGGGGTCTTGGAGTTTTGAGCACCTGGGTTGTTCTTGCCTTTACCCGATCTACTGTTTGGCATATTTATTGGAGTGATTGGACTTCTTTGGCAGCAAGGCTGAATTATTGAGGAGCTTCAACATTCCAGCAGGGCGTAGCACCATCTAGCTTGAGGTTTGACACTTCATACGACCCAAATCTCTCTTGTATTGGTCTTCATTGTATATTCATCCTTTGGAGGCTTGTTTTGTCTTCTCAGGAGCATTTTGTAGCAGCTCATATATTGTCTCTTGGAGCCATCTGTTGAACATTCCTGATCGGCCTCACCCTTGCATCAGGTTCTTGCTCATTATATTAATAAAGGTCAGATATTGCTATTGGTTCCATGCTTGGTGTATCTTGTACTTTAATTGATTGTATCTTCAGATCTATGTGTGATTATTGAACTTAAACCCTAAGGTCGAAATCAAGAGGTCAACTTGCAAGTAAACACAAACAAACAAGTAAATCAACAAAGTGTTTGATGAAATGCCACACTCAGTAAAAGTTTAAAATTCATGCAAGATGTGATGTTCCTGGCATATTGGCTTGGGAACATTACACATGTACTCATATGTTCAAAGGGAGAAGATACCCAGGATGTAACAGTGAGGCTTGACATCATGGAAGGTATGATTTACAGGGTGTTGGGACAACCTGTAGTGGGGTCCAAGGGGATCTTGGATCTTAGATCAGATTAGAGTGCAACGAAGGTAGTAGGAGGGTCTTCCAGTTCAAAGGGAGTAGCTACAACAACAACAAATTTGATGGGGTCAGAGATTGATCCAGGAGGAGGTTCTTCCAGAAGAGTACCTTCCTCGCCAAGAGAGAGTGTTAGTTTTTGGGGTAGCTTGGATAGGTACTTCCGCATTGGTGGTGCCTAGCATGTGGAAGTGTCCGAGCAACTCTCTCTAGATAGTAACTTTATAAAGTACTGTTTATATTTAATGATTTAAAGTGACTTTTTAAACTTGAGTGACTTAAGTGATTTAAGTCATCTCAACGAGAGATTAATTCACAACCATTTATCTTATTGGGGCAAGTTCTAATCTTGACTGTTCGATATCTAGGGTTAGGGTTTTAATCATCAATGAAATTATAAAAGGAGATCTAAGGAGAGTGAGAGAAAAACAATGGGTGCACAAGAGCAAGAGAGAGTCTTGCTCATGTACTTGTGACTGAGTGGGCAATGCTGAGGAAGTGTGCAAAGGGGCAACACGGAGATAGCAGCCAAGTGGGTTAGGCTATCGTTGCATTGTAATTCCTCGGATGGGCCATTATCTCGGGATGAGAGCCCAAGATTTTGTTTAATAAAATCAAATTCAGAACTGGTTTTCCCGCAAGGGTTTTTCCAGGGGTGTTTACTCGAAATCTCTTGTGCAATGTGTGTTTGGTTTCTAGTTTTATGTTTTCGCTGAATTTTCGTTGAGTAACCTAGTTGTGCTTTAATTCAATAAAAGTGTTTTATTTAGAATCAACTGGCAGGTGCTAGGTTTACAGGAAAATCAACAAACTTCATTGAGTGAGTCTCACAAATAAAAACAATTCCCCCAACAACACACACCAAAAGGTTCCCTTGAGTTGTCCCATTGAAATATAACCAGCTCCTCGATCAATGAATATCCTCCTCTACTACGTGTTTAGGAGCCTTACCATTTTTTTGTTGTGGGAAACTTTTTATAATGTTAAAACTTTGGATAGATGACTGAATATGCACGATCTCTATCTCTTTGAAAATGGTAGAAATTTTGGATAACTTAACTCCCCAAAGAACAATGATACGTAGTGCTTTCACATCATTAAAAGCTTGGTTCCTCATCCAGTTATTAAGAGCATTCTCCACAATCTGTTTCCCCTCCAAACCATTCTCTAGCCTGCCAAGACATCCATTTCTTCGAAAATGGTAGAAATTCTGGATAACTAAACTCCCCAAAGAACAATGATATATAGTGCTTTCACATCATTAAAAGCTTGGTTCCTTATCCAATTATTAAGAGCATTCTCCACAGTGTTTCTCCTCCAAACCATTCTCTGACCTGCGAAGACCTCCAGTTCTTTCCAAACCTGACCAATATAATCACAAGCAAGAAATAAGTGGTTACAGATTCATCATAGGAAAAACACAAAGGACACTTGCTAGGCCCACATCTCCCCCTCTTTTGTGGGTTCTCCCTCGTCAACACCTTATTATTTAGAATTAGCCACATATTTTCCCTTGGGTAGGACACTTCAACTTCCACGACAATTTCCACCACTGAACTAGAGCAATTTCACCATTTGGAGAGCAAATAGATTTATACCCTACTTTTGGTGTGTATTGTCCCCAACTAGGGTGTTTGGACCAAATTAACTCATTAATTGAATCTCTAATATGGATATGACTTTCTTTTAACCTTCTAATAAAGTCACCCTAGACATTAGCATCATCATCTTCTAACCCTAGTTTATCAATTGTCTTCCATTCATGACTCCAAACATACATACAAATTGGGTCAACAACTTATACAAATAGAAGTATCCTCTCCTTCTTAAGACATAAACACATTTTCTAGAAGTTTATACCATTCACCACACCCAACCCAAGGGTCTTCACCCAATTTGACATTATGTCCATTCCCCAACTTCCAAACAAGCCACATGGCAATCATTGGTAATGCTAATACAATAGCCTTCTAGATAAGAGAACCATTCCTATGACTTTTCATTGGGTTACAAATCTACTCCTATAACTTAAATCGGTTTTATATATTTCTACACTACTATTTGACTCGACAACCCACATTTCCCAGTTAGTCTCCACACATTTTTGGCTGTGAGTGTTCTAGCAAAGTGATGTGGGTTTTTCAAGCCCCACCCCTCTGATTCATTTGGAACTACTAGTCTATCCCATTTCACAAGAGGAATACCTTTCTTTTCCCAACTACCAGACCATAGAACCTAAGGACTTATAATACATTGGTATAGCTTCTAAGACAAACTTCACCAATGTAAGTATGCCCCCCTTGAAATCAATCTAAAACACTAGATAGACAATCTCTTTCAAATTTTATAATGAGCCTATCCTAGTCCTTTTGATAATCATTTGGCTTAATGTAAAAACCAAGATACTTCAAACCACTTTGCAAGTCAACTTGCTGAAAAGGAAATTGTTGGGAGTAATACCTCTTCTCCACCTCATAAATGCCACAAAAGGATGTAGCAAATTTTGTAGAATTTATCAATGTTCCAGTACCTAGACAAGATCTAGAATCTCTTTTAAGTTGTAAGAATTTGTCCTAAATCCATCATAGGAAATCATAATGTCACCTATAAATAATAGGTGAGACATACAAATTGTCCCCCATCCTAATGTTGATGTATGTAGCATTAGATAGGTACTTCCATGTCGGTTTGTTTCTAACACGTGGGAGTCGTCCTTAATACCTCTCAGGACTTGGGAGATTCACTTTAATAAATTGATTATTAAAGTGAATATACTTTTGTAATTAATGGAGTTTAATTTAATTAAATGCCTAAGTATTTGACATTAGTGAGTTAAATTAAATCCTAACCATTAGATCATAAAGTGAAGGTAGTCTCAACCTTTGATCACTTTGGAGATCTAGGGTTTTGGATTTAGGGTAAACTCAAGGTTATAAAAGACAGCCTAAGCGAGAGGAGTAGACACACACATAGTGAGAGAGTGAGATCTCGTTGATTGGGTGAAGGATTTTCATCCAAGTGTGCAGGGTAGGGTTAGAGGAAAGGATCAAAGGGGAAACAAGGGAGATAGCAACCAACCAACAAGATCGGTTTGTAAAGCTTGGCTATTTGTTGTTTTGTATTATTCTTTAAGTGGGCCATTATCCAAGGACAAGAGCCCAAATTAATAATAATAAACATCCTCACAATACTGGTTTTCCCTTCGAGGTTTTTTCCAGGGATTTTTACCCATAAAATTTCATGTGCAATGTGTTTGGTTTCCAGTTTTTTGCTTGCACTGTAATGTTTCATTAATAACTCAACTTTGTTTTTATTCAATAATTAATCTATTTGGAAATAATTGTCAGGTGTTGGGTTAGGAAAAATTTAACATGGTATCAGAGATGAAATCTTCGAAGGAGGAACCAGGAGCACTGACATGATTTTGTGGTGCATAATTATTTCTAGTTTTTTTGTAGGTTGTGGGGTTGAAATAAAATCAGAAATAAAAATAAAAAGGGCACCGTACAACAACCGTTGTACATCTTATGACCACATTGGTTGCTGTGGCAAAATTCGTGTGGGTGTAGATTGCACGGAATGTGGTGAGTGCCCTAGATTAGGCTACTAGGAATTCACGTGGGCTTGGTAACATATGGCGCAGGTGGAGAGTCGGGGGGCCTTGGAGTTGTGTGGTGTGGTCGGTTGCAGCAAGGGAGTCACTGACAGTGTGAGAGCCAATGAGGAGGCAACATAAGGTGACAATGCGTGCTGAGGAGGCGGAGGTAGGGAGCAGATAGGATAGTCGTTGGCTAGGGGAAGGCGTGGATAGTTGTCGACAAGGAAGTCGGGCTGCAAGGCGCTGCCGACGACAATCAATCGCTAACGTAGTCGCACGTAGGGAAACCAACCACTAGGTGAAGAAAGGGGCTGACCAATGACCAACTAGATAGTTGCCAACAATGCTATAATTCCTAGGTTAGTCGTACGATTGCAGGACAACAAAGCAAAAAGGGTTGTATAGAAGTAGAAAAATAGTCGGGCATCCCAGGAAGCCTTGAGAAGGCCCAACAGAGCCACGATGCAACACAGGAAAATATTTGGGCAATGGGCAACATGTTTGGGCAGTGGGTAGCAGGTCTAGGCAGCGGGCAATGGGTCTGGGTATCGAACTATAGGTTCGAGTAACAGGCATTAGAGTCTAGGCAGCAAGCAGCGGGTCCCAGGCAGGGATCCGGGCAATCGAAAAAATTCTTCGATTTTTGTGCCTCAAAGGACTAGGTACATATTTTCAACCGATTGTGTTCCTGAAAAATTTCAGATCTTGGAGATGGAAGCAACTGGTTTGAGGTATGAGGATTGGTTGGAGGGTGCCTCTAACTTTCTTCCATGGAAAGTGAGGATCATGTTTCTCTTGAAGGAGAATGGACCGTGGAGTCATGCAAATACCGTAGTGTTTGTGTCGACAGATCCTGTAGCGCTGACCAAGCATGAGGCAAGGGAGGCCAAGGCAATGTGGATGATCTTAGATTCGACGAGGGATCATCTTGTACCTCACCTATCTGAGAAAAAGTCAGTCAATGCAATGTTTTAGTCTCTGACAAATCTATTTCAGATTAGTAACAAGAATCAAAAGATGGTATTGAGGGACCGAATCAGGAAGACCAAGATGTCCAAGACTGATTCAGTGCCCAGTTATGTCACCAGGATCACTCAGGTTCGTGATCAGATGGGGGTAGTTGACAAGACAGTGATAGATGTGGAGTTAGTGAGGGTGGCCTTGAATGGTTTCACCAAGCCTTGGATTTCATTCATCGAAGGAATCTGTGTTCGAGAGAAGCTTTTGGACTTCAATCGATTGTGGGATGATTGCATCCAGGAGGAGACTTGTTGAGAGGCTCAAGGAGGCCCACAGAAGGATGGTGATGAGGAGAACCTTGCACTTGCTAGTTAGGAAAAGAAGGGCAAGGGGAAGATCATGAAGAACATGGGTGGAGATTCATCTTCACAAGATGGCACAGGGAAGGACCTAAGTAAGGTCAAGTGTTTTAACTGTCATAAGAAAGGACACTATGCTTAACAAAGTCTGTAGAGGAAGAAGGGCGAAAACATGATGTAGCCAGAAGTAGTTGCGTCGACAAAGGCTTAGGCAAATGAGTTTGTCAACAAGTTTGAGCAATAATTCTTACTTGTTTCTCATCTTTCCTTAGGCACCATATCAGCTGGTGCGTGGTTGCTAAATAACGGAGCCACATGTCATATGACAGGAGCACGAGAGTTGTTCGAGAGATTCATAGAGTCAGGCTCGGATGTGCATGTGGAACTTGTTGTGGGCACCAAGCATGTAGTAAAAGGAACCAAGATAGTGCCATTATAGATGGATTCATGAGGTGTCTTAAGAGTGATGAATGTGGTATGGGTGCCAAAACTCAGGAGAAGTTTGCTCTCAGTCTCAATGATTGAGAAGAAGGGATTTGACGTAGCATTCGGGGATGGACATGCACTAATCAAGCCCAGAGGATCTAGCTCAGACACAACATTGGTTCTTGGAGTTAGAGAGAACAACTTGTATAGGCTAAAGGGCTAGCCTATGCGAGCAATGACAAGTAACAGAGTGACAGAGAACAAGGAGCAGGTAGCTCCGAAGGTTGCACAACTAAGAGGGATTCAACCTTTAGGTTCAAGTGGGAAGGAACAACCTTCCAAGTCTGTCAAGGAGTCATGGTATGAGATGGCCATGCAGGAAGGCTTCTAGGAGCATGTTCAAAGGCAACAAGTCTTCAAAGAAGGGTTCAAACGAGATAACAGTGATATCTTTCGATTTAGAGAGTACACCTGATCAGGTGGATTGGAGAGAAACCATGGTAGTGAAGACATATCCACCTTTAGTACCTTTCTCGCTAAGAGAGAGTGTTGATGTATGTAGCATCAGACGGGTACTTCCACGTTGGTTTGTGTCTAACACGTGGGATTCGTCCTTAATACCTCTTAGGACTTGGGAGATTCACTTTAATAAAGTGATTATTAAAGTGAATGTACTTTTGTAATTAATGGAGTTTAATTTAATTAAATGCCTAAGTATTTGACATTAATGAGTTAAATTAAACCCTAACCATTAGATCATAAAGTGAAGGTGAGATTTAATCTCAACCTTTGATCACTTTGGAGAACTAGGGTTTTGGATTTAAGGTAAAATCAAGGTTATACAAGGCAACCTAAGTGAGAGGAGTAGACACACACAGAGTGAGAGAGTGAGATCTCATTGATTGAGTGAAGAACTTTCATCCAAATGTGCAGGGTAGGGTTCGAGGAAAGGAACAAAGGGGAATCAAGGGAGATAACAACCGACCAACATGATTGAATGATTGATCTTGAGGTTTGTAAGGCTTGGCTATTTGTTGTTTTGTATTATTCCTCAAGTGGGCCATTATCCCAAGATGGGAGCACAGATTAATAATAATAAACATCTCACAATATTGGTTTTCCCTTTGGTTTTTTTTCCTAGGGTTTTTACCCAAAAAATTTCATGTGCAATGTGTTTGGTTTCCATTTTTTTGTTTCCACTGTAATGTTTTGTTAATAACTCAACTGTGTTTTTATTCAGTAATTAATTTATTTGGAAATAATTGTCGGGTTAGGAGAAATTTAACACCTAATACCTTTGAAACTTCTTGCCCTTTTGGCCTCAATCAATGCCCTATTTATCCCTCAACAACAATGAGAAAGATAAAGGTTAACAAAGGACACCCCTATTTCATCCCTCTACACGTTTGAAGAAACCTATTGCAACACCATTGTTGAAAATAACAAAGGATACAAAGGTTATGAAGCTCATCACCTAATTAACAAAAGGCAAGCAAAAGCCTCCATGAATCAACATTAGCTAAAGCTACAACCAACTAGTCCTATCATATGCCTTTGAGAGGTCAATTTTGATAACCACGGTAGGCAATCTCTTAGACTTGGTAGAATGTAGTACTTCTTTAGCCACCCCTATAGCCTTATGACTTTGCCTCTCATATAAGAAACCAAATTGTTCTTGTGAAGTGGTATAAAAAAAATCCTTAACCATTGACTTCATCAAGTCACCTAGCTGGACCTGGGCTTTTATCTTTTTGAAAACCATGAAGAACTTCTTGGAGCTCATCCTTGGAGACTTCTTCCATCAATACTTCATTTTTCATATCATTTACAAAGATAGGAAAAAAAGGTTGTCATTTTTACTACCTCAACAATAGTAGCCCTACTTAATATAAAAAATTCGAGCGAATTTTCTTTGAAAAAAATAAATAGTAGCTCTAATGTCTTCCTTATATACTACCCCAAAGTGATTGAATCACATCCTCCCAATGTCTTCAAAGCTTGTGAACTCTTCACCATCCATGTTTTACATCCTCCAAACAATGTTGACATTTTTTTTTGTGATTAGCATAATGGTGATTTTTCTTTGTATTTTCATCTCCATAGGCCAACTAGAGAGCCTTGTCTTTTAGTCTCCATTTAGCTTGCTTCAAGTTACTTCTTTTTTAACTCCAAATGATTGAAAATCACTTTTACCTCCTCACTTTGAAACCCAACCAATTCATTCTCATAAAACTGATTCAACTAGGATTCAACCTCATAAAGATCGTTCTCATCCTTTTTTTTTCTCTTTTCCAATTTCAAAAGCCCATCTTGAAGACACTCTTTTAATCAACTTGAGATTTTCTACAAATTGAATGACATCATAAACATTATGTGCATCATTAAAAGGAATCCATGTTCTTTTTATTAAGGAGATAGAGCCCCAAACCTTGAGCCATTTAGGATTAAACTTGAAAGGGTTAGATGGTTTGGGACCTCATTTTGCTACTTCCAATAATACAGGACTATGATTAGAGTCCCCCTCTAATCCAACCCATTGTCTAACCAAAATATGATCCTTCGCAAAATCCTCTTACACTAAGTCCCTGTCTAATCTTTTCACAATCCTTTCCTCCCCAACTCTCTTATTCTTCCACATAGGGCCCAACTTTATAGGAGCATCATCAATCAGCTCCACTTCCTCAAAACCCTTGATGAAAAAAATAGTCAAGGGGTCAATTTGAGCATGAGCACCCCAAACTTTAGCGCTGCCTAATGAGAAGTTTAAATCACCCCCCAAGATAACCCTATTCTGTCTTAGAAGTCCCATCCGAAAAAACTTTGTCTAATATTCTACTCTTACAATATATGTCCCATAAATATTCAGGACTATCATCACCCTCCCTAATGCCGGGAAAAAACATAATTTCCAAACTTGAGGAAAAAACCAAAATGTTAGTGCATAAGAACCCTCTAATGCTCCAACTAGTAACTAGACCTTTAGACCTGGCCCTAACATCCAGAAAAAGAAAACTCCAATGCCCCCCAAAACTTTTCCAAATTATAAACATCTTCCCTTCTTCACACATAGTTTTCTATAACAATTAAATTTATAACTTTCTTCATAATATTATAATTATAAACATTACATTCTAAACAAAATATCAAAACTTTTCCAAATTAAAAACATCTTCCCTTCTTCACACATAGTTTCCTATAACAATTAAATTTATAACTTTCTTCATAATATTATAATTATAAACATTACATTCTAAACAAAATATTAATGATGATACACTGTTTATATATATACATGGAAGGAATTCATTCACATATTATAATTATAAACATTACCTTCACAAAGGATTAATGATGATAATCATATACATGGAGGAATTCATTCACATAATTCATTCACATATTATAATTATAAACATTACCTTCACAAAGGATTAATGATGATAATCATATACATGGAGGAATTCATTCACATAATTTTATCAGAACAGAATATGTTAATATACATGGAGGAATTCATTCACATAACTTCATCAGAACAAAATAAAATATGTGATTATTAATAATAGTGGATTGATCTCATCAATGGTGATGAGGAACATTCAGAATGACTAAAGGTGAAAAATGTTACATTCAAACCAAGACATGGTTATATACATTAGCTTCAGTTACATAAAAAAATCTATTTCATGCAAAAGTATAGGTATGATCGAAATGAAGATAGGCTTTAAAGCATACCCATGGATACGTGTAATGAACACGTGGTCTAAATTTAAAAGAGTAATTTAGATGTAAGCGATATGACCAATAAATGAAAGTTGCACTTTAGCGAGGGATATGGTCATTGATAATTATAAAAGAATTAGATGCAAGTGATATGATTAATAAATAAAAATTGCATGTTAGGATATAATAATTGCTATATTCAATTTCCAATTTCAATCTACAGGATAATGTTAATTTTGAAACTTTAATTAAAATAATGCAAATTATGAAGAATATAATTTTTAAGAAAAGTTTTATTTTGAAAAAGTTGAAAGTTAGTTAGTTATCATTTTTAGAAGGAATAAAGCAAGTTTTTATTTTGAAAAAGTTGAAAGTTAGTTGGTTAGTTATCATTTTTAGAAGGAATAAAGCAAGTTTTTTATTTAATTTTTAAAGTGTTTTTAAAATACCATATAGTATGAAAAAGAATTATAAAAAACTTTTTAACAAAAATTGTTAGATTTGTCTTATTTAAAGTAACTATTCAACAAAGTTGTCTAAGGTATGTTTAGAGTTTGGTTTGACATTCTAATACACATAACTTTTCTTTAAAAAGGTTTTCTGAAATCCACTACAAGTATACAGTGGCACAAAAAAACTTAGTAATAGAGAAACTTATCCTTCATAGAGAAAGGTTTCCATCGGCAAAGTAATTTCATTATTTTTGTTAGCTTTCTAAGATTGCTTTTTGTCTTAGAGGCAATTGAGGATTTGCTACCGACAATATGAGCATCATACATTCTTAACACATGTCGAATTTTTGAGGTCTCACACAAAGAACACTGACTAGCATGCCCATGATTCATTGGGAGCTCCCAACATAAACCCAAAGACAACCTTGGTTTACTTCAAGCCACACACAATCTAGAAAATCTGATATCACTACCCAACAACCCAATAAGACCAATAGTGGATAGACTGCTTACCTTTGACAGAGACCACTAATGTTGAGATGAAGAGTGAGCAACACCATGTACATGAGTTGCCTTGAATTATGGGCCACATAAGGAGCCATGACCATGATAGGAACTACAACAACCACCAAGCCGAAAAGAGCCACAATAACCATTGAAACCACCGAAGCTAAGAAGATAATAACATCAACACTGAGACAAAGCAAATATGATCCGTAAATGGTATGCTTATAGCATTTCCATTTCACCAACACAGATGCTTATTGTGAAAAATCTAATGTTTGTGTAATTCAAAGTTTAAACTACTTCAACAACCTTTAGAGTGACAAATTTCGTAGCCATAACTTCTGCAACTTTAGTTTCCATGACTTTAACTTTCATAGCAATACTTCAGTGGGGAGAGTTCTTATGACTGATGAGGTAAGTGAGGACACCCAACTATAGGGAAATGACCCAACAAAGTAAAAACATGGACTAGCTGGTAAAAGCAGTGCTCTAAGACATTCAATGAGTCGTCTAATGATAAATAATGCTTAGCCCCAACTGAGTCAACCAACAACAAATGGAACGTTTTGTGGGTGGATTCAATGGCTCAGCAGTGGGGATTACATCTAGGGGCGAATTTAGGCACTCAATAAGAGAGAAAAAACATCCAAGGACCTATAAATTCACCCAAGCAACAAACAACACATCCAAGCAGTAGGTCAAATGCCCAACAACTAGTTCTTGGCGTGTATAGACTATGTGTAGCTCGTATTGTTTTCATGCGCCCTATGGGTGAGAGAGAAACACTTAGGTAGAAGTGAACTCGCCCAAACATAGAGAAAACATCCAATGATGAAAACTATGTCGGCCAACGACCTGTAGGAAAAGGGAAATACACCCTACTATAAGAAAACAACCCATCATGGATTAACTTCGACCATCGTCTCAGTTGGGACGTCCAACACCTAGAAAAACGATCCAACAAAGGGGAAAACGACCAACAAACAATTAAAAACACCCAACACTAACCATACGAGTTGTGAGTACTTCAGAACACAACCCAACAAAGTAAATTCACTTATGTAAGAGAGTAAATGATTTACATGAGAGAGAAAAATCAATTTAGCAACTTTTGCAACAACTATGGATTAAGAATCGTTGATTTCCCCTTTAAAATCATTCAACGGTGGAAAACATAGGGCTGTTGGGATGGGTTATGCAGACCAACCTCCCACGCAACATATTACACATAGAAAACTAGAACCATTTTATTATGCTTAGAGAATTCATTACAAAGGGGGTGAGCTATGCATGCTCAAAATCTCATGCATTGTTACTCGCTAAGTAAATGTAGATGGCCATGGCCTAGAGATGCCTTCGCTCATCATGGACACGGTTCTTGAATCCTTCGTCCACAAATATTCAAGCATGATGCATTCATTGAGCTCTTGCTTCCACTGTTGCATTCCCTAGTTCTCCTTTTCATTTCTCGTTGCCTCTTCACTCCAAACTTTATTATTTTAATGTGTTTCCTTTGAAAGTCCAACCATTGTAATGATTCACTTCGACTTCCAACTTTGTAAAAAAAAGAGAATAAAAATAAAAATTACAAATTTACAAGAGGATCCAATTCGGATCACACCTCCCCATTTGCAAGCTTCTGGTCCCCAAAAGCTTCAATTCCTTTCAATATTCTTCTCCAATCAACAAGTAGAATCCAACAAATCTCCAATAACGAGTGCCTCCACT
The DNA here is from genome assembly GCA_009831015.1 of Picea engelmannii. NCBI lineage: Eukaryota > Viridiplantae > Streptophyta > Pinopsida > Pinales > Pinaceae > Picea > Picea engelmannii. Next base: position 2,542,878 of record ML780033.1, on the reverse strand, counting down.
ATAGGATGGAAGATAAGAGCTAAGTAGGGGTTTCCTTTGGGATAACCTTGTTGTCCATCTCATGGCTAGAAATGACATTTGTTGTTGCAATAGGTTGTTGGACAATCACTGCTCCTTAGGTTGCAAGTGCAAACAACTCCTCTTTCTCCTTGACTATCCAAGCTTTCTTCTTGGATGTTCGTTTCTTGGGGTGGAGTTTCGGGTGAAGCCTCCAACATTTGGCCTCCCAATGTCTAATCAATCTGCAACACCGACAATAGTTCCAGCATGGGTTGCTTGGTCTTCTAGAGTGCCAACAATCGCTAGCCTTATGACCCATTTTCTTGCAACAAAAACAAACTATGCCATACTTCTTCTGTTTGTGATGATGCTTGCTAGCTTGGTTGCTCGGTCCCACAAAAATTGGAGCGAATCTGGATGACAAAATAATCTCTTTGTTTCCCTCTTCCAAGCTTCTACAAACAAATTTGAGTGGTTTTCTGCACATGGCTTCTTTTTTGAACCAACTTGCCTTAATGATGGTGGTTTGAACTACACTTGTGTTGACTTATTGTCCACCAAATCTTAGGATTTCATGCTTGGGCCTCTATTGAGCTACAATGGAAATCACAATCCCTTGGCCTTCCTTGCTTAACACTTGGCCATCATAGCCCATTTTCCTCATGTGCTTGGAACCAATGCCTCTAGTGTGCTTCTCAAAGTCACCAAAGGTTTCTTGAGAAAGGGTCTTAGAAGGTGTGTTTACCATGGTTGCCTCTGTCATGGTACTAGTTTCGGTAATGGCAATGAAATGGGCTTTCTCGATCTCTTGGACAATGGATTCTATCTTTTTCAAGGCCTCTTTCTTCATTGCCAAGTTTTTTTATGTTCATGGGATATTAAAGAATACCCCTAATTTCACTAGATATTGATAAATACCTCCCAATTTTTTTTTCTTGAACCCCTCTCAATACATCTTTCCAATAAAAAAACCCATATTTTTACTATTTACCCATTTTTATACCCCCAATACCTATAAAACCTCTAAGGCCCCACATCCCCCAATACTTATAAAAACCCAAATACTTAAAACAAAATTGACTTTATTTTTCACAATTTAAAAACCTCCTTTATGTATGAACATGAGAAGATATTGATTAATAAAATGAAGTCCTTAAACTCATTAAAAACCATGCAACATAAAAAAAAATTAGATTAATTTTTTTTTTTACAAAATTTTATAACTATCCATTTCATAACATAAATCACAATTAAAAATATAAATCATAATTAAAAAGATATATTATTCATTAACTTAAATATCATTAAAAAAAAAAGTATAGGTTACCTCAACTTAGCTTTTATATATATATATATATATATATATATAGATTACCTCAACTCAGCTTATATATATATATATATGTATGAACATGCCAAGGATCATATGCAAATGGATCGGTAGAATCACGAAAATATAAAACAATCAATGGATTCAAGTGTCAAGGATCATATGCAAATGGATCGGTAGAATCACGAATATATAAAACAATCAATGGATTCAAGTGTTAAGCAAATGCATGTAAAATATAAAACATACACAGGAATTTGTGTAATTAATAAGATCTGATGCATGCAAACAGATACGTATAATTAATGGCGATGAAGAATTGCAGTCAAGATAATTCAATTCGATGCACTTCAAATCTCATTTTTCTTTGGCCCGCAGGAAATGCCCTTTATATTGGTATTTAAACTAGAAGTGCTTATGATGAAGGGCTGAAAGATTGATAAGGTGGGCAATATTAGTTTTAGATGAAAGTTTTATAATCGCATGGAATCCAAAAGCATCCCTGGTGTAAACCACATGATCATGTTATTTAATGACACTTCTTGGTGTTACATCAAAACATATAGCTCATAGAGGTCAGACATGAAATCCCAAAAGTAACAGTCTTGCATATTGATTACTGTCAAGGCCAGAACGGTAAAAAACCTAATGGCCATAGCATAGCTAGAGTGATTTTAGAAGAGTCGTTGAATTTAATTTCTTTGTCAATATTGTTTGCTGTCACAATTAGAACAAACAACCAAAAGTATGTGCCAAAGAATTACATGGTGTTATGGCATGCTATTATGTTCATAAGCCTCTGCCCATTATCCTTTAAGTTGGAAGCCTGACAAAATGCTTCATCATCAGGTAGCTTGATATAAGAAGATAATGCTGATTTTTATGTCTATATGATGCTATCATAATTTTTAGAGTTCCTGTCTTTCTCATTTTAAAGTTAAGTCAGAATCATGCACAAACAGTTTCCAATAGATCTAAGAAGACCTGGTTCTTTAGAGATGTTCACACATGGCTTTGCAAGTTTATAATGAATAAATATCGGTTTATAGCTGTCTTGCAGTCCTATCCCATTTAGTAAACATGGATGGTTTCTATAATGAAGTAACACTACAGTGCAGATCAAATTGGCTTGCTTGAATGCTTCACAGACATGTCTGACGATAAACCAACTGCATTAAATACAAAAATGATGTAAACCTCAAAGTAGTTCCTGCTCATATATCAATAGAGCTAACGCTAGCACACTACTCAAACAACAGTATGCCATTGTTCTCCAAAAGGAAAGAACATCAAAAGCCTATAATTCAAGATTATTGCTAATAACTACATATAACATCATCAATACATATAACATCATCAACACAGACAGATTTGATAAATTTGATAAATGTAAAAGTACACATCGGAATTAGATCACCCCTTTCCTTTTGTCATGGAAGAGGACTGCCTTCCGGATAGCAACACCAACACAGGATGGATAGACTGCATCAAATCACAATTATCTGTTAATTGGAAGCCTATGTCTATTTTAACTCAAAAAATCCATATGAAACAGCTAAACTGCATCAAATCACAATTATCTGTTAATTGGAAGCCTATGTCTATTTTAACTCAAAAAATCCATATGAAACAGCTAAACTGCATCAAATCACCATTAACTGTCAGCTGTAAGCCTACGCACATATTAACTTAATAAATCTATATGAAATATCATTTTGCATGACTCATTTCTCATCAGCATTAATCATAATGTTTAATTTGTAATTTCTCCTGAGCATGAATGAATAGTTCTCTTAGCTCTCTTAGCTCTCAATGCATTAAGTGATGCTCACAAAGGTAAATGAGTGAACTTGAAACAAGTGAAATGAATCTTATAACTTCAATTTCAAACATCATCTTGGAGGATCTCCAATTTGAAACATCAAAAAAACATCATCTCCAAGAGTCTCCTATTCTCCTATTAGGGAGAAATCCAATATAGTGTCAAACATCATGTATGAAAATATTTCAAACATCATCTTGGAGGATCTCCAATTTGAAACATCAAAAAACATAATTTCCAAGAGTCTCCTATTCTCCTCTTACTAGGAGAAATCCAATATAGTGTCAAACATCATGTATGAAAATCTCCAAGAGTTCGAGTTATCAATTAGAGAAATCCAAAATGATGGATGAGTTCATTTCACTAATTTCAATTCCACTTTTGAGTTATTGGAGAAATCCAAAATGATGGATGACTATTAGTTCCACTTCTTCGCTAAAATGATAATATGATATGAATTTCTTCACCATTACCCATTATAAGTAGTATGGTCCACTTCTTCACTAATATGAAAAAACATTTAATGATTTCACAAAGATGAGAATGAGAACTTGATCAGTATGGTCCACTCCTTCACTAATATGAAGAACATTTAATGATTTCACAAAGATGAGATTGAGAACTTGATCAGTATGACTAATGTTCATAAAACATGAGTCATACTTAATACCATGTACTAACGCTCATGGGACCCTCTATTAGTGTATATCTAATTATACCATTATGTACTAGTGCTCACGAAACCCTCTACTAGTGTATATCTAATTATAACATTGAATATTGATTAAAAAAAATATGCATCCTTATTTCCGTATAGAAATTTTCTTATTTATATATACTTAAACAACAACTATAAAGAAACTAACCTCCATACCTTCACTAATAAGGAGGGGGGCCGCCGAACGGTGGACAGCAACATCCAGAACACCATCGTAGAAAGCCACAGCAGCACAGAAACCAGCAACTGCACCGCCCAAGATTACCAATATCAGATCCACTTCGGAAGTCCAAATGATTCATCAAATCAATACATAATCATGAATAACAAATCTAAAAATCAAAACTTATTCACAAGATTCAGGAGATGGAGATTAGCCAAAATGACTCAATCAATGCAATCAGGCTTTATATATACCATTGCTCAATACAACCGCAAGGCCCTCCAAAACCAGGACCACCAGGACCCCAACCAGGTCCTCCAGGCCCAGGACCCCAACCCGGTCCCCCGGGTCCTCCACCAGGAGGACCCCAACCAGGTCCTCCCGGTCCTCCTCCTCCACCAGGACCCCAACCAGGCCCTCCTGGTCCTCCAGGACCTCCCGGACCCATCACTCTCAGACTCTAGCTCCAATAAGTCTGCAATTACACAATACTCTCAGACTGTAACTCTGATAATTCTGCAACTGTACAATACTCTCCGGCTGTACAGTACTTTCTCTGATTCTGCAATTGCAATAACAGTTTTCTAGTTCTTCGCTCAAGTCAATCAATTGTTTTTGATGTTTGGGACTTCCACCCACATTACATAGATATCTATATATAAGATCTCTCTGCTTCTATGTCGACGTTCTGAAGCAGATGAATGGGTTGAAATCGAGAATGGCTATTGCTTCCGGGCGAAGTAAAAGGAATTCCAGCAATGTCGGTGCAAGTGACAGACACGCAAGGGACTGCAATGGCGGCCTGCCAGTCAACATACCGTCCCTTCATTCATTCACCTGCTGTTCGTGTGTTTTCACCCAACCCATTTGGTGAATCTGTAAGACGATAAATAAACAGGCGTAGTGAAATCTTTAGTCGATGTAAGGAAAAAAAATCACGTGAGGTTACCCGACCGACCTTACGTTCAAATCTTGACAAAGGGAAGAAGTTGACCGACCGACCTG
>ML780033.1:2493029-2514148 GCA_009831015.1 Picea engelmannii | reverse complement strand
CAATGGGTGGCTGCAGGACTCATATGTCTGTAACCATGGGATTGGATGTGTTTCTCTCTCATAGGCATTGGATCTACTCACGATTAGCCATCAAACCCTCATTAGATATTAGCATAGACCAATAACACACTAATATTCCAAAAATACTCCATTAACCATTATAGCTGCATATATTCCATGATAGATATTCATCTACTGGACCATAAGCTTAAGATCTAAACACTAGCTATGACATTCATTTACTTATTGTTGTTCTGCAGATTTCAGGAGTTTTTCCTTAGTGCGCAGTAATATAACCTTTAACACTTAACATATTCACCATAAATATTATTAACTTAAACATAACAATAAGCAATGCAAACATTCATACACATGATACATATATATTGTGGTTCACCCCCTCCTAGGCTACGTCTACAAAGATTTGTTGCTTTTGCTCTTTATTCATATTCTTGCAAAATCTAGTGTTGCGCAATGCACAATTCTTTCTCCATTACATTCGATCTCCACAGATTGCACCATTATCTCAACAATACCTCTCACTTAACTAAAGGATCTACTACAACCTCAACAATACACATTCTAACAAAAAGGGAAACCCTCTCGTCGTCCTAATACGTTCTACTTATACAAAAATCAGACAATGCCCTTACAAAAACCATAACCCTAAGCAGATTAGGTTTGTCCACTTTCTCCTTGAATTAATCTTGGCTGTTCCATGATCCAACTATTGTCCAAGTCGACGCTTGTCCACTTTACAACTGCTCCGAAGAAGTTTGTTCACTTTGTAACTACTTTTCTCGATGCTTCTTTTCCTCTTTTTCCGGCACTGCTTTTCTTCTAATTCCGGCGTGCTCCCCTATTTTCCGACGCTGCTTCAATTCCTTCAAAACTTCCTTGATTCTCCCCAAAATTGGCCTGTGCCAATAGGCTCCCAACATTGACATCATGGCTCATCCCAAGTCACTCACAGAATCCTACATCTTTTACTGCTTATGGCAGTGCTTCATACATCCGTGCTATATGCTTGTATTTTTCCTTAGATTGGTTGTTCTTTTCCATCATGGCTTCCACCATCTGCGTGGTGAATGGGGGTCTCAATATTTCCCCCCCCTCCAAGCCTATCTGTTCTATGTGCAGTTTCTCTACGTCGATCTCCATGACAAACTTCTCTGCCTTTTCCTTCAGAGGCTCCAACTGAGCTTGTCTTGTGATTTTCTTCACCTGCATTGCTTTCTCCTCTACATGTAGGCTCTTCATCTATGCAAAAATATTGATCCTTTCTGGCAGTGATAATGTCTTCTGTCGCGGTTTTAACTCTGCCATTACTGCATGTATCTTATCTTCCCTTGTTTGCAGGCATTGCAAGCTCCCATATTCTAAAAGTTGTGTCCACAACTGGCCACTACGCTCCAACAGCTTTGTTATCCTTTGGATAGCCTGCACAATATTTTCTGCAAGTTTTCTGGCATCCTGTTCTCGCTACGTTCAGACTTCTGGAGGAGTAGTGGGTACTGCGCGCTCCTCCAGCTCCTTTATCTGGTCCTTGTACTGCTCCAAGGCCTGTGTTATTTTCCACATCTTTTCTTCAGTAGATACTCCCTCTGAGTCTACGCTGTCTAGGATGGTTCAAAATAATGCACCAATGTACTTCTCCATCTCCTCTACCTTTTGCCGTGCTATCTTATTTTCTTGTCCTTCTTAGCTGATTACTTCCTTCAGTGCGATATTTTCCTCCTGTGCTATCTATAAATTCGTTGCATCAGACCTTGCCTTGGACTTAATTTCTTGCACGACGCTAATATGTAATTTATAGAGCGCCTTTGTCGGGATCTTGGGAAATGCCAAGTCCAATGTCTCAATGTCCTTCAGGGGATTCTATGCTGTCTCCAATGAACACCATCTCAGGTGTTATGATAAAGTTGGTGCTCCCCTATGTTGTAATTTAGACTATTTCTCCAACATGCACTCCTTCCTTAGTTTTTGTTGGTTTCTCTTTTGATGACTTCTCTTCCCTGATCCTTAACTGCTCCACCACAATTTTCACTTCCTGTACTTGCTCCAGAATCTAAGCCCTGTGGTTCTCATCCTTAGCCCACACCTCATATAGTTGATCCTCGACTGTTGTGGCTATTAGTTCCACATCATCTATTGTCAATGATGTTTCCAGTGGTTTTCTGTGGGCCTTCGTCTTCTTCCTAGAGTCACTTGATTGCTCCCCTCTTCTCTTCTTTTGGGCATATGATGGCTCATATGCCTCTGGAATCTGTGTATCCATGCCTGTATCCTTCCCAAATTATTCCTCCATAGGTATATCCTGTATCTCCATTTGTACTTCTTATGTGCGCACCTGTTCTATTGTTCCTCTTGGTGCCTGCTCTATGCACGGTGGATCCCGTGTAGAACCACATCATGATTTATTTTGTATGGGGTTGCTTGTCCCTACTGGACCTTGTGTTTTCTTCTTCTTCTTATCAGTGCCATTTCTACCTGTCTTCTGTGCGGGGATTGTTCTGTCCCGCGTCTGAGTTTGTACTGTTGGCACTGTTTTTGGGATTACTGGCACTTTCCATTCCTCAGGCCACTCCTAGACCTCCATCTGTATGTCCTGCGTCGTCACACAGTAGATTAGCTATAGCCACTCCTTGTCTGGGTCCTTCTTCACCTGCAACCACATGCTATGGCGCGATGTTTGAAAATTTTCTATCTGTCTAAACTCCTGGACAGTTTCTGGGCAAATCCCCCATGTGTCAGCTAAGCGATTCTAGATCTCCGACAAGTATATAGAAAATACATCGTTGTTTATTTTCTTCGCCTTTGGGTCTGCTGTACTTCTAAGAGACATGTGGCAGGTTGCACCACACTTTCCTATTCTCTGCAAGAACATATTGTATGTCATTTCTTTCCATCCTACAAGTGAAATGAGGATGAGTAACCATGAGTAGTGGAACTTAGATCCCCAACACTTTGTGTCCTTGCAATCCTCCAAGAAATAATTAAGAAGATAAGGGTCCCAACTCATTGAGCTCCCCTTCGCGCACTACATTGCATCTGCTACCACTCCTGCTAGTACTTCCTCCTTTCTACACTTGTGCATTAACTTGCACCTTAACAACCTTGTAGAAAATCTTGTCGCATGATCATTTATGTCGTTGATCCTGATTCCCCTATTTCCTTTCTCCATGCCATACTTTGCCTTGATTTCATCAGAGATGGATTTTTCTTTAGTTTTATCCTCTAAGTATTTTTTTGGCTTCTCCCCATCCGTGGGTAGCCCAATGATAGATGCAATCATGTCCACATTAATAGGCACTGGCCTATCCATCCACAAAATTCCTCCATGCACCCTTGATGGGAGTTTCTTCACACATCCATTGATGTGTTTACGACGCCCAAAGTGCGGTATATCCAACAAATTCATGATCCCTGTATTGTAGAGCCTCGGGAGCCACTGCGCAGGCTCCAACAGTGGCACGCCTGATGGGCCCTCTCCTCTACTCTCTATATAGTTATGCTGCACCAAATCTGGGAATTTGATTGAGTCGACCACATCATGATTGAATTATTTCATGGTGTCTACTCCTTCCACCATATCATCATCTACCTGTACACCCACTGGGATTTTTAGCATTACAATTTCCAATTCCGTCTGTGTGCGCAATATTTCTTGTGCGCTGGTCTCAACTCGCACCTTCTTCTTCCCTTGTGGGTATGCCACCCCGACCTATGGTATTCCCTGGTGCTCTATTTCATGCTCTTCTTCTAGCTCTAGGCCCCGCTATGCTGAATCTGTGGCATGTTCGCCCTGTTGTGGCCATTTTCCCCTGGACATGCGAGATTTTGTCCTCTCTGAGTCCTCCTCGGGCTGCCTGACCTCCTGTGATATGTTTCCTTCTTCGTCGACCTGCATGCCTTGTGGCTCATATTCCGATGTATGGATCTTATCCACATCCATGACTGTGGGCATGTCTTGCATCCCTATTTGTGTCACCTGAGCACTACTTCTCGTGTTTTGCCCAACCTTGCTCGACGCTCCAATGCGTGGTGGTGACATATTGTTAAGATTCAGACTGCTCATATGAAATTCTCAACCTGCTCTCCCAAATTATCACTCTCTCATAGTTAGACTTCGCTCTTCGTTCTTCTCCTAAGCGAAAAAACATAAATGACCATATTTTTCCCCTTTTTTCGACTTTATAGTGGGGCAATGTACTGACAGCTGTTTCACACTGACAATTGTCACTTTTTCACTTTTTCCTATACACTCCTCTTTTATGTTTGTCAACTATTTTCCAGTGCACTCCTCTTTTGTGTTTGTCAACTATTTTCCAGCGCACAGTGTCTTGAATCCTGGTTTTTCTATGGTGCACTGTTAATGCTAGCAAATATATTACATAAAAAACCCTCTAATATTCTTCTATTTTTTTGTCTTTTTGTTATATTTCTTCTTTTTATGGATTTTTGTCTTTTTCTTCTAACATCTACTATATACAATATGTACAATCATACCTTCACTCTCTGTTTTTACCTCAGGTTGTTAGGTTGACTGTCTTGATACAATTTCAGTCCACTGCCATTCACTAGTCCTCTGAGATTCTTCCCTGCAAGATCTTTCAATTGCACAACACCTCCATTTGTAATGACCTCCACCTGATAAATCCCTAACCAATGCATTTTGAACTTCCCTGGGTGCTGTAAATACCTGTTGTCATAGAGGAGAACTAGATATCCTTCGTTAAAGATTTTCTTCTTTATGTGCCTATCATGTCAAGCTTTGTTCTTTTCTTTCTGTACTTCCTAGTGAAAGCCTGCTAAAATTCTATCTTCTTCCAGCTCCATCAACTGATCCAATCTTTCCTACACAACTCCTCCTTCTGTCATGTTGGTTATTGCTGCAATGCATAAACTAGGTACTAGATAATCCAATGGAACCACTGCTTCCTTCCCATACACCAGTCTGAATGGTGTCTGTCCTGTAAGCTTCTTACATGTAGTCCTGTAATCCCATAATACTGTTGATACCTTCAAATCCCAATCGTCCTTATTCATATTGCAAATCTTTGTCAATGCATTCTCTAGAATCTTGTTAAAATATTCTACTATACCATATTCCTGGGGATGGTAAGGTGTTCTCTTATGATGATGTATCTTGAATTCTTTTGCCATAGCTCTGATTGTACTATTAAAGAAATGAGTTCCTTGATCACTCAACAAAATTCTAGGACATCCAAATATGGTCACCACATTCTCAAAGAGAAACAATGCTGCAGTTTCTGCGCTGCAGTCCTTCACTGGTGCTTCTTTTTCCCATCTCGTTAAGTATTATGTTGCAGTGATGATGTATTTGGCTCCTGATCTCCTTGCTGGTGGGTTAATGGGTCCAATGAAATCCACGACCCATTTATCAAAAACATGTAAAGTTACTTGGGGCATAAGTGGCACTTCATCCCTTCTGGATGGTTTTCCCACCCTCTGATAGACATCACAAGTCTGGCAATATTCCTTTGCATCCTTATGTACTATAGGCCACCATAATCTTGCACACAACACCTTCTGTGGTGTAGGATTTCCTGCATAGTTCCCTCCATCTATGCCTTCATGCGTTTCTTCTAGCACCAATGAGCATTCATGCTCCATCACACATCTTCTCATAATTCCATCTGCACCTGACTTGTATAAATGACCTGTAATCCGTTGATAGTCTGCAACACGCACTACCAATTTTTTTTTTGCACAACAGTAAATTCCTTGGGATCCATTCCTGTGCTAAAAATTCCAACAATGTTAGCAAAATAATCATCAACAATATGAATAGAAAATAAGTTAGCATCAAGAAAATTCTCCTCCAAGTTCTTTGGATCCTCTCCTTTAGTAATTCTTGATAGACCTGCATTCAACTTCCCTAGTTTTACTATGATTTCAAAATCATATTCCTGAAACAATAACAACCATCTACATATCCTTCCTCCCAACATTGGTTTGTTAACTAGTTATTTCAAAGCGAAATGATCTGTAAACAACTTAAAATGTTGACCCAATAAATAATGTTTGAACTTCTGTAAGGAATATACCATAGCCAGACCTTCCCTTTCGTTAGTATTATAGTTCTGCTTAGACTCAAACAACTTTCTACTAGAAAAGTATATTGGGTGATCAATGTCTCCTTCACCTGGTTGTCCCAAAACTGCTCCAAGTGCAATGGATGAAGCGTCCACATGCACGTGAAATTATTTTGTCTTATCTGGAAAGCTCAAAATTTGTGCTGTCACCATCTTCTCTTTCAGTATGTCCAATCTCTCTTGGAATTCATCATTCCATTGAAACCTGATGTCTTTCTTTAGTAACTTATCCATGGGCGCAATAATCTTTGCATAGCCCTTTATGAATTTCCCGTAGTGCCCTGTGTGGCCCAATGTTGCTCTCAACTGACGCACTAACTTTGGTGGTGGTAAATTGACTATAACAACAATCTTTGCAGGGTCTACTATCAAGCCTTGTTTTCATACAATGTGTCCAAGTAGGATGCCAAATGGTGTACTGAATATACATTTCTTAATGTTCAAGGAAATCTGACATTTCCTACATCTCTCTAACATTAACCTCAAAATTTCTACACAATCCTTCAATAAACTGAATACTGTCCAATCATCCAGATAAACTTTTAAAAATTTATGTATAAAATCCTTGAATGCAACTACGACTACTCTGGAACATATTTTTGGTGCATTCCTTAAACCAAATGGAATTACTGTGTACTGATATGACCCCCACTCTATTGCAAATGTAGTTTTTTACCTGTCCGCTGGGGAAATTATGATATGATGGTAACCTGAAAATCCATCTGTGAAAGAGTATACTTCCTGTCCTCCCACATTCTCTAACACCTCATATGCAAATGGAGTAGGAAAAGGATGATGCAGGAATGCATCATTTAATTTCCTTAGATCTACACATATCCTAATCCCTCCATTATTTTTTCTCCTGAACCACCATTGGACTGATCCGTTCTGATTCTTCTGCGTGCTCTATGATTCCCGATTCTAGCATTCTGTCGATTTCTTCCTTCACCTTCTGCTTATAGATGGGGTTTAATCTGTATGGTCTCTATCTAGCTGGTCTTGCATCTGGTATGAGGGGTATCTTCATTTCTCCAAGTTCTCCTGCTACCCCTTTCATCTCTAAAAATGTGGCTAGGAATAATTCACTATACTCGCGCAGTAATTCAGTTATGTTTTCCATTGTCTCACCATCCCAGTAATCTCCAATGCTGGCTATTGTTACACCTCAAAATTACTCACTTCAATAGTGTCACAAGTGTCATCATTACCAGTGTTGTAAGTGTCACATCTTGTATGCAAGTGTCGCATCTTGACTATAAGTGTTGCAAGTGTCACAAACATCATACTACTATCTTTCCTATGTCATGCCTCTAACAACATCATAAAGACACTTAAGACACCTCAAAGATAGTTTTGAAGAAGAGAGATCACTTGACAGGGAGTACAAAATTTTTTCCATTGAAAGAACCACTAAAAAATGGATTTTGGAGAGGAGCGCTCCCCTACCCATTGTCAGGGAGTGCTGGCGCCCCCTGAGCCTCTTTGGGGGAGTGTTTGAGTGCCCTGTGCATCCTTTTGGGGGAGCGCTACCCTATTCTGAGCAAGTTTTGGGTTTGTTGAGACAAATAAGGGAAGAATCCTTCAATTCTTGAAGGTAGTTGGATTTGAATAGATGGTCAAGGCATGATCTTAGGGAAGATCCTCAACCGAAGGAGAGGAATCCTCAACTTATCCCAAAGATCTCTCAAGTGGTTGGGCCTCTCCAAAGTTATATAAGGAGGCCTCCTGATGGTGAAAAGGGGATAGAGATTGAGAATTACATCAAACTTATGATCTCATGAGTGAGATGTCATCAAAGCAATCAATGGAGATTACTTGAGCAAAGGGGTTGGACAAGGAGAATTGGAAGAAGCTGCTGCACCTTCATTCAAAGGATTGTAAGTACTTTTACTTGTTCTCATTAATATAATCAATGCTTGGCTTGTTTCTTTCGAACTTATGCTTGTTCCATATGAGTTTGTCTGCAGTAGATGGATCTATGTTTGAGATAATCTCAGTAGAGTAGGAAGTCTTTTCTACCTTTGTTTGTTTTACAGGACCTATCAGGGAGCTCAGTATCGAAGCTCAGCCTGGACTTTGCAAGGACAAACGTCGCTAATAAGGTACATATCTTTCTGCTTCTCTTTCATTTATTAGCTTGATTAGATCTAAAAGGAAGTCAGTGTCCATGTTAAGCACTTTTCTGTCTTGGCCTTAGGAGTCTAGAGACCAAGAGGGAATCCACTTGTCCCCAGGGGGATTCACCTACAACAAATATCTTGGGATTCTCTTCAGTTCCAATATTGACCTTCTTAATCTTCATAGGTGCAGTGAACTATTCTCACTGTAACTGGGGTCCTTCCAACCCTCTTTCTCCTTCCCATTCTACTATATGTATGTCACGTGGGTTGTCTTCTACTTCTTCATCTTCTGCGACCTGGTAAGAGTAAACTAGTTGTTCAAGTGTTTCTTTTTTGTAATCTCTGTCTACTGTCACTGTATCTACCCCATAATCTTCAAATATCTTTTTTTTGATCCTCTATAATGCCAGATCCACCCATGGATTCTTACTTTCAAATGAAAAAGTCTTAATAAATTTCTGCTGCACTGCGCCCCAACTCACAGTTTCTCTGCGTAGTTCCTGCTCTCTGTACCAATTACTTGGTATTCCTTCTAATGTATGAATAAAATAATGCATCCATTCCCCTAGTGGTATCAATCTCCAGTTAGTGATACAATCATTTATGTGATGTCTTGGGTTCCAACTTCCATCATACTTCTGTAAGGGTCTATCCTACTGACTTCTACCAAATCTTATGCGCATCAGTCACTTACACTGATACTAGTCCTAAATTACCTCCTTATGTGCACCCCACCATCGTGCAGGTGTGTCTCCCAGTGCTATATCCAACACTAATAATCTCCAACTATCCAAAACCACTGATTCAAACTCTGTTAGGAAGTTTTCTAAATTTTCCTCTTGAGTAAATGTGGGAAAATGTATTACTTTTGTCCCAACCCATCTTACTGCATGTGTAAGCTTGGAGCACCTCCTAGTAGAGAATTCATGCAATCTTTGCTGCCAGTTTTCTACTCCAGTATTCGAATCTGACATGTCAGAATTGATACTCCTCCAACTGAGAACTCCATCTGCAGTTGGATTCACATAGTCTTCTTCTCTCACAGTAGTCTTATACAACTGGTTCACATCATCCTATAGAACACTTTCAGGCACAAGTTATACATATCTTTCACAATCTGAAGGATGTAAAGGTGGTACTACCCTAAATTTCCCAAATTTAAATATAATCTTTCTAGTCTTTAAATTAATTATGGCCTGATTATCAAAGGCCCAATCAATTCCCAATAGTGCTAGAAATGGTATAGACTCATCCACCATATCCATTAATTCAAAGTCTATTGTGGTGCGCACACCATCTAGATCCATTGTTGTATTCTTCAATATACCTATGGGAATCACTCTCTGCTGGTTTTCTAGCTTCAACTGGATATTGGAATACCCTAGTGTAGGTTCTCCCATTTCTTCCCAAGTCTTCTTTGGCAAAATGTTGACATCTGATCCTAAGTCTAGGATAACATTTTCCATATTAAAGTCTCTTATATTCGCATTTAATCTGAACTCTATACTAGTTCTTTTCTTTCTATGGACTTGATTTATCTTCTTTGGTTCTGTTTCTAACCCTTCTTCTATGATGTATTTCTAAATCATACTTTTAAATAAATCCATGGCATTATTATCATTAAGTAATTTAAAGCAAGATTCCAGGAAATTCTTTAAGTTACTTACTTTCTCTGTTTTCTTTCCTTTGTAAGTATGATCCAAATACTAAGGGATATAAAAAATAGGAGTATCATACCTCAGTGCAATGTTTGATGTGGAGGTTTCATTCTCCTTCAGGAACTCCTTTGCTTCCTTGAAAGTTTCCTTCTCCTTCTTGGCATCAAACAATTGCTGTGGCTGAGTGTTCTTCTGAATTCAACACTGAGATTCCTTCTTCTGATCCTATGCATATTCTCCTATCTTTACTACTCCTCTAGTCACTATATTGATGTTTCTCCCAATATCCCTTATTTCTACAACAATCCATTGAACATTCTGGTTATTTAGATTCCGCTTCTCTTGGATCTTCGTCATTAACTTCAGGAACTCTTCTGTCACGTGATCTGCTGCGCGACAATACATACATATTGTTGTTGGTTGGGGACAATCTCTAGCATAGTGTCCTTTGTTGAAATAATGTAACTGCAAAGAGTATTCTAATTATTATTGATTTATTTTTCATTAGATCAATCCCCTTTTGTGGATTGATCATGTCGGGTATTGTAATTGACCAAATCCCCTTTTACGGATTGGTCAAACCCTAATTGTAATGGGCTAAATGAAAAGTTGGTCCCAAAATATATTAAAGTGGTTATAACCACCTAAAATATATTAAAGTGGTTATAACCACCCAGAATGAGAAGTCGGCCCAACCAGTGAAAAGACACCCCAGTTCACACATGCCAGATTGTATAAATAAGAGAGGCTAGCACCTCATTTGTTCACTCACTCACTTGATGATCAGATCGCAAGTCTGGAGCTGCAGTTGGAGAAGAAGAGAGAGAGAGAGAGAGGTGCATTCCTGGGAGAGGATATTCTGTATTTGTTTGAGTTATCTCTTCGCATTGTATTGGCTATCTATATTAAGGAAGTTTTTGTTGGGTTTTCTCCCCCATGAGGGTTTCCCAGGATAAATGATGTATCTCTTGTGATTGTGTATTTATCAATGATGCTATTTATGCTATGGTTATCTAATGAAATAAAATAAACCTAATAATAGCTTAAACCTTAACATGGTATCAGAGCTAAGCTGAAGAGAGCATCTTTCACAAGAGAGAGAAAAACATCACTGTTGTCATACATGCAAATTAGGGTTTTTTATTGAAGAAGAGTTTCAGCCTCAAAACCATCTAGAAAAGTGCACCTTAACCCAAGGAGTTCTTTGGCATCTTCAGCGCACCTTTTCAGTGGGTAGATCTCCTAGAAAGTGAAACCCTAGTTTTCACAAGTACCAGAAAACTAGAAAACCAGAAGTACCAGAAGTACCAGAAAACCAGAAGCACCAGTCCAGAAATCCGCTGGACAAGTTTGAGGGGGTAAAAGTTGGATTTTCAGAAATCTGACTGCACCAACTTACTCACCTCAAATCAACACATCTATCCCCTGGATCATAATTTCAAAATTTGAAGTTTGAAAAATTAGGGTTTCCTCATAAAACCCTAAGTTCCAGTTGCAGTATCAACTGTAGTTGCAGTACTAGTTGAAGTATCAACTGTAGTACCAATTGCAGTCACCCTTGAAGTTTTTAAGAGTTGGTGATCATTTTCGCTGCTACCATCTGGTGCCACTACCTGCAAATGCTATCAGAGGTATGTACTCATAGATGTTTAAATTGTTAAGCATTAAAGGGTATTTGCAGGAGAAGGGATCTCTTGCCATATATCCAGAAGGATCTCAAGATCCAACACATTCAGAGGAATAATGCAACCCATGTGTGATTATTATTATATGCATCTATTTTTTATGACATTATTTTGATCAGTGTTGCATGTTGTAGCTATGACGATCATTCTAACCTTTGGTCAAAATCCAAGTCAAGGTATTAGATGGATTAAAAGTTGAGATCATAGAGTTTACCCTCTAACCCAACCTTCTGTCAAGATATCATATTGTCTTAGTACAAAAGATGGGTTGAATAAAACACACTCATTCTTGAGGACAAGGCTCCAGGTTCTAGGTTTGATTAATTAAGTTGATAAGATTCAAAGTTGCACATGACAAGTTGATAACTACCCATTTACAAGTAAACACTATAGTTAAGATAGTAGTCTTTGAAAAGTACTATACTTGCTAACATGTGAGCATATTGAGATAAATGCTTAATGTAATCATTTGCCCGATACAACTAACATCTCCTCTAGGAGAAACCTCTTGTGTTAGTTCCAGGTTGCCATGGAGAAATGGTTGATCACAACACTATAAGAGTGTTGACCTCATTTCATATTGTATTTCTTACTTTTGATCCTTACTTCAGACAGGTCACAAGTGATAGCTTTGAAGGAGCTAATGTGATGATTATTCGTGATATTGTTTTATCTACTACTATCAAAAGAGTATTATTCTTGCTTGTTGACCTTGTTTCAGGTCACAGGTGATAACTCTGAGGAAGCTATAGTGAAGGTTGCTAAAGGCAACATATTATATGAGACATGAAGCAGACTATGCACATGACCATATACACTCATGTACCAAAGAATATGAAGAAGAAGCTATCTCTTGAGATTCAAAGTATCTCATATGAAGATTGAATGAAAGGAGCAGAAGGCTCCAAAGATGACCGAACATTAGAACAAGAAGCATAACTCGTTTGAAGCCTGACTTTGTCTTTCACATCTAGACTCAGTATTCAACACCAAGTATACCCTATAAGAGATGATGATGTCCTTATAGACTCATAAGAAATCGAGAGCAAGCATGATCTAAAAAAGTATCAGATGAAGAGTCAACTTCCATGACTGGGAGACAGATGCCGTGAGAAGACTAGAACGTAGCTTCAAAAACTTCTAGGAGATATGAAATCTCTTGGGAATATTCCCTTGTTTCAGTGACAAAGAAGGAAGCCAGTCAGAAAGACTAGGATATGGATTATTCCGTGAGAAGAAAAGTCAGTATTGACTTCCAATATTGATCTATACATATCAAACATGTTGCAGATGTACAAAGCCTGATGTATGTCCAGAGGATTCTCCCAGCAAACGGGAGAAGATTATGACAAAACACTTATTGAAGAAATAGTTCCAGTATTTATGAAGACAACCAGAACAACCATGATTCATATATAGTATGAGATACAGGGGGAGCAATACCCATATTTAAAACTGTGTGGCAGTTGGTGCAATACACTAGTTGGGTCATGGAGACATGACTACAATGAAAGATATAGTTACCTCCATGAAAGAAGAAGAGCTATCTTCAGTATCAGTTATTGAGCCACTCTCAGTTTTAGATGAAATTGTTGCTGTGATAGAATAAGAGGAGTTACTCTCAGATTTTAGCAGCCATAGTGAGAATGAAGCAACCATTCTCAACCTTAGAGTAGCTGCAGGTGCAGAGTCCCAGATTCCAGAAGGAACAATTGAAGAGAGACTAGAGGACATACTCCCAGACAGTGAGACAGATAGTTCCTTACAAAAAGAACATAGAGCAAGCACATGATTGTGAATATTGAGTTGCAGTTGAGCAAGTGTACCAGATTAGTACAATGTAATGAGAAAATTTGATTTGAAGATTGAAGATAGAAAGACTCATGTATGCCAATTGAGGAAGGATCTGTACGTGTTGAATCAAGCTCCTAGAGCTTGATATTGCAGAGGATAGACAATTTTCTGATGAGCTTGGGATTTACTAAGAGTAAAGATGATTCTAACCTCTACTTCAAGGTTTTGAATGATGAGCTGGTGATATTGATGTTGTATGTGGATGACTAGTTCTTAACTGGAGAAGAAAAATTCATCATCGAATGTAAGAAGAAGATTGCTTGATAAGTTGAGATGAAAGACCTTGGCCTAATGCATTATTTATTAGGTCTTGAGGTATGGAAGAGCCCAGAGAGAATATTCCTTAACCAAGGGAAGTATGCAGTTGAAATTCTAAAGAGATTTGATATGTTGGAGTGCAAGTCCATGAATACACCCATGGAAACGAAGCTGAAGCTTCTGGTCAACACTTCGTCAGAATTGATTGATGCCACACTGTATAGACAGATCATTGGATCGCTAATGTATTTGACGAACACCAGACCATATATCTATTTTTCCGTGAACACTTTGAGTCAGTTTCTGGTAGAACCCAAACATGTTCACCTAGTTGCTGCAAAACATGTGATGAGGTACCTTAAGTGTACATTAGATTATGGTCTTAGTTATGATGGAGATCATAATTTCACACTAAGTGGGTACACTGATTCAGATTGGGTTGGAAGTGTCTCTGATAGGAAGAGCACTTCAGGATGCTGTTTCAGTTTGGGATCATCCATGATCTCATGGCAAAGTAAGAAGCAATCAAGCATTGCTCTCAGTACAATGGAAGCAAAATACATTGCTACATGTTTTTCCAGTTGTGAAGCCATATGGCTTCGTAAGCTGTTGACTGGTCTATTCGACCTAGAGATGGAAGCAACCATGATCCTATGTGATAACCAAAGATGCATAAAGATTACAGAGAATCTTGTATTTCATGACAAGCCAAAACACATAGAGATCCGATACCATTACATTCGTGACATGGTGCAGAGAGGATCCATAAAGCTCCAATATGTTAGCATAGATGAACAGGTTGTCGATGTGTTGACCAAGACTCTATCTCGTGTAAAGTTTGAGCACTTTCGAGATAAGCTTAGTATAGTTCGAAAGGACCTCCCTCGATAGGGGGAGTAGTGTTGTGTTGATATGCCAACCTAGTGCTGTGCTTCCATCTTAATTGTTGTGTCGAGATGCCAGCCTAGTGTTGTGCTTCCAACTTAATTGATGTGTTGAGATGCCAATCGAGTGCTGTGATTCCAGATTAATTGCTGTGTTGAGATGCTAGCCAAGTGTTGTGCTTCCAACTTAATTGTTGTGTTGAGATTGCATCTTAATTGCTGATGCTAGCTTAATTGCCGATGCCAGCTTAATTGCTGTGTTGAGATTCTAGCTTAATTGTTGATGCCAGCTTAATTGTTGTGTTGTGATTCCAGCTTAATTGTTGTGATGACGTGATAGCTTAATTGTTGTGATGCCAACCTAGTGCTGATGACATGCCAACCTCGTGCTTTGATGATGTGCCAACTTAAGTGCTGTGATGCCAACCTCGTGCTGATGACATGCCATCCTTGTGCTGTGATGATGTGCCAACCTCATGCTGTGATGATGTGTTGCCAGCTTCGTGCTGTAATGCCAACCTCATGCTGAAGACTCTCAGCCTAGTGCTGATGTTGATGATTCTCCAACCTTCGTGTTGTGATGTTGTTATTGTTGATGATGCTCCAGCCTTTGTGCTGTGATATTTCTGCTTTTGATGTTGTATAAGCCTTGTGCTGTTATTGATGACGATGATGTATTAGTGTTATACTAATGCATGTTGATGCAATTTATGATGATGATGCCACTTCATCTTCTTGCTGAAGTTGATGATGATGATTCCACTTCAGCTTCTTGCTGAAGATGATGATGATGATGCCACTTTAGCTTCTTGCTGAAGATGATGATGATGATGCCACTTCAACTCCTTGCTGAAGATGATTATGATGATGATGATATCATTTCATCTTTCATGCCGAAGATGATGATGTTACTTTAGCCTCATGCTAAAGATGATGATGATATTACCTTAGCCTCATGCTGATGAGGATGATGATGCCATTCCATCTCTCTGTTGTGAATGATGATATTGATGATGAGAAAAACTTCTGATGATTGTTAAATATTTCAGTCAATGTTCCAAGATGCTGTTGATGATGATGCCCTCTCTCTCGCCTGATGCTATTGTAGAATACCCTTCTTGTTAAGGGGGAGTGTTGAAATAATGTAACTGCAAAGAATATTCTAATTATTATTGATGTATTATTCATTAGATCAATCCCCTTTTGCGTATTGATCATGTCGGGTATTGCAATTGACCAAATCACCTTTTGCGGATTGGTCAAACCCTAATTGTAATGGGCTAAATGAAAAGTCGGCCCCAAAATATATTAAAGTGGTTATAACCACCTAGAATATATTAAAGTGGTTATAACCACCTAGAATGAGAAGTTAGCCCAACCAGTGAAAAGACACCCCAGTTCACACATGCCAGATTGTATAAATAAGAGAGGCTAGCGCCTCATTTGTTCACTCACTCACTTGATGATCAGAGCGCAAGTCTGGAGCTGCAGTTGGAGAAGAAGAAGAGAGAGAGAGGTGCATTCTTGGGAGAGGATATTCTGTATTTGTTTGAGTTATCTCTTGGCATTGTATTGGCTATCTATATTAAGGAAGTTTTTTTTGGGTTTTCTCCCCCATGAGGGTTTCCCAGGATAAATGATGTGTCTCTTGTGATTGTGTATTTCTCAGTGATCCTATTTATGCTATGGTTATCTAATGAAATAAAAGAAACCTAATAATAGCTTAAACCTTAACATCCTTGCCGTTGACAATTATGGCAGATAATAGGCCCTATGCCTTTGCCCATTCCTTCTCTTCTTCTACCTCTGAATTCTCCTCTGTTCCCCTGTGGATGCATGTTCTGTTGATGATACCGTGGTTCTTGATTATACCGCGGGGGTTGCTGAAAATGTATTATTGCTTGAAATTGTTGCGCGTTGCCAAACTGTGGCATAGTTTGTCCTGCCATCAACTCAACTTGCATCCTGTATGCATATGAGGTTATTTCCTTCATTAGCTCCAGAGTTCTACAATTTTTGTCTTCATGGCCCACTGACTTACAAAATTTACAGAAAGTACTCTTTGGTTTTGTCTTGTACTTTTGGATCATAGGGAAGTGATAAGGATCATGCCCATGTGTGTTGCATATTTCACACCAAGGCCCTCCTATAGGAAATGGATTTGGAAGCCCTACTCCCAGGTATTGCACGAATGTCAGAAACTCGTTCTTGTGATGTCCCTCTTATTTTCATAGGGTACACCACACTCCTCTTTTCTCCCAAATTTTATTCTGATTTAATTGCACTGTCAAGTTCTTCAGGTATTCCTTCAGCTCCTCTATGGATGGATATGTCTGCTTATACTGATTCTCTTCTAACTGCATCACTTCTTGTAGTGACTCTACCTGGGTTTGAAATTTCTGCTATCTTAATGCATATTTTAAGTGTGGTAACAAAGAGTTTATAAACAACTGTCTGTGTTGCATGTCAGAAATGGGATACTTCAGG
This sequence comes from Picea engelmannii, assembly GCA_009831015.1. Lineage (NCBI taxonomy): Eukaryota > Viridiplantae > Streptophyta > Pinopsida > Pinales > Pinaceae > Picea > Picea engelmannii. Next base: position 2,497,083 of record ML780033.1, on the reverse strand, counting down.
TTACCTTTCAATGTCTTGAACTTCTAGTCGATGTCCCATACATATTCTCCTAGTTTTTTTCTAACCTCAATAATCTCATTCATAAACTGATCCTTTGAAACTTCGTGATTAGTGCTTTCTTGATCTCTGCTACTGTTCCTGGTGCACCCTATGGATTTTTTACTTCTAGAATCATATACCAATCCAGTGTGCGGTTTCTGAACGTTATTGCTAGATGTGCTACTTTTGCTGCCTCATCAATGACTCTTTTCGCTTTCCATATTCACTAACAAACGAATAGGTGCTTCTTTGGGTCTTCTGATCCATCCCCATGAAACTCTGGTAATATTATCGTTGGATCTATCCCTGCCATTATGGAATGTGCTGTACCTACTCCGTGCGATACTACTATCTGTGTATTGTTGTTTGGACTTGAACTCCCACTGGTGTTGCTACTGGTACTTCCACTTGTACCACTACCTGTACTACTTCTGGTACTTCCACTTGTACCCTCACTTCTATTTTGATCTCCTAGATTCTTCTGACCATTAGTCACTTGTTATCTAAACAAATATTTCTTTGCTGATGTGTTAGTCGTACATGGGGTTGTAGGTTCTACACTGATTCAGATCTGGATAAAGGTACCTGATTCCTCATTAGATCTCGCTCCTCTAGTCTTTATTTCATATGTGGAATGCAATATTTCTTCAATGTGCTCCACAACACAATGATCCTCTACCTCTTCCTAATCACTCTCCAAGCCTTCCCTCTCAGATACTGCTCTTTTCTTCCTATTGAGATTATACTGGTAGGGTCTTCCACTGCGCGTCGTTCCTGCCTTCTGCATAATTTCCTAAATCTCCTCTTGATCCATCATAGTGGGATCTTTCTCTTTACTACGCTCATCTCTATCCATTTCTCCCTCCATCTCAGACCTTCCTCAATGTTTCCCCTAACTCCCCCATGCACATAGGGTAGTTTAGTTGTCTGATTCCATGGTTAATACCCCTTTATCATGCAATAATATTTTGATCGAAGTGTACAACGACCCAATGTACCTTCCCCTTGGGCCCTTAAGAAAATCCTGCTCTGCTACACTGTAAGACTTCTATGTATCTACTACAAACTCAATGATATACCCCACTACAATGTTGTCTATCCCAAAATCTACTGCGCACGTGAATTTATTATTCACCCTTTTCAACTGTGAGATACTTTCTTCTGTCCACTCCAATGATCTAACTCTATTCATAGAATGGGTATATTTCAATTATGTTATCCACTCCTACAATAGCGTGGGAAGCTCACTGAAGAAACTCTCGTGTATTTTGCTGAATACGTACATTTCCAAGTACTGTCTTGGCTTAAACCTAGGGTGTCTATTATCTTTATGGGAAAACTCTAGTTCTTGAACTGTTAACCATCTTTCAATCTCCGCTTTTGTGGGGTTCCAACCTAAAAACATCCCCTTTCTTAACCCTCGTACTATACTGCATGATACATCCCTCCCGATCTAATCTTCTGAGTTCCAACCGACAACGAAACCATTGTTGGTTTACTTATGGTCTGACCCAGGTTCTAGGCTACATGATTACCAACTTCCCTTCTACCATCAACCCTTTTGGATACTATAAGGAAACACAATGCACAAGTGCACTACGTAGTCTCACCCGAGATGGTTTCAATGGGTGGCCGTAGGACTCATATGTCTACAACCATGGGATGGGATGTGTTTCTCTCTCAGAGGCATTGGATCTACTCGCAGTTATCCCTCAAACCGTCATTAGATCTTAGCATAGACCAATAACACACTAATATTCCAAAAATACTCCATTAACCATTATAGCCGCATATATTCCATGATAGATATTCATCTACTAGACCATAAGATTCATATCTAAACACTAGCTATGACATTCATTTACTTATTGTTGTTCTGTAGATTTGAGTTTTTCCTTAGTGCGCAGTAATATAAAGTTTAACACTTAACATATTCACCATAAATCTTATTAACTTAAACATAACAGTAAGCAATGCAAACATTTATACACATGACATAGATATACTGTGGTTCACCCCCTCCTCGGCGACGCCCACAAAGATTTGTCGCTTCTGCTCTTTATTCATATTCTTGCAAAATCTAGTGCTGCGTACTGTACAATTCTTTCCCCATTACATTCGATCTCTATAGATCACACCATTCTCTCAACAACACCTCTTACTCAACTAAAGGATCTACTACAACCTCAAAAATACACATTCTAACAAAAAGGGAAACCCTCTCGTCATCCTAATACATTCTACTTATACAAGATTGGGACAAAGCCCTTACAAAAACCCTAACCCTAAGCGGATTAGGTTTGTCCACTTTCTCCTTGACTTAATATTGGCTGGTCCACAATCCAACTATTCTCCAAGTCAGCGCTTGTCCACTTTCCAACTTCTCCGCAACAGTTTGTCCACTTTGTAACTGCTTTTCTCGGCGCTGCTTTTCCTCTTTTTCTAGCACTGCTTTTCTTCTAATTCCGGTACTGCTTCGATTCCTTCAAAACTTCCTTGATTATCCCCAAAATTGGCTTGTGCCAACACCACCGACAACCTGACTGAACATCTTTTATGAATTATAAATCTGTTTTATTGTTGAAAATTGTAAGTTATAAATTGCACACATATTTATTAATATTTATTAAGAATGTAATTAGACTAGCCAATTAAGTTTAGGTAGATGTGTGAATGGAAAATAAGAAGAAGATATATATATATATATATATATATATATATATATATATATATAAAATTTGAAGTGTTAAGTGTGAACTACATATTTAAATATGTGATATATAATGGTTGAGTGTGCAAAATGATTATCATTTATATAAAAAGAAAATAATGTATATTGTAAAAAAATATTAATATTGGTAGAGTTAATAGAGTGAATAATAATATTAAATCAAAATCCAAAGGAGAATCAAATCTAAATTTTAAAAAATAAAACCAACAAAACAAAATTTAATCTAAAATGAATTTCCTCATTGTATTAATAATAAGCTAATGCCACACATCCACATTACATAATAAGGTGAGGTCTCCATCTTGAAGAGCAAGTATCTGTCCGAAAGGATGGAAAAAATCCAAACATAATGAATGCAAAAACATGTATAATAGATGATCATTGTTACGATGTGCATGAGTGCATAAATATTTATAAAACAAAGAATCAGAATTCGAGTATTGGATAGATTGGAAATGATTCCATATGATTTACATTGAGGGAGAGAAACGACAATTGTTTATGATGCCCTTCCATGACGATTGTTTGTGATGCCCTGCAATGATATTGAGAGGGATGAGCTCAAAATCCACCTCGTTATAAACTTTTTATTGGTTAAACAAACAAATTAAAAGATTGTAACATTTTACATTACTAAACCTAGAAGCTTAACGCACACCTAGAAATTTCAACACATAAATCCCATCCCTCCACACCTGTCATTCCACCACTGAAATGATATTCCTCCACCCTCGATACCTATCATTCCACCATCAAATTTCCAGTATCACATATTCCACCACTACCTTAAGCACAATCAAACTTAAACGTGGCAATAAAGTGCTCTATTATTACTAGTCCTTGCTAATTATCCACATTAATGATTAACATATAGAGTATGACATGAGTGAGAGTTATGACATTCAATCCTAGCCTTTAATTTGATAAATATGACTAAGGATATTCCCTTTTCATTAAATCCCACCCATACATTGTAATGTACCCAAGGCCGAGCCCTGTTGTAAATCATGTCTATGAAGTATAAAGCTTTCATTATGAATTGTAATTATGTTTTATAGGCTGGTGAGCCAAGTCATATGAGCTAGTGGGCTTATGTGTTATTAGGCCAGGGAGCCTAAGTGTTGAAGTTTAGGAGCCTGATTTTTTGTACATGTAATTATGCACAATATTAATACAAAACATCTTTGCGTGCAGACCGACCACGATGAATGAGTGATGGGGGACTAAGCATCCACAAAGCCTGGGTAAGGGAGAGGGGGCTGAGAGGTTGGAAGAGGGGCTAAG
>ML780033.1:2470797-2492660 GCA_009831015.1 Picea engelmannii | reverse complement strand
AAAGCTGTGTAAATGTGATGTTTTATCCTAAGTTCTTTGGAAGGACGAGTGACTTCCAAATGGGAAGGAACGAGCTTCATGGGTGACAAGTGTCAACCCAAGCGCATGCAGTTAAAACTATTGAGTTGAGCCATGATGGGGGTTCCTCCTCTATTCTACCATCGACTTTCTGAACCAGGAATCCCGTATGACCTCTGCAAGAATACCCTCATGCAACTCTGAAAACGAAAAAGGCATGTGTTGATTTCTGGAGGAGCCGGTACACCCTCTGTCAAAACCGTTGAGTCTGTGTTCGAACTTCGCGTGGATTTCTTATCACGCATCCTCAAAACCCAAAAATGTGAGTCTGTTCTGTATGGATGGTTGGGAAAACCGAATGTCCCGTAATTGTTGAGCTTGGTTGGGTTGAAGCGTTTGTCTGTCAATTGTTTGGGAAACTCGTGTTTGTTGTCCCAGTTGACTGTGGCGGCCACACAGTTCTTGGCTGGGTGTGGTTTGCTGATGTTGTATGTTCGTTGCTGAGCCTTGTTGTTTTTCTGCTTTGTACGAGAACACGATTAAGGAAACTGGTTGTATGACCTGTGTTTAACCTCTCTCCAGGTGAGGGAGGTGATTGTTGTTGAAGAGGTAGGTTTTACCAAGCCTGTGAGCGACTCTCTCCAGGTGAGAGAGTGCATGGAGGAAGGAGAGAGCTCATGGAAGGAACCCTATAGCTGCCATAGAGCTCGGATATTTCTGGTCCGGTCTGTTGCTGAAGCCCAAGGCAAGGGAGGTTAGCAGCTGAAGGACTGTCTAGGTGACAAAGAAGGTGTATACTCTTGGGGTGGGACATGCATGTGGGGAAGGAGAGACTATGGGCAGTGGGCATAAGTGGTTCCTGGGAGAGAATCCTCCTTCTTTTACGTTTATTCTTCCTGTAAACCTTACCTAGCCTGGGATTCCTTACTCATTGGAGCTTAGTCCCAACTCGGGGGTGATCTACTACTAAGAGTGATGAGCAGCGTGGTCTAAGGCTGGGATATTCGTGGAAGGTATACACGCAGTTGGTGGTGCGTGACAGTTTCAAAGATAAATGTCACTATGTTTTGAAATTCTGTAATTAATTAAATTGCATACCTGTGATTCTTGCAATGTTATCACATATTTCGTTGTGCATATGAATTATTGTTATTTCCATTAATTCTGAAATCCTAGCAGTAATTCTGTGTTTAACTGTAATTAAGCATTTTAAGTTCATTAGAATGCATAATGTGTTCCAGAAGTGTTTTTCTGCGTAGTAGCATTGGCCCGACCGTGGGGTTGATGGCCGGGGGCATTACAATATGGTATCAGAGCCTAGTTTCAATGATGAGCCTGGATGGGCCAGATAAATGGTCTTTGGACCAAGGTTTTGAGAAGAAATTGTGTCTGGAGGACTAATTTTAGACCTCATAATGTTTCTAAGTGTCAATGGACTACTTGACTGTGTTATAAAGCTCAGGAGGTGTAGCGGTATTATAAAATTGCAACCGGTGTGGTATATGGTCACAGGGAGAGAGAGAACTCCACACCAGAAGTGTTGGATCAAGTAGATGAAAGTTCAGAAGGAGGGTACCAAGTCATTGGCCAGAAGTCCTTGAGAAGCAGAGTTGGACGGTCAAAATTCTATGTAAAGAACTCGTGAAATCGCGACGACCGTAAGATAGCCAGAAGTTGCAAGGTGGTTAGTGGATGGAGAAACTCACCACCCTAGGATCCAGAATAAACGTAGGTCGTTGATCGTGGTTGGTTTGAATCGTTGGATCATTTCGTGAATTCAGGGATCGTGAACTTGGAGCGCAGGCCAAACTCTTGGTCACTCCAAGTCTCGAATCGCGAAAGAGATTAACAAGGGTAGAATCAGATGGTGGAGTGCTTCTAGGAAGAAGTGCCAAAATCCCGTGAGCCGTCGGATCTAGCCAACTAGCGAGGAAGTTAGGGCTGAAGAGCTTTGACAGGTGTAAGCTTAGGAGAGATCTAGATCGTCGGATCAGGGGAGGCTCACAGCTGTTGATCTCATACATGAATTCCCATATTGGAGTTTGGGGATTGAAGTGACAAGAGATTTGGAATCACTGCATCGTGAACTCCCAGTTCACGAAACTCTGAAAAGATCTAGACCGTTAGATCCAAATCATCGAGGATCATTGGATCTCGTATAAGAACTCGTGTATCGAAATTCGGGGACTGAAGTGACAAGAGATTTAGAGTCACTGCATCATGAACTCCCAGTTACCGAAAACCCAAAACCCAAAGTTCTGAAGCCCCGAAATCTTCGAAGACGGAAGAACCGTAGCTGATTTTTTTTTTTTTTTTTTACCATTGGATGTTGGGTAAACGTGGACCGTCGATCCACCCGATTTACGCGAATTCGGTAAATCGAAACTCCAGGAGATATATGTGTGTACCTTAAACTCTTCGAAGGTCGAAAGACCGAGTAGAACCTAATAGTCTAGAATTTGGTCACGACCTTTGGTTACGAGGGTAGGGGCTAAGAAAGAGGGAGCTATCACCCAAAAATTACAAAGCCGAGTAGAACTCGAAAAATTTGTGAAGTCGAAGCGTTTTCTTAAATCAGAATGGTTTTGAATGTGTGGAATTTGCTAAGAATGATGACCTGACAAATCCTTGTTGTCTGTATGTGTGTTTGCAGAAGCTTAGCAAGTGCCATAATTGAATAGAGTTGTCGTTGAGAGCATAGAATGGAAGAGGTGCAGATTGCCTCCAATTCAGAGAACGAAAGAGAAGGAAGGAATGTCATCTTGGGATTCGAAGGGTCAAACTCTAACGGGCAAGGAAAAGAGATGGATAAGGAAGGACATATGATGAAAATCATTGAAATATTGCAGAAAGATGCCTAGGCTCGCCGAGCTGATAGCCGAAAGCTCATGAAAGTCAGGGATAGGCAGGGTGAATTCAACTTAAGGATGTTGAAGAATCTGGAAAGAATAGAAAATAAATTGAAAAAGGAGAGTGGCTCAAGCAAGACAGAGAGTCGTAGGACCCCTGAGAGGAAAAGAAGATCAAGGAGTGTTAGCAGACATCGTCGTCGCTCCCCAAAGCATTCCAGTAGGGAAGCACACAGTAGTTCAAGCCCATCTCCTACCAGAAAGCACAAGAGATCTAGGATGGATGAATTGAAAGGGGAAATGAACAAGATGAAGCCTCTAATGTTCGATGGAGAACATAAGAAGGAGGAAGATGCCGAAACTTGGTTGTTGGGTATGAGGAAATACTTTCAACTACATAATTATTCCTCTCATGCAGAGGGAAGGATTTCCATGTATCAACTGAAGGGAAAGGCATCCATGTGGTGGGATCAACTTGTGCAGGTGCAACACATCAGGGAAAGGGACATCACATGGCAATAATTCAAGAGGTATTTCGAGAGGAAATACTTAACTAAAATATATTATGATAGAAAGATGAAAGAGTTCTTTGAACTCAAGCTGGACAACAAGACCATTGATGAGTATGAACGAAATTTTTTGGAATTACTGAAGTATGTTCCGTTCATCAAAGATGAGTCTGCCAAGATTCAAAGGTACCTGAGTCGCCTCCTATTGGGGATAAGATTCAATATGATAACCCAAAGACTATGGAAGAAACAATAAGAAGAGCGAAGTGCTTATTTGAACAACAAAGATAAAAGCCTACCTTTTGAAAGGCTTGGGATGACCAAAAAAAGTTCAAGAAAGAACAGAGGAAGAAGGGAAATAAACCACCCTTTTTCAGAAACAGTCCTCAAGAACAGACGTCTCTTAGAGAGCCCAGGAAGGTTGAAGTGAGTGGGAAAATGTCAAGGCCGCCACCTATGGAATGTTGGGGTTGTAAAGAAAACCATAGGTACAGAGATTTCCCCCACATAAATGATCAAGTAAGAGTTCTCCACAATGTTCAACAAGCTGAAACAATGGAGGACATGGGCAGTAGAATTCCAAGGATCTACGCAGCCCTGGACAACAAGCAAGATGAGTATCAGTCGCACATGATTGAAGTAGAAGGTATGATAAAAAACCAACCATTTACTATTTTAGTTGATTCAGGGACTAGCCATAGTTATATAGACCCTAGAGTGGTAGAAAGTTTGCATTTGATAAGAAGCAAACATGAAAAGTCTTGGTTAGTGTAGCTAGCTATAGGAACCAAGAGGAAAGTCACGGAGTTAGTCAAGTCTTGTCCTGTAGACATGAATGGACTAAGCACGAAGGTCGATTTGAACATTCTTCCGTTAGGCTCTTATGACTATCTAATTGGGATGGATTGGTTGGACCAACACCATGCCATATTGTATTGTCAGAACAAGGCATTCACTTGCTTAGATGAAGAAGGGAATCAGAGATCCATCCAAGGAATTCTTAGAGCTATTACTGTTAGCGAAATCTCAGCAATGCAACTGAAGAAGTGCTACAGAAAAGGATGTCAATTATTTGCAGCCCATGTGGGGGAAATGCCTAAGGATAAGGTGTCAAGTATTGAGGATCATGAGGTACTTAAAGAGTTTGAAGAAGTATTCCAGGAAGTACCTGGACTACCTCCGAAAAGGGATATCGATTTCTCTGTGAACTTGATGCCTGGAGTAGCTCCGGTGTCAAAGGCTCCGTACAGGATGAGTGCGCCAGAATTGAAAGAGTTGCGGCTGTAGCTTGAAGAACTTCTGAAGAAGGGGTATATACGCCCAAGCGTGTCACCTTGGGGTGCCCCGGTCCTGTTTGTAAAGAAGAAGGACGAAACGTTGAGATTGTGCATTGATTTCAGGCAATTGAACAAAGTAACGGTGAAGAACAAGTATACTCTACCGAGGATTGATGATCTCTTCGATCAATTGAAGGATGCAAAGATCTTTTCGAAAATAGTTCTAAGATCAGGATATCACCAAGTAAGAATAAAAGATGAAGACATCAACAAAACCACCTTTAGAAAAGGGTATGGTCATTACAAGTTCACAGTGGTGCCGTTTGGACTGTCAAATGCACCCGCTGTTTTTATGAGCTTGATGAATGGAGTATTCAAGGACTATCTAGACAAGTTTTTCATCTTCTTCCTGGATGAAATTCAGGTGTATTCCAGGACTGAAGAAGAACACGAACAACATTTGAGGATGGTGTTGTAGGTGCTAAGAGAGCACCAACAGTATGCCAAGCTGAGCAAGTGCTCGTTTTATCAGGAGTGGATCCATTACTTGGGACATATTATCTCGAAGGATGGGATAGCGGTAGACCCTGAGAAGATTGAAGCCATTAGAGAATGGTCAGCGCCAAGGAACATAACGGAAGTTAGATCCTTCATGGGATTGGCTGGTTATTATAGAAGGTTAATCACAGGGTTTTCCAAGATAGCTCACCCTATCACTTCCTTGCAAAGAAAGGGGAAGCAGTTTCATTGGACAGAGGGATGTGGGGAAAGTTTCCAGCGATTAAAGCAAATGTTAACCAATGCTCCAATCCTGAGGATTGCAGATCCAAATGCAGATTTCATAGTATGCACTGATGCATGCAAAGAAGGATTGGGAGGGGTCCCCAGTCAGAACAGATTCGTAATATGTTATGAGTCCAGGAAATTAAAAGAGCACGAGAAGAACTGTGGAACCCATGACTTGGAGTTGGCAGCCATAGTTCATGCTCTAAAGAAATGGAGGGATTACCTCATGGGAAGGAGGTTTGAACTCAGAACAAACCATAACAGTCTGAAATATTTGTTTGATCAGTGAACCTTAAATGCTAGACAAAGTAGGTGGCTGAAATTTCTGTGTGAGTACGACTTTGAGATCAAGCATATCAAAGGAAAGGAGAATAAAGTGGCTGATGCACTCAACAGGAGGGTGCATGAATTACATGCTACAACCATTAGCATGTATCAAACTGATATTAAAAGCATAATTCTGGAGGCTGCAAATGCAGATCTGTAGTACAGAGAATTGGTAGCCAAGCTACAACAGGGTAAGATGCCACAAAAGATGGAAATTTATAAATTGGAAACAGATGGAATACTGCTGTACAAGAACAAAAGTTTTGTACCCAATGTCCAGTGCTTGAAACAAATGATTTTGCAAGAGATGCATAATGTGCCTTATGCAAGGCACCCTGGATATCATAAAACAATAGTAGCGGTCAAGAGCCATTACTTTTGGTCGGGTATGAAGAGAGAGATCGCTGAATACATCGCCAGATGTATGGAGTGCCAGAAAGTTAAAGCTAAGCACATGCACCCAACAGGGTTGCTGCAACCTTTACCCATTCCTGAGTGGAAGTGGGAAGTAGAAACGATGGATTTTATTATGGGATTGCCTCGAACAGGCAAGCTGCATGATTTGATCATGGTGGTGGTGGACAAGCTTACAAAAGCTTCCCATTTTATTCCACTGAAAACTACTCACAAGGCAGCAGATGTTGCTGATATTTTCATAAAGGAAGTGGCACGATTGCATGGAATTCCTTAAATGATTGTGTCCGATAGAGACCTGAAATTCACCTCGAATTTCTGGAAAGGATTGTTCAAAGGATTCAGAATGAATCTGAACTTTAGTACAACTTATCATACTAAGTCTGATGGACAGACAAAGAGGGTGAACAGAGTAATAGAAGACATACTGAGAATGTATGTGATGGACAAACCATCAAGATGGGAAGACTACCTATAGGTAGAATTCGCCTACAACAATGGGTATCGTGCATCGTTGAATATGAGCCCATTTTAAGCACTTTATGGAAGAAAGTGCAATACTCCAGTGAGCTGGGATAATCCATCTGATCGAACAGTAGTTGGGCCAAAGTTGCTTAAGGAGATGGAGGACCAAATGATAAAAATTAAGCAGAATTTGAAAGCTGCCCAAGACATGAAGAAAAGTTATGCTAATAAGAACATAAACCACAGAGAGTTCAAAGTGGGTGATCATGTTTTCCTGAAAGTGAAAGCTAACAGGAGTTCCCTGAAGCTGGGAAGTTGCGCCAAGTTGGTAGCCAGATTTTGTGGGCCATTTGAAATCCTGGAAAGGATTGGGCCAATTTCATATATACTTGCATTACCTACATCCATGACTGTACATAATGTGTTTCATGTTTCATTTCTTAAGAAATATATACCAGATGCTAATCATGTTATCGAATGGAATGTGATTCAGGTGGTGGAACAAGAAGGTGTCCTGCAAGTGCATCATGTGCGCATATTGGTCAGGAAAAACAAACAGCTCCGGAATCGAGCTATAGGGCTTGTAAAGGTCCAGTGGGCCTGGTATGGTCCTGAGGATGTGACATGGGAGAATGAAGATGTTATGCGTGTAGAGTACTTGCATCTTTTTGAAAATTTTGAAAAGCTTCCAGATACAGTGTAAAGTTGCACTGAGGACAGTGCAAAAATAAGGGGAGGGGATTGTAATGTCCCCAAGGCCGAGCCCTGTTGTAAATCATGTCTATGAAGTATAAAGATTGAATTATGAATTGTAATTATGTTTTATAGGCTGGTGAGCCAAGTCATATGAGCTAGTGGGCTTATTTGTTATTAGGCCAGGGAGCCTAAGTGTTGAAGGCTAGGAGCCTGATTTTTTGTACATGTAATTATGGATAGTATTAATACAAAACATCTCTGCATGTGGACCGACCATGATGAATGAGTGATGGGGGACTAAGCATCCACAAAGCTTGGGTAAGGGAGAGGGGGCTGAGAGGTTGGAAGAGGGGCTAAGCTAAGGGGGCTTAAACCCATGAGAATAATATTAAATTATTACTATTCCAAAGCTGTGTAAATGTGATGTTTTATTCTAAGTTCTTTGGAAGGACGAGTGACTTCCAAATGGGAAGGAACGAGCTTCATTGGTGACAAGTGTCAACCCAAGGGCATGTAGTTAAAACTGTTGAGTTGAGCCATGATGGGGGTTCCTCCTCCATTCTACCGTCGAATGTTTGAACCAGGAATCCCATATGACCTCTACAAGAATACCCTCACGCAACTCTGAAAACAAAAAAGGCCTGTGTTGATTTCTGGAGGAGCCGATACACTCTCTGTCAAAACTGTCGAGTTTGTGTTCAACCTTCGCGTGGATTTCTTATCACGCATGCTTGAAACCCAGAACCATGAGTCTGTTCTGTATGGATGGTTGGGAAAACTGAATGTCCCGTAATTGTTGAGCCTGGTTGGGTTGAAGCATCTGTCTGTCATCTGTTTGGGAAACCCATGTTTGTTGTCCCAGTTGTCTGTGGCGGCCACACAGTTCTTGGCTGGCTGTGGTTTGCTTCTGTTGTATGTTCATTGCTGAGCCTTGTTGTTTTTCTGCTTTGTAGGGGAACAAGATTAAGGAAACTGGTTGTATGACCTGTGTGTAACCTCTCTCCAGGTGAGGGAGGTGATCGTTGTTGAAGAGGTAGGTTTTACCAAGCCTGTGAGCGACTCTCTCTAGGTGAGAGAGTGTGCGGAGGAAGGAGAGAGCTCCTGGAAGGAACCCTTTAGCTGCCACAGAGCTTAGAGATTTCCGGTCCGGTTTGTTGCTGAAGCCCAAGGCAAGGGAGGTTAGCAGCCGAAGGACTGTCTAGGTGACAGAGAAGGTGTATACTCCTGGGGTGGGACAGGCATGTGGGGAAGGAGAGTTTGTGGGCAGTGGGCATAAGTGGTTCCTGGGAGAGAATCCTCCTTCTTTTACGTGTATTCTTCTTGTAAACCTTACCTAGCCTAGGATTCCTTACTCGGTGGAGCTTAGTCCCAACTCGGGGGTGACCTACTGTTGAGAGTGATGAGAAGTGTGGTCTAAGGCTGGGAGGTCCGTGGAAGGTCTACACGCAGTTGGTGGTGCGTGACCGTTTCAAAGATAAGTGTCACTATGTTTTGAAATTCTGTAATTAATTAAATTGCATACCTGTGATTCTTGCAATGTTATCACGTATTTCGTTGTGCATATGAATTATTGTTATTTCCATTAATTCTAAAATGCTAGCAGTAATTCTGTGTTTAACTGTAATTAAGTGTTTTAAGTTCATTAGAATGCATAATGTGTTCTAGAAGTGTTTTTCCGCGTAGTAGCATTGGACCGACCGTGGGGTTGATGGCCGGGGTCGTTACATACATTGTCTATTTTTTTTATTAAAAATCTGTTTAACCTGGCTCTTCTCAATAGACATACACCTATCGACATAATAACAAAAAGGAGACGTGATAGATTAATCACAGTAATATGGTTTACTCACTAAAGCATCCAAAATCCTAAGCATGATTAAGAGTTCATAGCCTCAAAAGATGAAACTCCAACTCCTATACAAATCGACAATTGGACTTTATTTATAGTTGGTGACCTTGTTTTCCTTTGGATTCCTTGGTTGAGTACTTATCCAACACAACTTAGATAGTGCAACTTTGAGAGTTAGTTTTTGGTCTAGAGCTAGATGTGGGTTTTTCATGCTTGTTGTTGATCATGGGTTTGTTTCTCTTGATTCCCTAAGGATCAAGTTTACTTGGAAAAAAAATGCATCACGAATATGCAAACACTAGTTGTACTTTTGTAATTAGAAGATAATAGTTGATAATTTTTATGAAATTAAGTTTTTTAATAAATTTATGTAAGATTAAGAAACAACAACTTCAACTCTAATCAGGTAGATATATTTATCAAAATCAGTATGTTTTAGGGAGATTTTAAGTAAACAAATATATTGCACATAATGAGATTTACCAAGTAAACATTGCAAATGGTATTATTAATGCCTTAACAAGTTGAATGTTAATTAAATTTAAATAGCTATATCTACATTGAAATAAATAATATTAATCAAGATTAGCATATCTTATGAGGATTTTGAATATGGAAATAGATTCCACATTCCACAATGAAATTTACATGAAAATTGAATATTGCAACTAGTGTTATTCATGCCAAACAATATTCAATGTTATTAATGTGTGAAGATTTAAGTGAAAAGTAAATAATGCAAGCACTGTTATTAACATGTGAACATACATGTTATTAATGAAAAATGGTGGTTTATTTTGAGACTATGTAGTAGTGTTATTAATGCCTTATGGTGATCTACAAGATATTAATATAATATTGTGTGTATTATGAAATTTTTTCATGAAAAAAATAATATAATTGTAGTACCAATAACATAATTGAGAGTATTGGATTTCTTGTAATAAATAATAATACCTATTTGTTTTTAGTAATATAGTTAAACTTTAAAATTTCTTCATATATTTGAGATTATGAAGTATTCATATAATGCACCAATAAATAATATGCATGTGTATTCATGTGTAAATTTATATGAATAACATCATACTATATTTAATATTAGATTCATTTAAACCTTGAATTTATCATGATCTAATCTATCTAGGTGCAAATCTTTTTTTTTTTTGATTTGATTCATCTAAATGCAAACTTTTCCTCAAGTGATATGATCTTTTTTGACTTTTGATAAATTCAAAATTTGAATAGATGTATGATAAACATATTTAACTTTATTTAATTTTTATCATCAATTAAATTTCTACTCTAAACTCCTTTTACTAACCTTCAATTAGTATTAGAATAATAGGTTACACGATTAAAAAAAATAGAATAAATCAAAAAATCTATAAGAGGCTTGTTGTTTATTCCAGAGTTAAGAGGCTTGTTGTTTATTCCAGAGTTATACATGTTTAAAGAGACAAATAGTTCAACAATGAAGGAGGCGTGACCATCAACGATAGTAACTTAAACCTTACTTAGCCTCAAATCCGTTAGTTTAAGGAAGGCTAAGGGGGACTATGGTTTTTGAAGTATTAATATTTATGGGATAGTGGAAATTGGATAACAAATTCCAACTAATTAAGCCACTTATAAATGGACACTTTAAAAAAAATCAAGTTTTTAAAAGAAAACACAAAATGACTCAAAAGCACTCTTGCACATTCAACATAATTTATGAATCAATTTCCCCAAGAATTGCAGAAGCAAAATCAAAGTATATCATGCAAAGTGCATATCAAGGACCAAATAAAGTAAAGATGGTTAGACTTTAAATGCTAAGGAGAGATTTCGATAGTTTATCAATGAAATAAGTATAATTTGTATAATTTTTTTTTACCTATGTGATGTGAATTGGGAATTGTAAATTAATGAGGTTTCATGGAAATACCTTCTTATAATATAAGAAAATCAGAAAAAAATATTAAGAAATTTGAATTTAAGATTTGATTTAGTTGTGATGAAAATTAAAAAATTCAAATATATAGAAACATTCTTTATTGAATAAGTCATAAGGTCACTCGAAGGTCATAAGCAATGAATGAATAGGTTTGCATATAGCACAAAACATAAACATGCATTTCAATGACGAGAAAATTGATAATATAAAAAAATGAAAATATAAGATTTTTCCTTCATTAAAGACTAAGGAAGATGAATGTTTAGAGGCATGAGGAAGTCCACAAATAACCCAAAGACGTAAGGGAACAATAATAATGTTGGAGGTAATTACCCATTTGATTAATATTATATTCAATATCATTATTATATAAAATATGGATGCTATGAGTTGAATACAAGATTAAAAATATTTCAGTTCTAAGATTTTTGTGATTAGTAGTATTTTGGTGTAAGAAGAAGTATATTTCTAATGTTTATTATGCATTAGTTTAGAAGATAATTTTTTTGGGTGTTGGGAAGCTAATTGAAAAGGGCTATATATGTCTTTGAGAAAAAAAATTGTGTTAGTTATGATAGAGATGGTAGAAACTAGCACATTCGTATTAGTAGTGGATGGTGAACACCGATAGGGATCATCATCAACCAACCACACAAACATCTCTAATCTCTTAATTAACAATTGAAGAAGTACAAGATTGGATGGTGGAGATTAAAAAAAAACATGACTATAGGATGTATCCCCACTATCAAATATTACACCCTCCATATTATTTCCAAAATAGAAACACCTACCGGTGTAACGAAGGTATTGTAGAGGTGTCCATGACTAACAATCATATGTTTCCTTCAAACTTTCAAGTGGAATTTCTCAAGATTTAAAAGTTATGTTAGATGATGAGCGTTATTTGTGGCATGTGAGGTTTGCATGTTTAAGTTTGTAGGTTTTTCCGGTGTAACAAAGTTATTGTACATGTGTCCATGACTAACAATCATATGTTTCCTCCAAACTTTCAAGTGGAATTTCTCAAGATTTAAAAGTTATGTTAGATGATGAGTGTTGACGTTTGTGGCATGTGAGGTTTGCACGTTTAAGTTTGTAGGTTTTTCATTTGATGTACAAGAAACATATAATGAATTGGTATCAATGATGAAACATAAGGATCATTGTGTGAAGGTGTTATGACCCAAGGGGGTCATATATAGGGTTAAATGTATATGACATGATCTTAGGGGGGGAATATATGGGGCTAAATGCACATGTAATGTGTAAATATATATGTAATAGGGTTGGCCTAATAGTAAAGGGGCCTCATGTGTAGGTGTGAATAGCTATATATAGAGATAATGCATTCATTATTGAGGAGAGGGGAATTGTGATGTATGAATGCATTTGGATATTTGGATGATGGTCTTCTACTCTTTAAGGAGTTATTGTGTAACTTATCTATCTTGGAGTTGTGCTCCATTCTCACATTGGTGTACATGATGTGTACTTATAGTTTATTCTAATATCTTAGACATTTGGATCATAACAAAAGGTTGCATTTTGGAAAACAACACAAAGACACTTTTCTAATAGGAAAATAATGGAGGACCAAGACACCCCTTGAGCTAGTGCAAGTAAATGTATGTGCCCCAATGCAAACATATTCTATTGTTAAGTGCAATATTTCATTATCTTTATTGGTGACTTTAGTAGAAGAACATGGTTTTTTTTTCCTTAAAAGAGAACTAAAAAGTTTTTGTTTTTTTAAAGAAATTTAAGGTTATTGCAAAGAAACACAATGATTATTTTTTGAAAGTGTTTCGTAAAAACAATGGGGGAGAATTTACCTCCCACGAATTTCATTTTTTTTTCAAGGAAAATATAATAAATAGGAAATAAGCCACAAGTTATACACCTCAGTAAAAACACAATGATTATTTTTTGAAAGTGTTTCGTAAAAACAATGGGGGAGAATTTACCTCCCACGAATTTCATTTTTTTTTCAAGGAAAATATAATAAATAGGAAATAAGCCACAAGTTATACACCTCAGTAAAATAGCATGGCAGAACACACGAATAGAAAAAAAATTGAAATGGTGTGGAGTATGATTAATGCCAAGAGTCTTCCAAACTTCTTTTATGACGATGTAGTTACTTTAGTTTACATGTTGAATATGTGTCTTACCAATGGTGTGAAGGGAACGACACCACAAGAGGTTTGGAGTGCAATAAATCCAATTGTGGCTCATCATATGAGGGTGAGGGTGAGGGTGGGGGTGGGGGGAATATTAGAAAAATGTATTTGGTTGCATTTCTTATACCATGTTCCTAAAGAGAAACGACATAAACTTTATAACCAAAATGAAAAATATGTTTTTCTTAGATATAGTGAGGAGGGTTATAAGTTGTATAATTGAATAACAAAGAAAATGATATTCAAGTCATGATGTAATCTTAGATAAAGGGGAAATATAGTAATGGAAAGAAGATGTAAAGCAAGAAAAACTAGCAATTGTGGTAGTAGAACCATCAAAATATTCCATATCTTCTTTTCCCACAAATTCTAGTAGAACATGAATCTCATATTCTAGTGGTACTCAAGTTTCACTTTCAAACACATATTCATCAATTTCAAGTTATGGGGGTTCACGTATAAATTTGACAAATGCAACATTAATTAATGTTTTTTTTTTTCAATATATATTTGCTATAATTATAAATAATTAAGGGTAGAGTCCACTTTAAAAATAAAATGGGAGCACACTATTTTGATTTTTATTGTTCATATATATTTTGGAATAAAACGATAATTTTTTACATAACTATTAATAACTATAAATTAATTTACCCCTAAAAATTAAAAAAATAAGAAAGCGACAATATTGTGCATCTTGTAGAGTTCACATTGATTATATTCATTCTAGTATTTAGACGATATGAACATGTATTGGTTTGTGATTCGCTTATTCCATGTTTCAATTTCAACCATTTTTTTTTTATCCCGGAAAGTAAACAGGAATATGATTTAGAGCAACAACTAGAATGTTAGTTGGTGGAGCAGGGACTTTGTTGCAGTATGGATGAAGCTCTTTGTTGGAGACCCTTAAAATGTCAAGTTCTTTTTTTAAATATTGGTAAAAGACAAGAAATTTTGCAATTATCATTTTCATAAAACTGGTTTTATGAAGGTTAATATCATCCATTGTTTAGGGCATTTTCTTGAATTCTTTAGTAGTCAGCATTGAGATGATTTGGGAAGGGGTGGTGAAGGTGGTGAAGGAGGAACTACACCAATTAGATTTAAAAGCATACACAAAACCTAATCACAGATCTTTTCCCAAGGGATTTGCAGATCTTAATTCACTGACATGAATTGACACGAATTTATTAAGTAACAAATGGAAAAATAGCTTCAATAAACCTATCTTATACAATATTGAAAAAAATTAATGTGTTGAGAGCCTATTTAAAGACCTCAAAAAGAGTGTCAATGAAGATATAACATATTCAAAACTTAGGCTATCTAAAGTTTTAGAAAAAAGAGCTCGGAAATAAGAGCTCCAACTTATTCGCTAATAGTATCTTTGATAAAAATAATTAAAATATTATAAAAAAAAATAACTATTTTACTTTTCCTAAATATAACTTTGATAAGCACAAAAATATATGTAGTCAACTACAAAGTAATTGAAGGTCAATGACAAACCCAATGCTAGAGTCTTGGCCTTCATCAAGAACTAATAAAAGCTAATTGTAAAATGCCACATTACAAAAGAGATAACATCAAATAAAAGATAATAGATGAATGCGATGATAACAAGTGTTGCATGGCAGCGTAGTCCTTGCCAGGATGGGGAATGTATGTGTTGGAAAATGGCACTCGTAAATGATGGAAACCATGTAAAAATTTCATATCTCTATCAAGGAAAACACAATCTTATTTGAATCATCCTCCAATATAGAGTGTGTAGTGAGCTGGAAATACCTCTGAGTGGGACGAAGAAGATGGGGGAAATGGATTGCAGAGATCATAGATCCCTCCAGAGGAGTCATGCTATGGATTGGGACTTATGATACAACAGAAGCTGCTGCACTGAATATCTGGACTTTGGTTTGCACTGAATTTTTATGCTAGCTGAGGAATTTAACGGTATGTGTATCTTGCAAACCAATCTCTTCTGAGATACATGTTTTAATTCATCGTCACTTGAGAGGTCTATGGCATTTGGGTCACTGCATATCAGTGTTATATTCCTTATAAGAGGGCCATTCTTCTCCTTTTTTGAAGCTCTGATTGTATTATTGTTCTTATTCTTGGGACCAAGCATAATTCGAGTTCTCTAGTTATGCTCAATCAAACTGCGATCCCAATGCTTGTGTTATTGCTCATTCATACGTAGCTGATACATGAACAAAAACATAATGCGTAAAGAAATAAGTTGAGTATATAAATATATGAAGCTAAAGACTAAACCCCCAGAGAAAAATCTCAAGTCGGATCGACTAAGAATATTGAATAAGTCTATCTAGATTGAATATCCCAATTATTCTTAATAAAATCACCGCTAAAGTTATCGCTGATTCAAACCTTTCAGTGTGTAAAATACCTTCCATAGACCATTTCATCCTTCAAACTGTTTAACATAATCATTTGATTTGAGAGGAGGGTTATATGATTTGAGAGGAGGGTTATGATATAAGGGAAACCATATCAATTTCCAAAGCCAATCGATGCATATACTGATATTCTCAAGGAAAACCCAGCTGTAGGAGGATTGGCAGATTAGTGAAGGTCAAGACATTTGTATGGTATTCTAATATAATATAACTCAGGAAATAAAAGGACTAGATGCCATATAATATAAATCAGGAAATCAAAGGACTAGATGCCATATAATATAACTCAATGATATTTGAGCCGAAAAAATATTTCAAATTCAAAACAGATTGAACAACAAAATGAATTTAAGGACTGCCAGTCTGCTAGTACTGTTAACCTAATATGTCGACCTAATAAAGGCATTATGTTTACTCCATCAAATGTCCATAAAGGAAGATACTAAAAGATACTATACCGATAAAGAAGATCAGAGGTATTAATGCAACACAGTGTAGTAGACCCATAAAAAGTGAGGAAATTGAGTACTTAGTGCATTCCGATGCTTCTCGTACTGAATCTCTAAGCTCCACTGCCGAGTCCAACATTTCTTTCACTCCATCAAATGTCCATAAAGAAATATACTAGAAGCTACTATACCGATAAAGAAGATCAGAGGTATTAATGCAACACAAGGTAGGATAAAAAGTGTGAGGAAATTGAATATTTACAGCATTGCGGTGCTTATTGTACTGAATCTCTAAGCTCCACAACCGACTCTAGCATGGGATTATCATAGGTAAATCATTTTTTTCCTATGGAATACATGACTTTAATTCAGTAGGAAGCAAATCAATTAAGTCGATAAAGATCAAGAATCTCGGAGAAGCTGCAAGTTAAAAATCATTTCCAATGTATAGAATTATAGCACTCGAACTGGCACTGCTACTTCTGCTTGGCATTTTCAACTTTGACTCTCAGAAAATCTATGTGAGATTGGAAGTATGGTCAATAGTCCGCTCGCTAGCTATTTGTGAGGCTTAGGAGACAATCAGTCAGTCAGTAGTTGGTATGAGAGGAGGGACTCTAGATGGATGAACGACACTTCAAGGAGATGGATGATGGAGCCAAGGGTCCCTAGCGTTAAACTTTTATTGTCTATTCCCTCCCCAAGCAAGTAGGCTCCCGGTATTTCACGGACGCTGTTGGTGAGGTGATACCTTATAGATAGATACTTCATTTCAACTTGTCATTGAGCCCTTTTGGTGTTTCCATAGAGTTGTTAACTCATGGCTCTGTCCATAATACTGCTACCTCACTACTATATCCTGAGCTTTGGGGCAAGCCCTAAAAAAGATTATATTTAAAGAGGAACAAGCAATCATTATCTATATCTTTTATTTTAAAATATTTAAAAAAAAAATTTAACAACAAAAGTATTAATATAATTTGTCTTTTCATCCTACTTGCAATCATAAATTCTTGATTATGGTATAATCTATTTCTAAGAATCACATTTAACTTTTGAGACAAAAAATGATCTCTAGGAGAAGCCCATGATGGATGTTTATCTTCTAGTCATTAATTGAAGTCCAACACAAAATGATCATGACATACCTCATAGGTTGTTGGCTTGGTCACTTATAATTATATAGGTTGTTGGCTTGGTCACTAATAACTATATGATGTGTGGCTTTCACTGAAGATTGTTGTAAACAAGGGTGTTAAAGTTCTTTTCAAGTGTCCAGATATTCAAAGTTGACGACGAATTAGGAAAATAAAAAATGTATGCTAAACAACTTGTTGCTTGAGCCTCTTATGAATCAATTCTTATCAAAAAGTCTTTTAAAGCCATATTATTTGTTTATATATCTAGACAATACAATTTTGTAGTAAGCCATCTATCTAAGGATGCTTTGGTATTGGAAATATTCTTTGTCGGTATCTATAGACAATACAATGTATGTTCTAGTAAGACATTTATCCAAGGATGCTCTGGTATTGGAGATATTCTTTGTCTATATCTATAGACAATACAATTTTCTAGCAGGCTAGCTATCTGAGGATGCTTTGGTATTGGAGGAACTATTCCTTAATGAACAAGAGATCACTGTTCCAAGGCATGTTAACTCTCTTCAATTAGTCAAAGCTTACGCAAGGTAGTTTTGACCTCGAAACCAAATATGCATCAGTTCATTTCACCTCTAATTCCTGAGGAATCCGATGAGCACAATAGTTCTTGCCATAGTCACTCTACCATACAGTACACAACCACATGGTGCATACATGCATTTTCCTCATTGTAGCAGAAAATATGCTACAAGTAAACATGCAAATATACCATAAAAGAGAAATCAAGACTATAATCTTGCATAAAAAGAATTAATTCTCAAACAAAAGCTAATTTCCAACAATGCAAAAACTAAAAATTGCAAGGAAACACAATGAAAATTCTTTCAATCCAAAGAAAGCAACTGGGAAACCCCTTTGATACGATTTAATTGATTTATTTTTCTTTGATGTGCATCGTCTAGGAAAACAATTACAAACATGCACACTTAATTCGCCAAAAGTTTAGGAAAAGAGTTAGCCCTGAACCCTTAAACTAGCATACTCCATCTTAACCCTAACCTATTAACTTCAAACCTCCATGTTTTTGCACCCTCATATACTATTTCATATATATTAAGGTTTTCAACTTGCCTTTTTTTTTTTTTTATCCCGATGCATAAGAGATCCCAAGTTGACAAGGAACTAGTTTATTTCAAGTTGTTTAAAGTAAGGAATGTAAACAATGCATTAGCCTTTTTTATGTTATAGTTATTAAGAAAAATAAGACACCTTATTTTCATTTTATTTTATTGTGGTTAAAACACACACAAAAACATACATGGAGACTCCCCACCGACATGGAGACCTCCCCACTGAGGCTATAGAGCACTTTGCGAAACTAGAACTTCACCGAGGGTTTAAGAAAATAGTTAAAACCAATATGGAAACCTTCCCATCAAGACTGTAGAGCACCTCACTTCTGTTAGTGAAACTAGAACTTCACCTAGAGTTTAAGAAAATAGTTAAAACCCCAAATCCTAGAATTAGATATTCTCAAGAAATCGTAGATACAAACTAAGATCGTGAAGCTTAGAGGTAGTGCTTCACAAAATTCTGGTAGAGAAATCAATACCCTAAACCCTAGACGCCAACAACCATAGATCACCAAAAATATAGAAAACATTCATAATTCAGACACCACAAACCTGGAAAAAATAAAAACCCTAAGCCCTGGAAATATTAATTCACCGAAAAACGTGAAATTTTCATAATCTATATCATGTAAATGGTATTTTTGCCACAAATTTTAAGGGGAAAAAAAGTTAAAACCCTATAAATTGGAAAGAATAATTTACCTTGGGTTATCAAAAATTGCTGCAGTGACCACCTTTCTCCCAGTCACCGTACCTGGTGGGATTTGGTCCTATGGGACCTCCTCTCTCACTAGTCTCCGAGTTAACATATTCTCTGCCCTCCTCATCCTCCTTCTCTTCCTCGCTATGATTTCCGCGTGGTTCTTCTTCCTGTTAGTTTTCGTTTTTTAGGTCATTAGAATTAATAGGATTCTGGACTAGCGAGCAGAAAAACCTCGACATAGGTTTGGGATTCGATCCCTTGACCTATGAGAAAATATTTAATATGAACTTGAGTGATCCAGACCTTTGGACTGTATATTCTGCCGAATTTGAAATCGAATTTGATAAGGGTACATGTTTGCAAGAAACTGTCATGCTTCTCCACATGGTGAATGCCATATGAATCAACAAATGCACACCCTGACATTCGTTTTTTCATGAGAAGTATACCTAGCTTCTTTTGTAAAATATAAGTGGATTTTTTTAGGACTGGGTCCCACTATCAACCAACACCTCAAAGTGGTAATTGAAACGTGGTGTGAAGTTACCTAATAACAATGCTCTGACAACAACTATTGAGCAACTGGAAATTGGTAATTGCAACGTGCTGTGGGCTAGTCAAACAAATGTCTGTTAGCAGATGTAGGATATTGACAAATGAGGCCTATAGCCCCTAGTGGTCGACACCTGGACAAAATCATCCATGGTTAACAAATTAAAATCACTGAGACTGAGACTGAACCTAGTCTTGTGTTGCCACTCTGGCCAACTGGTTGGCTCTATTACCTAAACTTAGAGTCATGTGCGTTCGACGATACAATATTCACCGACGTTCGAAACCCCTACTTTCTTGAGGAATGCTTCATAGAGGAAGTAGGCACTTTGATTACCGGTATTACCTTTTGCCGGAAGGATTCATTAAGTGTGACCTACAACAACTACCCACCCTTCTCACTCAAAATTGGGAGTAATCACATCCCGCCATACTCAAACCACAGGCTTTCAATATGTGACGCCTTACTTTACTGAATGCATTACCTTCTCTGACTGAATTACCTTCTATGACTAAATTATCTCTCTCTGATTGACTGCCTAGTTCTAGCGTAGGCTGACCGAGAACCTTTAAATCTCAGCTCAATCGCTACCTCTGCTGCTGCTGGTGCTTCTTGCACTACTAGCATGTTCTCTATTTCTACAAAGGCGGTATGAACTCTTCTAGCTAGCTCAGTCTTTGAGGGTCACCTGCTAGAAGAGAAGGGGCCCTTACCTAAGCTAGAAGGAAGGTGGTACATACTATCGAACATCGCTCAAATGCGGATCGCCTAGAGTGACCCATGCGGAAGGATCCGAAGAAAATCGACTTAGCAATGTGACAAGGGCACTTCTAAATGACGGCGTTGTGTGCACGGTAAGTCGTGCTGGTTGTAAAGAAAGTGAAGTAAAAGCGTGAGTCACATAGCACCCCTAAATCGTGGGCGGACTGAAAATGGTGATGTAATGTGTTAAAATGACAACTGAGAAGTTTTTCTGCTAACTATAACTTCTTCTTCCAATAAATAGATCCAGTAGTATCCTCGCTAATGCTCGTAGTGAAAGATCCTATTACTCTACTCTATTATTTGTCTTAGCCTCGTCCTTCCTTGGCGTTCAAGGGTCTTCTATTTCATCAATCAATGGTCTTCTTCCCGTGCGTGTTCATGGCGTTCTACTTCGGCTCCTGTGTCTCATTGTTGCTGCTATGGTCCTCTTCATCACTGAGTGAGTTTAATTGATTGATTCATAGTACAGTGCCCTTGAATCTGTCTGTAATAGACAGGTCCGAAAAACACAACGTTTTTGTTGATTGTATTCCTATATGTAAGAATTATTTGTTGATTGTATTCCTATGTGTAGAGGACTTGATTTATAGTGGAAATAACAAGTTGTTGATAAATGATTTTAGAGAAACAATGATAAGTGAATTTGAAATGACAAATTTGGATTTAATGAGTTATTTCCTTGATATGGAGATTATTCAATTGAGTGAAAGCATTTTTATTTCACAATGACAATACATAGTCAATTTCCTTGATAAATCCAAATTGACAAATTGTTAAGTTATATAGCATGCATTTGAGTTTGGGTAAGAAATTAGTTACAGATGATGTGAGTACTAGGAATCTTGATCCTATAGGTTAGTGTGTAGTATTATGTATCTTTTTTTTCCAAAAAGAAAATTTGCTCAATTCACCACCACTAGACATGATATATTGTATGTTGTGAGTTTCGTTTCAAGGTTTATACAGGATCAAAGTGAGACACACTTCTATGCAATAAATATAACATTGGGGTATGACAATTGTACACATAATTTTTGTATTTTGTACACTTCAACTAATTGTTCCATATTGGATTGATATATAGATAGTGATTAACTAGAATAATGATTGTTCCATATTGGATTGATATATAGATAGTGATTAACTAGAATAATGATCTATTAATGATCATAAAAGTATTTTAGGATAGTTTTGGATCAGAGGTTGTTTCACATTCTTTAATCAATAGTTTCCTTGTAAAAAAAAACAAATCCAATCCAATGGCTTTCCTTAATGTATATATCAAATATAAAAAAGATGAATAGAAGACATCATATAATAATAAACTTATGTAACTCTAATTAATATAATGATAATTAATGAGGATTATGACTAAAGTTTAATATTTTATTCTCTAAAAGAGACATCACCAATTATATATAT